>CM052702.1:116848619-116883054 GCA_028551405.1 Uromys caudimaculatus
CTGGTCTATGTAGCAAATTCCAAGACAACCTGGTCTATGTAGCAAATTCTAGGACACACACACACACACACACACACACGCACACGCACACGCACACGCACACGCACACACACACACACACACACACACACACACACACACTGAGCGCTCTCTTGAGAAACACCACAGGCTAAGGAGATGGTATTTGGGGTAGCTCTGTTCCCAGGGGTTCTGTGGATTCACAGATCTGGGTTTCCCTCCCACACTGTTGCTTCTGACCCCAGTGTATTTTTCTCATCTTTGCTGTGTGTGAAGATATGTGACTTCATTGTCAGCAACACTGGAATTTGAATAATCCAGAAAACAAGCTTGTCTTTGAGGATGTTTCCAGAGAGATTGAAGTGAGGAGAAAGACTCGCCCTGTGTGTGGATGGTACCATCCAGTGGCCTAGTGTCTCAGACTTGATAGGAAGGCACCACAATTCCAGCACGCATGTCTCTTGGCTTCCTCACTGTGGACACAATGTGACCAGCCACTGGGAGGCTTCCCTTCACACCCCCATGACAGACCGTGTCCCCTCAAGCTGTGAACCGAAGTCAGCTCTTCCTTCTCTGGGCTTCTTCTTGTCACCTATTTTGTCCACAATAAGGACAATAACTAATTCAGCACATCTGTAGTCCGGCTGCAGGAGAGGAGAGAGGTCGGATTGATCGGCAGTGCTTTCAAAGCCGGGAAGAGGAAGACGCCTGACCAAGACTGTTCACTGCCCACCGATCAGATTTTGCTCCTATGGCCACACCTAAGAGGCAAAAATGTCCCTTATAATCAGGTGGCTGCCTGCCCTAAGAAGCCTCAGGGGGGATGCCCATGGATGAAAACATGAGGAGATGATGCAGTGGTGTTCTGGAGCCAGCCCATACAGGCTCTGGAGAGTCAACTGATGGGAAATCGGGACTGGGATCCTTCCACATCTTCCAGGCAGTAAGAGGCAACCAAATACTTGTCGGCATGGAGGGTAAAAGACACCAGGAGGCACTTAGCAGTGTATGCCACAGCCAGGCCATGTGTTCTCGGCGCATGGGCCGCCTTCCCCTCTCTCTCCTTACTGGCTTCCTTGCATCTATCAGGTATCAGAATACTTGATAAAAAGAAGCCCTGCATGTCATCCTCACTTTCTCAAATTCACGAGGCTAGCCCCTCTAGTCTCTGCACCTCTTTTGCCTAGGCATCTGCCCTTGGACTACTCAGCTTTGTCCAGAGATGGAGTAGCTGCATTACGACCTCTAATGAAGTCGAGATTGAGGAGCTAAGTACAGAACTGTGCATCAGAGGAGTAGGGAGAGCTCCTTCTCCCATCCCTTCCAAGGATTTAGCTCCTAGGAGACTCTCCTGGTCCAGCCCAGTTTAGTCAAAGACATACTTAAACTGGCTGAGGAGGCAGGAGGTCTCTAGTTGTATCTTATATTTCAAGAGTATTTGCTTATTATGGTCTAGACAGGCCAGCAGTGATTTGCAGAATCTGAGGCCCACCCCTAAGAATCTCAGGAAGGTGACTGAATGAGCATGGCAGAGTAATCCAAAAGGGAGAGAAAGAATCGAACTTTCATAGTCACACAGACCTCCATCTCCAAGCCCAGACCGGCCCCTTCTGAGCTGGATGACCTCAGTCGAGTTCATTTGACAGCATGATTTTCCTATGTGCGGGTCCTCAGGCGTAAGGATCTCTGCCTAGAGTCCTTCAAGGCCTCCCGCCTAAAAGCACATCTGTTCCAGGTTTCCTCAGAGCTTGTGGGAGCAGTTCAAGTGTCCTTCATTTGAAATACTTAAGACAAAAGTATTTCTGGTTTCATATTTTTTCAGTTGGGGAATATTTGCATATACAGACTCTCTTGAGCATGGGACCCAAGTCCAAAGATAAGAATCCTTTCTGTTTCACGTACAGTATATACAAATAACCTGAAGCTTATGTGTCCAATGTTTTTGGTGTAACTGGGCTTTTAAAAATGTTTATTTTTATTATTTTATATGCATGGGTACTTCCCCTGCATGTATGTTTGTGCATGACTTGCGTGCCTGGTCCCTGCAGAGGCTAAAACAGAGTGTTAGCCCACTAGGAACAGGAGTTACAGATGGTCATGAGGCACCATGTGGGGGGGCTGGGAATAAGGCTTGGGTAAAGCAGCCAGTGCTCTTGGTCATAACTAGACTCTTAATGGTACTCATCAGCCCACTTGTGATTTGTTTTCAACACCCGTCATCATATCCACTTGATGTTCAAAATGACTTAGGTTTTGGAGCATTTGGGGTTTGGGATTGAGAATGCCCAAACTGTATATATTTATTTGCTTCTCTCCCAATTTTCTTTATCTGTCTCTGTACCACTATGTGTTCTCCCATATTGGTTTTCTTTAGTGTATATCCTCAACACTTAGCCCAGGGCTGGCCCAAAACTGCCACATAATGAAAGGAGAAACAGAGTAAATTAAAGTCTCTAAACCTTCTGTGTAAATAAGGAGACATTTGAAAGAAGCAGGGGCAGAACCAAATTGGAAAGCATGCTGAACACGTTAAGCTGCCGAAGAGTATGCTGGAATTCGGGATTGATATTAACCCTTTAATTACGGAAGAAACAGATATCTGGGGGATTCCAGGGAGAAATGGAGGATGTCAGAGAAGGCTGCAGGAGGGCACCCAGGAGGCTAGGAACAGCCATCGACAGAAATGTGCTTCAATGGCTTCATAATCTGAGCTAAATGTCAACCCCATTTGTACCATCGAGGGGGCGGGGGTCTAGATATAACTGATGTAGACCAAAAGAGGTGCTGAAAGGGGTAAGAGGCATCAGCTCCATGTCGTGGAAGAGAGGCCAAAAGGAAGGGATGCCCTGGGAGCTGTACTCCACATTGCTGCTTATCACCCCCTCCCTAACCTCAAGAGGGACAGAAAAACCTTCACCCTCGGGTTACTTACTTCTCTCATGGCTGTGGCAAAAACACAACAAGAAGCAACTTCAGGGAGGGAGGGTTTACTTCAGCTTACTCTGTGACAGGGTACAGTCCATCGTGGTAGTGGTTAAAAAAAAAAAAAAGAGCGTGACAGCAGAAGCCAGCAGCTGTTGGTCACATTGCAGCAGCAGTCAGGAAGCAGTGCGTGAACAGGAAGGGAGGCTGGGCTAGGAAGCCTCAAGGCCCACCTGTCAGTCAACCCACTTCCCCAGCGAGATCCCACCTCCTAACTGGTCCACAACCTTTCCGAACAGTTCTGCTCCCAAGTAAACCTGTAAGCCTAATAAAATTATTAAATTCCATGCTTTCCTTTTCCAGTCCTGGCTCCCAGAATTATGGCTCTGAGACTATTTCTTTAAATGCCTAGGCCATAAGCTTTGGCTTATTCCCTGACTAATGCGTACTTCTTTAACCCATTTAAACTAGTTTATGTCTACCATTTGGTTATTTACCTCTCTCTTCAGTCCAGGCCTGCTTCTTTCATCACTTCTTTCTTCACGTCCCCCTCAGTGTCTAGTTTGAATCTCTCTCAAACCTCTTCCTGCATCTCCTTTTATTCTTTCTCAGTGACTCTCTTTATACTGTCCTGTGTTCGGCTCCTTCTCCTTGGTCTGTCTCTTCCACTTTCTCTTGAATCTCTATACGCTCTCAGTCTCCTTTTATTCTCTCACTATTTCCCAGAATCCTCTCTGTTCCGGCCAGTGTCCCACCTCCTATTTCCTGCCCCAGCTCATTGGCTGTTGGCTTTTTATTGACAGGCGATACTTATAAGCAATTCTCTTTACATGTAGGGGGTACAATTCACATCAAAACCACAAACCACCAATGCCAGGTGTGCAGAGGACGATGCTAACGTGGGAAGAATGGTGAACACTTGGCAACACTGAGCATGACCGAGGCAGGAAAGGCTGTGATGCTCCTGAATATCTCTCCAACTAAACAGTGTTGTCTGTTAACAACCCTTCCCCTGAAACCCTGACCAGGCTCAAGACCCCAGGGCCTTTCCTCCACTCTACATTCTTGAAATTCCTGGCTGTATTGTTTGCTTTTTAATCCCAGCACTCAGGAGGCAGAGGCAGGTGGATTTCTGAGTTCGAGGCCAGCCTGGTCTACAGAGTGAGTTCCAGGACAGCCAGGGCTATACAGAGAAACCCTGTCTCGAAAAAACAAACAAACAAAAAAAGACAAACAAACAAAAAAAATTCTTTTTCTTGTCACTATGACCAAATATCAGACAGAAACAGCCTAAGGGAGGAAGGATTTGTTTCGGCTCAAGGTTTTAGTGAGTTTGGTTGGCCCATGGTTACTTGGTCCCATGAGCATAGGTAGAACATTATAGTGGCAGGAACGAATAATGTGAACTACTCTTCCCTTCTTTGTGGACAGGAAGCAGCGACTGGACAAGGAAGAAGCTGGGTGAGTCAAGCACACCCTCCACCAGTGACCCTCTTCCTCCACCTCCCAGTAATGCTACCATGTTGTGATTCTATCACATGTGTGACTCTTATAGTTCATTGTGTAAGAGCCCTTACAATCTAATACACACACACACACACACACACACACACACACACACACACACACACACGCGCGCGCTTCATTAATCTAGGCAGTCAACCTGACGATGGAGGTTAGTCATCACACCAACGAAAAGTTCATTTAAATTTGAGACAGAGGCTCTGGAGCGGGGTAAGGACTTCTTGGTCTCTACATTCCAGACCAAGACCCTTGAATATGCTTCTCTTTTAAACAGCTCTTGAGACACGGACGATCAGCTGTGAGGGGGAAATTCCACCTTCTGGACACCAGGAGTGCCCTCCATATTTTCTCCATGGGACCTGCGCAAAGGGAGGAATTACTGAGTCCCAGAATAGAGCACCCAGGCCTTCTGTGCCCTGAGTACCTGAGCAATGGCTTTCCTTCCTCACTGCAGACTGACTAGCTCCTTCCTTCCTGTGACATACATCATGGGAAATGTCTACTGACAACTGTTCCTCCACTCCAGAAGCAGCCAAAATAATCAGGAGTTTCAGAGGCCTAGAGACAGGGTAGGATGGACCCATCTTGGGTCAGAATACCAACCTTGACCCATCATCTGCTGTCTGGGCTGAAGTGCAGAGCCATAGGTGTGTTTGTTTGTTCTCTTGCCAGCCCTATAGAAACACGAAGGGGCGAAGCCATTTTTAGAGAAAACAGAGCAGGCAATAGAAGGTAACTTCTCCATGGGACTTGCCCAATGTCTACCAACTAGAAACTGGACCACCAAGTACAAATGACTTCTTCATTTGTTTGATTTTCTTCATTTCAATATAATGATGGTTTTGCAATGAAGGTCATTGTGACCAAGTGGCACCAGAGGTAAAGCCCAGGAACTTTGAATCCAACAAGGGCACAGAGAGCTGAAAGGAGAGAAGAGAACCGTACTTCCAGAGAGCTGAAAGGAGAGAAGAGAACCATACTTCCAGTCCTGACTCCCTGCTAGAGTGTAGATTGAGGAGGATTGTTGGTGCTTAACAGGAGTCTGGGGGCTGGAGGTGTGTAGTACTTAGTTATAAAACAAGCCACATACTAACAAATGAATGAATGATCAAACAGATTAGTAAACAAACAACCGTATTTCCAGATCTCTTCTAGAGCTTCGTAAAAAGAAAGATCAGAGCAAACACAAAGCAAAATCAGCAGCAGCAGCAGCAGCAGCGTCGACCAACCCTGGGTTGTTGTATTAGCCAAATTTTGTATTGCTGTGATAAAAACATATGACACAAATAAGAATGGTTAATTTTACTCATGATTCTAATCTATAGTTCTTGGGTCTGCTGATTTGGTGCCTGTTGTGATACAGAACATCTTTGTGGCAAAGAGGGAGCAGACAGAGAAGAGACCAGTGCTCAGACATGTCTATACCCTAGCGACCAACTTCCTCTCTCTATGCCCCACCCCCCAATATGATATCACTATCTGAGGGCAAAGCACGCTGTACCACTGTTGATGTAACCATAGGAACCTGAAGCCTAATGAATAGCATTGCCTTGCCTGCATCCCCTTCAGAAGTAGGAGGCTCCTATCCAGATCAGTTACAAAGAACCTCCAGGGACCTGTAAGCAGAAGGCCTAACTCAGAGACCCTGATGATCTGTCTTCCCAAGGGGCTCCAGCTAACAAGCCTTCTTCCTCAGGAGAGTCGGGAGTAACCATACCTGCCCCAGTTCCTGAGCTTTGATCTCACATCTGACCTGCCTCTCACCCCTGCTCTCCTCTGACAACTCCTGCTGGGTTGACCCCATCTCTGACCCCTGCCTGGACTCATTTTCAGCCTCGCTGCTCCAGGCTGATCTCTCATCTCATGACAGCTCTAGGCAGGACCATATTCACACCAGCCACAAGTATTAAGATCAAAATGCCGTCCTTTCTTACCATGAAACGGCAAAGGGAATATTCAGATCAACAGAGCTCTGACAATGGAAGTGGAACAACTTAAGTCAACCAAAGTCCGCTCGTGCATGTGTGTGTGCATGTGGTACAGATGTACATGAAAGTCGGAAGTCGACATCAGAATATCTTCCTCCATCACCTTCCCACCTTCCCCTTTGAGACAGAGTCTCTTGGTGACTCTGGAGCTTCTTGTTAAAGCCACCTTAGCTAGCCAGCAAGGCGATGGCGATCCACTTCTCTTCCTCTTCCTCCAGTGATGGGTTACAAATATACCACCATGCCAGAGAGCCTAAGATCCTCATCCTTACCCAGCAAGAACGCTAACCATTGAGCTATCTCCCCAGCCCACTGAAGAAATAAGTTTTCAAAGGGAATTCCGTGATGGCGTCTATATTAATACTGAGACAAAAGAAAGAAAAGGTAAACAAGTCATTATCTCCACCCATAGAAAGTCCCCATGCCCAAGTTAGCCTTTGCATCCAGACATGATCTTTTTCAGGGTTAGGAGATTAATTGGGTGAAAGCAAAGAAAGGATGCCAGATCACCCTTAGAGCTGGGATGCTTCTAGCTTTGTCGGTGTCTCCAAGGCCCCTCAGATACTGGATCAGCTGATGGAGCCTAGGGAACTGGCCGATGCCTCACAACACAGTGTTTAATAACTCAGATTTGTCAGAAAACTAGATATTTGGGTCCAGAGTGAGAGGCAGCCATCTTAGCAGGCATCAACAGGGCTCAGGATTAGGGTCTGGGATATTCTGTTCTGCTCCTAGCTGTGTTCAGACTTAATGTGACATCCTAGACGGATCATACCCACTATCCAGAGCACACCTTCCTCAGCAGAGTTTGATTGACATTTGTGGAATGAATAAACAGATTTCTGCAGGTGCTCTGATCTGCTTCGGGAGTCTGTGATGTGAAAACCTTTATGGAGAAAGAATGAAGTTAGCCAGGAAGAAAGGGTTGGTCCTATCCCTGAGGGACCCTAGTCACACTCCTTTTTGCTGCTACCGTGAACACAGACCTCCGCCACCCCCTTTGTTTCTCTTCACCCCTTTCCTCTCTTCGCCCCCTCCTTCCTCATCTTCTTCACAGCTTGTTCCGGACACACTGTGATGGGCTGAGCTGTATCTCCAGAACTAAGACACAGTCCAGGGCCTGTAAATGAGACCTTCTTCTAGCATGTAGTTACAACAGGGCTGCACTGTATTTGGGTGACTGGAGGGAAATTTGAACACAGATACAGAGAGAGAACGCCGTGAGAAAACAGAACCAGACGTTGGATTGAGGTACCCATAGGCCAAGGAATGTCAGAAGTTGCTGGCAGTCCCAGGAAACTAGAAAAGAGATTCAGGACGGATGTCTCATGTCTCACTGAGCACCCAGATTAAGACACTAGGATTTCAGATTCTGGGATCCTGGATTGTGAGAAAAATACAACTGTATTGGTTTAAGTCATCCAACCTCTGGTATCTCATTACAGTTGGAAGCTAAGGCTCCTGTGGGAATCACCCTTCTGATGTTTTTTAATAGAATCCCCAGAGGGCTCCAGAAGGACCCCAACATCTCCCAGAATGTGCGCTGAAGAAGAGTCATCTTTGGATACATAGCAGACTTCTGAACTCTAAAAGCTGAATCCCCCACAACAAAAAGAGGGAGCCCTTCCACATGACTGTTCAGCTGGCAAAGGGTGTCATTGGATAAGAAGCCTTCCTCCTGGGGTAGCCCAAGGTAAGCAGTTTCCATCACCTCACAAGAATGTAAACCCCAAACCAGTTCTCATCTCAAAGGGAGTCAGAGTTTATTCTGGAACCAAATGTAAGAGATCCCAATCCATGAACGTGGATTGGTGTTTTCCAAAATACTATGATCCACTGTGGAAATGGTTACATGACATTTTAATAGTTACAGAATGAAGAAAACCACAAATCAAAGTGTGTACCAAACACCCTGGGGAGGTGGGTGGGCGTGGATGGGCTGTTACAGCAAAGCAGGAGGATTTCTGCTGCAGGTTTCAGATGCTATCAGATGCTATTTTTAGCTTTTGGAGTCGTGAACGATAATGATCTGCAATGAATACGTTGTAAAGTTGTGAGCATCACAAGGATGTTAGATCAGATATTGGTGTGGGCAGTGAGTGGCTTTCAAAAAGACTAAGGGACTCAAAATAGCCCAGGATAATTTGGCTCTGGTCTGCAATGTGTTAACGCTCCCTGCTCTCAGAATTTAGTCATTGGACTTCATGGACCCCTTAATACAAGTGCATGCTTCTTTCCCCTCTCTTTCCTCCTCTTTCTCATCCTCTCCTTGGACCTTCAGTTCATAAGAATGTCATCTCCATCTCTTTCCACTCACTCTGTAAACGCACATGTGCATATGGAGTGCTCCCTATGCTGAGCACTGGAGGATACTAGAGAGAGTGGACACACACACACACACACACACACACACACACACACGTCTTGGCAGGACTCTCGATTAGTCACAGATGCCCATGGAGATCTTGGACAAGCTACTGTCTCTCCGTGGGCCCTTGGCCCAGCATGAGGATTAAGAAAAAATGATGTGTATAACAGAAGGCCCGCAGTAAGTCCTCCATAATCTTTAGTTATTTTTCATGCCTGAGGAGCTAAGTTAAAGAGAAGGAGGGTGTAAATGGATTAGAGCCCCTGTCCTGTACAGGCCTTCACCATCTCCTGCCAGACCACACTGGGCTCAGGACGGCTCCAGGGGAGTTAACCTTCCTTCACAAATAAAGGCTCTGAGGCTCAGATATGTAAAATAACTTATTCTGGTTCATACATAGCGCAAGGAGTGTGACAGATACAGGGTGCAAAGTGAGCTCTATAGCATAGGGCCTTCATTTCCTGGGAATCCTTTATACTTGTCTTAGAGGAGACTGGGGCTAACACAAGCAGGAGAGGGCCTGAGGCAGGCTGTTTGAGGTTACGGGCTCACATCCAGAATGTATATTTACTGGACTAAAGTGTCTTTGTCCAGCTATCTAATGCCTCAGCAATGCTTGCTGGAGGGTGTCCTGCTATCTCTCTTAGCAATGAATTTAATCCCAGCAAGAACCTGTGACAGTGACAAGTCTCTGTCCCATTTTACAGATAAGGAAGTTGAGGTGCAAGGGGTTTAAGGAACTTTCCCACTGTCACATTAACACTCATGTGGAGGAAGTGGGATTCACATCCAGTTCCAGGAACACTGCCATTAACCATTGTTCTATACAGTGGTGTCTTTGGGGGATAAAGGGCAGGGGAGTTAGGGGTGACAGCTCCTGCCCATCATAGGAGACAGAGGTCTAACACCTACGAGCCCATGCCACCCCTTGGTGCTATTGCTGCTATGTAGGAGCATGAGTAATTTGACCTTCCAGGGAGAAGAGCAGGACAGAGGCTGTTTAACCCTGGGGCTGCCTGTGTCAACAATGCCCAGTCCCTGGTCCACTTCCTGAACACTCCTTGTGCCTGGGCTTTGAGACCCTTTGAGCACAAAGAGCTCATTTCCTGTGGCCAGGAAAGACGGCACCAGTTCCTGAGGACAGCTCATCTCCCTCATTAAGGCCCTCATAAAACTGCTTCAAGGGCCCTGACTAATGGCTGCTCTCCGCTTGCCAAGCTCCTCTTGGACAAGGAGCCACTCCGGTAATTTGGTGCTAGGAGATGTGCAAGAGAGACCAGGTCCTTTGAGCCCAGGAATTATTTATGGTCCTGAGAAAAGAGAATGTCATTTGCAGAGATAACAAGCCTCCACCAGCACAACAGGCTATTTAATGTGCCACAGGGGATGACGGGCAACTTCTGTGTCCCACTGCCAGGAAGGGAGGAGAGATCTGAACACGTGGGTTGTCTGTCTTGTGGGAGATCCTGGGCCAGATGTGGAAATGACCATAGCTAGCAAGGATGGAGTATTACCTAGTGGGCCGGGCCTGTATTACATGTCTTTTATGCATTAATTCTTTAATGCTTCCAACATCCCTATCTTGTCTTATTGGTGAAGAAACTGAGGCACAAACAGGTTATAGAACTTGCCGCAGATCACACAGCTGATGAGTAGCCAAGCCAGATGTTAACCCAAGTAGGTTTGCCTCTTGTCTATGCTCTTAAGGATCACATAGTCACAGTTTAGAAGGAAACTGAATTTTAAATCAGTCTGGTAAGAAGAAATGTTCATATATTTTAAATGATCTGAAAGTGTCTAGATAGTTCATTTAAACCACAGAGCCAATCTATCTATGCTACATTAAAATCAGTGAGCCACTGAGCTAAACAAGTCCATATAGGAGTGTTTGTCTCTTTAGGTGAATTACCAGATCAACAGAAATGAAGGCAGAGAGACAAAATTCTAGAGTTCCCTACCAACTGGGTGACTCTCTTTTGTGACCTCAATACATGCCACTTGTCACAGAATATACTTCAATCTAGAGTGACAGGTCTATTAGGAAAAGTGTTCTTATTCCTAAATCTAAGTTAAATGAACCTGGTACAATGAGGTGCCATTAGAACATAGCTATGGAGTCAGATAAGCCAGGATTGGCATCTGAATGCTTGAAGCACTGGAGGTGTAAGTGTAGGTAATTTGCTTGCGCTGCTGAAGGTTCAGTGTCTAGATCAGTAAAGGGGCCATAGCAATAGTGCAATTAAGACTGGATGTAAAAATTTTGATAGCTATACAGTCTTTTCCTCGACTATTTGGAATTGTGAAGAATGCAGGAGAGCCCTGGGCCTGAAGTTTTCATTTTCCCACTTTTTAATGTAGTATGGTGGTTGTGTGACTTTGGGTGTGTGGCCAAGCTTCTCTGAGCAGTATCAAATTAAGTTTATGATATATATTTCCTAAGGCTACCAGAGAGTTAGCAGCAGAAAAGTGTTAGGCACGTGGCTTAAATGTTCAGAGCGTTTCCGGAATCTGAATTTCCCTGGCTAGACCAATTTGAGGTGCTTTCCATATGCAGAATAGGAAAAGTACACCGGGCTCCCCGTGCAGAGTTCAGGTAGTGGAGATGCTCCTAGGGGACCGCAAGGCTCCAGAGCCTCCCCCCTCCCCTCCTCCGCCCGCCCCTCCGTTGCCATGGCCACCGGTTCAGTCCTGGTGCAGCACCAAGGCGTGTTCAAATCAATCTCCGCCTTTCCAGAGTGACGATTGGCTGAAGTGGGCACGTGACACTCTCCAGTATGCTAATACATGGTAATCGCCCCCAGGCTCCTCCTCCGCGGGCCACTGCGGGGCAGCCAGCAGGGTGCGCGGCGGAGAGCCGAGGGGGCGGGCTGAGGGGCGGCCCCGGGAGAGCGCGGCCAGGTGGAGGAGGAGCGCGGAGGCCACCGCAGGTAACGGGCGGGCGCGTGCGCGCTGGGGCCGGCTGGCGGCAGCGGGGCGGCGCGCGGGGGATACCCGGCGCCGCGCGGCGGGCTTAACCCTTTGGGCACCCAGCTGTCACGGGGCGGCGAGAAGGCCCGGCCGCGCGAGGCTGGGCAGCGAGGTGGACACCGGTTCACCGCCAACGCGTACTCGGTCGCATTGGGGACCGCGGAGATCTCAGGCGTCCAGGGCTTGCGGGAGGCAGTAGGAGAGCCACTGAAGTCCCTGCAGTCGCGCTATCTCGGGGGCGCGTGGCCTTCTTACGTGGAGAGGCCCGCCCCTGCGGCCCGTGTCCTCGGGGACTGCGGGGACACCAGGGTCCGGCCTGCCCACTGTGCGCCAGCTCTGCGGCGGCCTGACAGCCCAGCCACGGGCACTTTTGATCCCGAGTTAAGCCTGGTGGGGGTTGCTGGGGATCCAAGGCGAGATTGAGATGGTGCGTTGGGGAGCAAACTGTGATTGTTGTTACTGGAAGAAAATAAGATCTCTCCCCTTATGCAAAGCAGGTACCACGGTAGAGAAGGAGGGGTGCCCAAGGCAGGCACTGCCCCCTGCCCCCTGTTTTCCGACCTGACAACCTTGGGGAACAGACCCTGGGCACCAGGGTATGTTGTCATGTCCAGAGGAAGCTCCTGTTTTGCTTGAGTTTCTGGCCAATTTTTTTGGTTTTTCGAGACAGGGTTTCTCTGTGTAGTCCTGGCTGACCTGGAACTCACTCTGGAGACCAGGCTGGCCTCGAACTCAGAAATCCGCCTGCCTCTGCCTCCCAAGTGCTGGGATTAAAGGCGTGTGCCACCACTGCCTGGCCTGGCCAATCTCTTTTAATGCTAGGTTTAAATCAACTTCCTCCTCCATCTCGGTTCCCTAGGTCTGCTACAGAAATGTTGTCTTCTAATTACCCCTTCCCCCAATTCCCTAAGACTGGTGGCTGCATTAGGCTCGGGGTGTAATTTAGCCTTCGCCACAATAGAAATGCTAGCACGGAGATGTGCTGCTAATATCGAGCCAGCCCCAGGAGGTTTAATGTGGAGGGGAAATGCACCATCTCCAGGGTACGAAGAGCAGACTAATGTGCAGTTGTGGATGGAGCTTACTTTATGAGTCTCAAATCGTTTGTTCACAACAAGGGGAAACGTGCTTTCACTTGAAAAGTCCCAGCGACCGAGGTTTGCAAATCAAATGTGAATTGTACTTGCAGGCTGTGTATTTATCAACACAACGACAAACACTTGGTATATGCCAGGCATGCTGTTGTGTCTAGAGGATGCTACACTGACTAAGATAATTAGCCCTTGTCCTCAGAGAGGTGGTGCAAGAGACAAACTGTTAGCCAGAGTAATAGCAGAACAGATGGGGGACACAAGAGTGGATCTGTTAAATGTATCCAGCGTCAGAGAAGGCTTCCCAGCTTCCCAGAGAACATACTTTCAGCAAAGTGTTGAAGGATGAATAGGAGTTTGTTGCAAAGATTAGGGAGGACATCCAAACAGAAGGCTCAGTGAGTTCTGTGACTAAGGGAAGTTCTCTCACAGGAATAGCCCCCCCCCTTTTTTTTAATCTGGGAATTGGCTTTATATTGCAATCCTGCCTTCTTTACTTTGTGACTTTTCAAAAGCTGGCTTACGTGTCTCATTCCTACCGTGATTTTTCCAGTGGTATTTCCCTATGTATTCCACCTCATGGACTTTTATGAACCTCACTCCTGGTCTTTGTCACCTGAGAAAAGGTTCAACAAGTGGAAGCAGAAAGGAGTGGTTTCAACAGCCCCGAGGCAGAGAGTCTGACCCTGGGCACAATGCTCGCACTCACAGCAACACTGAAGGAGGGCAAATGTAAAGCCACGGGAAGCATGGCGGATGTCAAACCTGCAAATCCCAGAGAAATAAGTTCAGAAGCTAGAAGGTGAATGAAGAAAGGATTGCAGGGTGGGCAGTGTTGGCGCACACAGGTGGATCTCTGAGTTCAAAGTCAGCCTGGTCTACAGAGTGAATTCCAGGATAGCCAGGGCTACACAGAGAAACCTTGTCTCAAAAAAAAAAAAAAAAAAAAAAAAATCATAAAAGAACAAAGAAAGAAAGAAAGGAAAGGAAAGGAAAGATGGAAAGAAAAAGAAGGAAGGAAGCGAGGGAGGGAGGGAAAGAAGAAGTAGGGAGGGAAGGATTGCAGCCAGGGAGGTTGCACATGCCTGTAACCCTAATATGAACAACTGAGTGAGGCAGGAGAATCTCAAGTTCAAGAATCTCCAGCCTGGGCTACATGTCTCAAGTTCCAAGCCAGCCTAAGCTACATATCTTATGTTCCAAGCCAGCTTGGGCTACATATAGAGTTCTAGGTGAGTCTGAACAACATGTGAGTTCCAGGCAAATTATAACTCATGCAAACAGGCTGGAGCCTGCTGTTCATGGTGCCAGCCATGTCCACCGGCAGTGGGTCTGCCGGCCTCAAACGTCTGTGTGGTAGTACAGGCCCATCCGTCGCTTGCATGGACTATTTCCTGAGTCGCTGCCCTTCTGTCTTTTCTCCCCCGAGTCCCATTTCCACCTGTGATTCACTTCTGTAGTTTCTCAAACCGAGATCCTAACTATTAGAGCAGAGAAATCATACTCTTCTCTGTAGAGCCCATGTCCAGAACTGCAGCCGTCCGTTACTTCACCCGCCCCCCAGCTAGCCAGCCTGTTTTTACTTCCTGGTCATTATGAAACAGAGCAAGGATGGGCCCAGACGTGAGGTGGGTCTCATCCCCAGAACTCAATACGTGTTTGAATCAGATAAAGGCCCTTTAGCTTCACTTAACCCCAAATTTCCTTTGTGTGCTGAGGGGAGGGTATGCATGTATAATGTGTGTGCATATGTGATATGTTGGTGTGTGTATGTGTGTGTGCAGCATACATGGAGGTCAGGGGAACACCTCAGCTGTCGATCCTCACCTTCCACCTTTTTGAGACAGGGCCTCTTTGCTTCTGCTGTACTGTGTGGGTCAGGCTAGCCGACCTGTGAGCTTCTGGGAATTCTGTCTCCCCTTTCCATCCTGCTGCAATAGCACTGGGGTTGCTGACACTCAGGCCCTCACATTTGCACGGCACCCCCAAATTTCTTTTGAGAATGAATCGTAGTGAGTTTTTGATGTCAAAGATTAGTAAAGGAGGTGACTCCAGTGGTCTCAAATGTGCTCTGGCAGGGCAGGCAAGTCTGCCAGTGCTGTGAGCTCTGAGGCAGCATTTGAGCAACCTTCTCAGCCAACATAGTCACATATAGTTTGTGTGCAAACACTGTGTGGCATTTGTGCTTTGGTGGAGACAGGAAATGAGGAAGGTAGCATGCCAGTTGGGATATTCTCAGCTTAGAAGGATCCAGATCCTAGTTCTATTGTTACTGGTCACGTGACTTAAGGTAAACTCCTTGACTTTGGTTTCCATGCACAGCTTATATATGTGTGAAGTAAATGGATTCCAAATGTAAGTCAGTTCAGTGCCTCTTTGAGCTGTAAACCATTACACTACTTAAGAAAGGAAAGCATCCGGTACTGTGAGTCCCAAGGAAGAATTGTTCATGGCCATGGGAAAACAGATGCCTGTAATCCCGACACTTGGGAGGCAGAGGTAGGAGGATTAGGAGTTCAAGGTCATCCTCAACTAAGTAGTGACTTTGAGGCTAGCTTGGACTACATGAGCCCCTCTCTCAAAATGCAAAACAAAGGCAGAGAGATAGCTTAGTGGGTAAAAGCTCTTGCCATGCAAACCTAACAGGCCGCTGGAACTCACTAAAAGCTGCATGCAGAAGCATCATGCCCGTGATCCCCTCCCTCCCTCTATGGAGGTGGGAGGAGGAGTCTAGAGAATGAGCTGGAAAGTCATGGGCTAGCCTGGAGTACAGCCATGCAGAGGAAGTAAGAAGTTAAACCTCAACAAGGTGGAAGATGAGAACCAAGTCCCTAAAGTTGTTAATAACAGCAGCAGCAGCAGCATTAAACAACAGCAGCAAAACCAACTCAGAGCCATGGGAGATTCTTCTGGAAGGAAGATGAGAAGAAATTCCCAGACAGAAAACACAGTGCTCATAAAATGTGAGGCTGGAATATTTTGAGAATTTTCAGGGGTCAGCTGACAGGGCTAACCAGTCCAGCAAGATCGAGCTCAAGAAGACAGGCTTTGGGAGGCATGGAACGGCGATGTGAGGTTACGATTTTATCCTCCAGACGGGAAACGGAAGATCTGGGGTTAGGTAAGTGTTTTGTCATGAAAGTAATGTTTGAGAAGATTCTCAGTGGGAAGATAAAGACTGGAGTTTGGTAGGGAGAGAATGGACACCACAGTCAGCTAGCAAGTTAATTAAACAGGGCGGCTGTTGAGAGGTTAGGGAGACTGGAAGAAAACCTGAGGCGAGTGTGACGAGCAAGGCTGTAGTTGGATCTGAACGACAAAGACAGAGAGCATCGGTATAGTCTCGATCCTGGTGAAGAGTTAGCAAAAATGAGACAGATCACACGGAACATTGGTTTGAGGAGAAGAGAAAGTGAGTTCCGAAGTACCCAGAAGTTATGCTAGAACTTCTCAGGCTACAAGCCCTGTGCTTGGGAGTAGGCTGTGACCAGTGTTCCAAAGAGAGAGGCCTGGCGTCAAGGCGGGCGTCTAATATGGAGAATGTAACAGTGGAATCCAGGAGGTTAACTGAGTTCACCTGTGGTAACAATGTAAAAATACCAGGGTAGAGATCTGAAGATGGAGCCCAGAGAGTGCCTCCTTTAGGGAGCCAGTGACAGCAGACAGAGTCAGCACAGCAGAGAACAGGGGGAATCCGAGAAGCAAAAGCAGTGATCAACTTATTTATGTGACACAGGCATCCTGTCCACCATCCCTGTGGTGTCTCTGATGGACACAGGGCCATCTGACTCAGAATAAGGGACAGCCACGCCAGACCCTGCTGCAGGCCTGTAGGGTCTCAAAGGGGTCCTAGGGGTCCACCTTGGTCTGTTATACAAAATCCTCCACGCCATGCTGTTGCCATGAGTATGCAGAATCACACAAGTCAAAAGAAGAAAGGGGTTAAGGTGGGAATGAGTCCGAGCCGTGAAACTGTCCAGGGCTTGTGAGGAATGTGGCTTACCTCAGAAACAGGAGGCCGCTCATAACTCTTTAAAGGATAGCACCGCCTTAGTTGGAGGATAGGCATAGAAACACTACGGGGCCAGATAAAAAGAGGAGCATAGTACAGATGAGAAATGACAACAGTGCAGTTTATCCATGTGTGCTTGCCACTGAAGACAGGAAAGGGAAGCAGTTAGAGTCCAACGGAAGACTTGGCCTTCCCCGTCTGCTTTATAATTCTGACCTAAAATATTGTTTGACACCTTTTAATAGCAGCTGTTTCTCTCTGTGTGCTTGTGTGTGCTGATGCATATATGTGTGTGTGTGTGTGTGTGTGTGTGTGTGTGTGTGTGTGTGTGTGTGTGTGTGTTCATACATGTAGAGGCGGGAGGAAGCCTCCACTGTCCTTCAGATGCCGCCAATCTTGGCTTTTTCATTGTTACTGCCTCTTGTTGTTGTTGAGACAGGGTCTCTTGCTGGCCTGAAACTCACTGTTCAGGCAAGGCTGACTGGATCCCAGCAAGGCCTGGATCCACCTGTCTCCACCTGCTCAGCTCTGGGATTACAAGAGCATGTTTCCACGCTGGCTTAACCCAGGTTCTATGGCTGGAGCTCAGGGCTTCATGTGTTCATGGCAAGCACGTTACCTACTGGGTCAGCTCTCCAGCCCCAGCGACTCACCTCTTGAACTTTTAAAATTGCTACCTGGGACTATAGAGTGATTGTTTATTGAGAGTTTGCTGAGTACTTGTACTTGGTGTTCTGGGCTTTATCCCATTAAGTTCCTAACAATGCTGGGAGATGTCGCCTTAATGTTGCTTAGCAAATGTGCGTCAGGGATAGGGTCGGAGCCAGCTGTGACTCAGCTCTTACACATGACCATGCTGTACTGTTCTGGAAAGCAGGACTGGTTTTATGAGAAGGCAGCCTACATCCTGAAGTCAGAGGGACCCTATGTTTGGCTTTCTGCCTGGTGGAATGTAATTGTAGAGATGGGGCATGCTCACACTAGGGCTTATGGGTGGAGGTCAAAGGGCAGACAACCTGTAGTGTTGGTCTCTGCCTTCCATCTTGTTTGTGTCTGGATAGCTGGCATGGGAGCTCCTGGACGTCCCATGGTTAGGAATGCTGGGATTACACTCATGTACTACCATGTCCAGCTTTATGTGAGTTGCAGGGATTTGAACCTGGGTCTTTATGCTTGCACAGCAAGCAAGCTTGCCTACTAAGCCATCTCCTTGATCCTTGAAATCTTTATAATTTTTAACAAGATGCCCTAAATGTTCATTCCTCATGTGATAGGCCTCATAGACTAGGTTCTGGCTGAAGATATCAGCAGGGCACCCCCTGAAGCTGAAAAGGTATTTTGATTTTTACTTTTTTTTCTTCTGTAGCCTTTATTTTGGGTAGATGGTTTGGTGGCCCAAAGTCCTTACTGTGCTATGGTGCCCAATCATATTCCGTTCGTTCCTCACATTGTGGGGACTCTTTGGGTCTAGACTGGTGGTTTAGAGGACAGCAGGGAAGTGTCTTGAACATTACATTGATACCAAGCCAGCATGAAAGGCTGGCGACTTAGGAAAACCACCCATCATATTTTGAGGGGCTTACCAGATGGAGTCCTGAGGATACTAAACAGGAGTTCACTTCTGTTCCTTTTGTGGTCAGTTATCAGCCATTTGTTCGTGGGAGGCTGGGAGACTTTGTCAACAATACTGAGAGAGAAATGAGCTGGACAGGTGTGCTGTGACTCGTCCGCCCATCTGGACAGGCTGTGCGCCTCAAACTACAGGCGCCCTGCGGGGCTGAACCACGGGCCAGTCCCCACAGCGGTCAGCACTGCTATGTCACACCCTTGCCTTCGCTCCCCGCTCTGTTCATCTACACACAGGATGGTGAAAACGGCAAAAGTTCCCTCTTCACCCCCTTTCCCCTTTGGGTCCACTCATGGTCGCTCGGTACTGACAGCGAGGTAACTCTTTGTGTTCACCGATATTGCTGTCTTTCAGCCGGGTAGTTGGCGCACGCCTTTAATCCCAGCACTTGGGAGGCAGAGGCAGGTGGATTTCTGAGTTCGAGGCCAGCCTGGTCTACAGAGTGAGTTCCAGGAAGCCAGGGCTACACAGAGAAACCCTGTCTCGAAAAACCAGAAAAAAAAAGAAAAAAAAAAAGAAAAAGAAAAAGAAAAAACCAGTTTTCACTTGCTCTTCTGTCCCTCCCAGTCCTCTGTGTAATAATTTAACCAAATCCTGACCATATCCTGGTATAGCTTGCGACTAACCGACCCATTGGTCAAGTCCTCCCAGCCTCGTGGAGGAAGGCAGGCAAGGTCGTGACGGCACTCTGCCTCCTTTAGTTGTCTGCCTTCTCAGTGTGTGTGCTCCTGACCTCCACTCCCAACACAGCCGAGCAAGTCTAAGGATGTGCACAGGTAGAAACGCTGTAATCTATAGCATATGTCTTGAACCAAGCCTCCCAGGGCCGAGTCCTCCACAGGCTTCCTCTGGGCAGGTGGCAGTCTTGTCCTCTAACCAACCAGTCTAGACCCAACGAGTCCCAGCAATGTGAGGAACAAATGGAATATGATTGGGTGCCATAGCACCTGGGAGCAGCAGGGTGGCAGGGTGGGTCGTCACAGGTACCTGCTGTTGTGGGACACCCCTCCCACTCCTCCCAAGTGTTCTGCGTATGACCATCAGCTCTCCTTATCTGTTAAGTGTCACCCCCACTGCTGTTTCCCAGAAGCCTTTTCTAGTTTGCTTTCCTGTTAGCATCCTTCATCTCCCATCTTACTGGCCATGCTATTGTAATTTCTGTATGATTCTGTTCCCAGCACTATTCCTTGGACATAATAGTTGATTAATAAATGACTGTTGAATGAGCCAACCGTATGTTTTCACTATCTCTAAAAAAAAAAAAAAAAACAAAACCCTGCAAAGTGTCCAGGCTTGTGCCCTGTATAAATATATTCTTCTTCGTTCCCCCTTCTATGGGCTCATGTGTCATTGATAGTAAAGGAATAAATTGTAAAGAAACTGTTCCTATGCAGAGAGTGCCTGACGTGGCAACTTACCTGCTCCGGCAAGGACTGCTTAACCCTGTTGCCGCCTGTAGGTGCCTGGGCCATCCCTACTCTGAATCTGGCTTTGGCCTCAGAGAGAACCACACGTGTCAAAGTCAGTATTGGTTCACTGTTGGTGGCAGGGTCTGTTTCTGGTGGCTCTGCCAACACCGAGCTCTTTGATAGATAATACTTGGCAGATGAGCGAATGGAACCCCTTTGCTGCTAGCACATGCCCCATGCCTGCCACCCGTGACCTGAATCACTGTCAGCCAGGGCCTCTGTTCTGAATCGTTCCGTGGGGCCTGGACTTGTTACCTAGGCTCTTGACTCTCCCCCTGCTTACTCAAAGCCAAGGTCCCTGCCTGTGTCTTGATCATTATAACAACCTAATACTCCCCAGGAGGACACCCCTCCCACCATGTCCAGAAGAGAGTATTCCTTCTTCTTCCTGTAGCCAAAAATATCCAGAATCCATGTGTTGTTCATATCCGGAATTGCATTCAAATTTCTAAAGGAAGTTGGCTAGAAAACACATTGGAAATATCAGGTAGGCAGGTTGTAGCAATGCGGAGAACGCTCCGCTGTGGGTTTCAGGTGCTGTGTGATAGAGGCAGGAAGGAAAGACAGGGACAGTATGGGGAAAGAAGCCCCTCATCCAGGACCCCCCTTAAAGATCTCACCAACTGGGGAGGAAGAATCCAAGCACAGAGAGCCTCTGCTGTGGGGAATGTGTTCTTTTCATAGAGACAGCCATGAGCCATGCTGAAGGCCTGGCTGTATGTGGCCTCACCCCCCTCCCACACATGTTCTGGGACTCAGACACAAGACTGTTTGTTCTGCGCGTTTACAGTGAGGACACCAAGCTTCTTGCTTGGTGATCTTACCATTTAAGGTCCTCTCAGATGCCCTCTCAGGAACTTTATTGGGATCCCCTTCAGGTTCCTTGGCAACCAGTTACCAGGATAGCTTCAGACATCACAAAAGTGGTGTCTGTAACTACTGTAACACAATGGATTATGGGAGCTGGAGCTGGCCAATGGGTAAGTGCGCTCGTTCCTCCAGTACCCACATCAGGCAGCTCACAACCACCTGCAACCCCAGTTCCTCCTCTAGTCTCCACAGGCACCAGCACACACATGGTGCACATGTAGACACACAAGTCATACATGCACATTAAAAATAAAAATAAAATAGTGTGAATGCTTGGAGATGCTTACCTTAATGCTGTTGAGTGTGTCTGGCTGCCTTTTAGAGTTTCAGCCCGCCCTCTGTCTTTCTGTCTCTTCCTCCCTCCTTCCCTCCTACCCTCCCTCTCTCTGTCATATCTCCTTCGTGTTTAACACCCATACCAAAATGTCTTCGATAAACCTCCACTCTGCTTCAAACAGAAAGGGTTGGCAGATCCTTTTTGGGCAGATCCAAGGTCTGCAGTTTGTTAGTCCGTGAGACTGACCGACTTGAACGTTTCATCAAGTCACTGCATGTCCATTTTTATACAGACCCAGGGGTCAAAGGGAGGGGGAGGGGGTGTGTAAATATGGTTGCCAGGGAACTTTTCCCAACAGAAGTGTGAATATCCAAAGGATGTGCACAGTGCAGAAGAAGCTATGCGACCCGCAGTTCCTATCCTTTCTCATCAGAGAAGGACCTGTAGGAGCCACAAGCACAGATCAGTATGGCTCAGGCTTCTCCAGGTCCTTGAGGTGGAAGCGCTCCCTCTCCAGAGCAGGGCAGGGCGGTTCTCCAGGACAAATGATGATTGCCACGGGTCACCCACTCCTCCAGGGAACTATCTGGAAGTGAAAAGTTCCTATGAATCCATTTCTGATATTTGGACACTTTTTCAAGTGGTCCATTGCACGGAAGAGGAAGTGAATAAGATCTCGGTGGTAGCCTGGAGGCGGAGTTTACACCTAGATGTTTGTGAATATGACCCCCAATTACTTTTCTGACTGTAAGGAGAGCTGAGCTTACTTAAATAATTTGCATTTTTAAAATATTGTTGATGCTTTTGTAGAAACAGTGCAACACTAGACGTATGGTACATGCCTGTGATTTCAGCACTTGGAAGTCTGAGGCAGGAGGATTCTGAGTTCCAGGTCAGTCTGGGCCACATAGTGGGACCCTGTTTCCAAAGAAAAGTTGGGATCGTGGGAGATGGGTCTGGGAGATGGCTCAGCGGGTAAAGGCACCTCACACCAAGCCTGACAGCCTCAGATGTCTGAAATCCATGAAGTGGAAGGACAGAAGTGACTCCTGCAAGTTTTCCCCTGACCTCCATGTGTTCCATGACATGTATGGGTTCACATACATGCATGCAGACTCACACTGAATGCATACGTACACACATGCATACATGCATACATATACACAGACATACACACACATACATACATACACACATACATAATTATGTAAATAGAGACATAAATGTGAAAAGAAATAGGTGGACAAGCACAGCAAGCCTCTCTCCTGACATTTCTTACCTTTGGTTCTCGCCTGGGGAAATCCCACACTGACCTGAAGACTGAGTCCCAAGGTAGACATGTGTCTAGGGACAAAGTCATCTTCTGCAAATACAGGACCAGCAAAAGGCAAATCTGTCTCCATTAGGGCGAAGGTCACAAAAGCCCGTTTCTTACCCCTTTTCTCTTATGCTTTGTTTCAAAGAAATGTAATTTTTAAGCCCTTTTGTGCTTTAATGTAATGATGGTTTACTCGGTGAGTGGCTTGTCACTGGCCTGTAGGGAGCAGGAAGTGGAGGTCAGTAGGACACTTAGGTTCCAGCTTTGCCTCCGACACCCAGCTATGAACCTCATTTTTCCTCCTGTCCCCCTCTGCCCCTGTCTTCTTGTGTGTGGTAGGAATACCCATAACCCGTGCCTCAAAGGGTTAATGAAATGAGATGGTCTAGTGCATTGGTTCTCAACCTTCTGAACACTGTGACCCCTTAACACAGTTCCTCGTGCTGTGCTGACCCCCAACCATAAAATTATTTCATTGCTACTCCATAACTGTAATTTTGCTACTGTTATGAATAGTAATGTAAATATCTGATATGCAACCCCAGTAAAAGGGGTCCCAACCCGCGGATGAGAACAGCTGGTGTGAGACGTTTGCTACATAGTGAGCTCTGTTAGAACTTATTCTTGCTGTTTGCTATGACCCCCCACTAATCCTATCTAAACTGGGGAGGCTGAGATCTGCAGAGGTACAGCAATCTCCTTGAAGTTGTGCAGTCTGGACTCCGAGGATTCTTATCCTTAACTGAGCACAGATGCTCTTCCGTTCCAGTTAGCAAGAGCGAAAGAAAAGGAGAGTCTGGGGAAGAGGTAAGAAGTACGTGAACATGACATCACTCTCGCAGAGGCAAGTTCAGGGTATCGCAGAAAATGGGAGATTTCCCTTGGGGTCAGGCCCATGGGAAGCCACCCATGCTCAGGGTGGGTCTTCCCTCAGGTAAACCTCCAGTGCATATAACCGCATACATTCAGAATGAGTAGAAGTTGGGTGTGGATTTGGACCAGCACGTTTCCATGTTTGTGGATGGCAAGGTCATGGACACCACCCCCAGCCCCCACTAGATGTCGTTTCTTTCATTATTTTCATTAACAGTTCTGAAGTGTTGGTGGTTGAGTTTTTGTGTATTGTATCATCCAAGCCTGACTCTATTACTTAGAAAGAAGCAATTAGGCTTTTATCAAATTTTGCACCAAGTGTTTAATTTTTTACAGCTTTGCTGGCAATGATGGTTTTTCTCTTACAGAAAATGCTTAGAATCAAACCATTTTCTTGAACCATTTTCTTTACACACACACACACACACACACACACACACACACACACACACACACACACACACAAAATTTTCATACTTGAACCCAGCTAGATGTTCTTAATCTAGTCAGGTTGGAAATCAGAATTAACCTACTGACTGTGAATGGAGTTTGGGAGGCATGCCAGGCCCTGGCTAGCAGCTGACTGTACCCAGGGGAGCAGCCCCCTGGCCGTGGCCTGGAGCCAGGAGGTCCTATTTGCCAGGAGCACATTTGAGCTTTTCTGGTCTGGCCCTTGCTTCACTGCCACTCAGGACATTCCCACAGCGAGTGAGTCTCTTGGCTCTCTTACACTTCACTTCTGCCCTGCTTCCTCCAAGCCTCCTCGCCTCACACGGGACTCTGGGCCTACTTGTCACCCCTCATTCAGTTTGAAAGTCAGGTCTTCCTGTTTCCCTAGAACATGCAGCTCAGAATTGCCAATATGTGTGTTGCTCTCCCACTTTTTCTGCAGTGCCTTGCCTAAGACATCACAGTCCCAAAGGAGTAACTTCCCTGCTCCTACAAAGAAAGAAATCAAAGACGAGATGACCTTTCTACTTTATCGTAAGATGGAGCCGTTTGGAATGGTTTTCATTACATACTGATGACTGGGAGTACAAGTTATTGAACATTTGCTTTGGGAATTAAGTTAAGTTCTTATTCCACGCTCTTAGCATTTCTACAAGGGAAATCAGTTAAATTGCCACCATCAAATACACTTGCTCCCAGTTTTCTTGACTCTGGTAGTGGTCTTAGAAAGCAGTTTTAGGGCCAGAGAGATGGTTCTGTGGGTTTGAACTTCGCTGTAAAAAAAACAAAAACAAAACAAAACCTAAGAACCAAAGTTCGATCCCTGAAACCCATTTAAAGGTAGAAGAAAACTGACTCCACAAAACTGTACTCTGACCTCCACATATATGAGTGCCTGCACAAATCTTAGAATAGTAATAATAGTAATACACACACACGCACACACATATAATTTAAGTTGTTTTATTTAAACCACAAGAAGGCCCACTGTGTTTCCAGGAATCCCCTGTGAAGTTTGCAATGACTATGGTAGGTGTGTAGATCTGAGTCTGTGTTTCCACCATGCAGTTGCTTCACTGGGGATTCCTGCTTGTGCTTCAGGTGAATGTGACTGAAGCGGCTGCTGGGTACTAAGTTTATTTTAGAGAGAAACAAATATCCTTTGCAGATACATGTCACATTATAACTGCCATGCAGCAGAATTTATCCTACTGGTGTAGGCTACATAATGACCCCGCAAATCTAGAGTTCAAATCTCTGCAACCTACAAATGTTGCCTCAAAAGGAAAAGGCTCTTTGTTGACGTGATTAAGATAAAGATCTTGACCCAGGGAGAGTGTCTTGAACTGCCTGATCACAGACATCCTGGTGAGAGGGAGGCCCACAACGGAGAAGGCAGCCTGGGCTTAGAGACCAAGATTGGAACGATAAGGCTGGAAGTCATAAGGAATGCCGGAAGCCTCAGGGAACAGTCCTTCCCAGCTCCCCCTCAGGCAGTGCAGCCTTGTTGACCGCCTTGATTTCAGCCCAAGGAAACTTATGTTGTACTTCCGCTTCCAGAACTTTGAGTTGCAGTGTGTTATTTCGAGCCACTAAATTTGTAACAGTTTGTTGCAGCAGCAACAGGACGAACACAATGAGGACAGTAGCTTGCTTACTTCATCATTCACTTTGAGGCCAATATATGAAGACAGCCACCAGCTGGCACATGAATGATTTCAGTAGACATATATGTAGTGCCTTCCACATGCTAAGCTCTGGGTGAGCATTGGCCATGCTTCTACTTTATTTGTGTGTGTGTGTGTGTGTGTGTGTGTGTGTACATACATGTGTACAACCTCAGGTGTCGTTCTTCAGGGGGATCCATCTTGGTTTTGGAAGGATGGTCTCTTATTGTGACCTAGGGCTTACCTATGTGCCTGGCCAAGGAGCCTAGGGATCTGCATGTCTCTGACTACTGTATTATAAGCACAGATCACGTGATCAGCTTTTTACTTGGAGACTTTGTTCTTAGGATTGAGCTCAGGTCCCCATGATGGCAAGGCAAGTCCATTACCCACTGGTCTCCCTACACCCTTATTTGTGGGTGTGTACTCCTTTAATCTTCATAACAGCCATAGAAAGAGGGTTCTGTTAAATTCTCCACATGTAGGTGGAAAGACTGAAGCACAGAAAAGTTAAGTAACTTGGTTAAGTCAGGCATCTGGTGAGCAGTGAAGCTTCGACTCCGTGCTGCTCAGCACAGGGTGCTGTCCTTGAGGACAGAGACAGCATGACAGTGTCTGCAAGCTTCCTGTCCTTCCGCCTCATTGTGGTGCAGTTCTGTCTGTACTTGTATTCCTCGTGAAGGATCCTTCATCTCTAATACCTCCACAAGTATTCTCTGTAGCTTTGGTTTCCAAAATATTTGGGCATCACAGAATGAATAGACGGTTTTCCCCCTCTGCTTTCTGGATATATTCGTGTAATATTGGTGTTATATCTCCCCTGAGTAATTAGTGGAATTCACACGTAAAGTCATCTTGTCTTTCTTGGAAGGTTTCATACCAGTTAATCAATTTTTTGATGTATTATTTGTTCTCTTGGTTTTGGTTTTGGTTTTTTGAGATGGGGTTTCTCTGGGTAGCCCTGGCTGTCCTAGAACTCACTCTGTAGACCAGGCTGGCCTGGAACTCAGAAATCCACCTGCCTCTGCCTCTTGAGTGCTGGGATTAAAGGCAGTGTGCTATCACACTAGTTATTTTTAATAGATACAGTGTAGCCAGCATGGTGGCACATGCTTATAATCCTAGATACTCTGTACCAAAAAGTAAACAAAAATAAAATTGAGAGGGGGTAGAATAAAGAGAGCTCTTCAGCTCCTCTGCTTCTTCATGCGTGAGCGCTGAGAATTTGTGCGTTCCAGGAAATGATCCCTGGTGTTGCCTCATTGTCCTTTTGACATCTGTGAGAGCTGTCATCTCTGGGTCCTCCCTTCACACCACTCTGGCTAAGTTTTCGGTATTACTGGTAGTTTCAAAGAACCGGCTTTTCCTTTCAGTAATTTTCCTGCCACACTCCCGCTCTGTTTGTCTTACCTCTCTCTTTCTTATTTCTTTCTCTGTGTTTTGTATTTCATTTGCTCTTTTCTTACTTAAGACAGAAACTGAGGCTAAAATTCAAGAACTTTCTTTCTGGAATGGGCATTTAAGGCTATCAAATCCTTTATGTACCACTTTTTCATTTCATTACATTCAAAATATTTTCTACTTTCCCCTGTGGCTTTATTCTTTGACTCATGAATTATTTTAAAATGCATTGTTTCTCGAATGTTAGGGAGTTTCCTAACGGCCCTCCTACTGCCTTTCCATGTCATCCTCTTGTGTACTCCTACGATTTCATTTCTCTTCAAAGTGTTTTTGTTTGTGTGGAGGACAGGGTCTCACTATGTAACCCTGGCTGGCCTTGAACTCACAGAAGTCTGAGTGCTGGGATGAAAGGCATGTGCCACCAAGCCCAGCCTGTAACATTTTTAATAGTACAGTTATTATAAAGTTCATTTGTTCAGTATTCATATGCCTCAAAAGATCAATTGTATCCTCATTTTGAGAGATATTCCCTGAGTATAGAATTTGAGGCTGACTTTTAATTTGTTTTTGTTTTTCTCCTTCCATTTCTTTAAAGATGTCTACCGACTGTCAGCTGTGTGATGGTGTATTTTTAAAAAGCCTGGTTTTTGCTCGTATGTAATGTGTCCTTTCTTCTGAGTTTTTTAGGGATTTTCTTGTTATCAACTCAGCAGTTTGACTATGACGTTCCTTGTAGTAATTTCTTTTTCCGTGGATTCTGCTTAGCTGGACTTCTTGGATCTGCAAATTCATGGCTTTCGTTGAATTTGGAAACTCTACTGTTTCTGCTCCTTTCTACCCGTGTCTCTCTCTCTCGCCTGGAACTCTGATGTTATGGACCTTAGGTCACTCCATAAGGCCACTGATGAGCAGCTGTGTCTCTCCAGCCTCTGTCTCTTTCCTGCTGGGTCATTCCTGATGCTGTGTCTCCTGATCTGTTGTTACTCTCATCCAGTTTACTTTGGTCTTGGCTGTTCTTTCTAGTCACTGGAAGCTGGATTTGGGGTTGCCCTGTCCTCACGCTCCTGTGTCTTCTCCCTCCTGAGCATATGGCATGCAGTTATTACTGACACTTCCTGAACATGTGGGAGCAATTATTAACGCTGCTTCCTGAGCACATGGGGTGCGGTTATTAATGCTGTTTTAATGCCTCGTCTGCCAGTTCTCCCACACCTGGAGTCTCTCGACAGCTCTTCGTCTGCCTTCTCGTTTTCCCTGGGTCCAACGAGCCTTTGTGAATTTGATCTTCCCATTGCTGACTCCTGCTCTATTCCTTTAATTCATTTTGAAATACAGACGAACACAAGCTGCCCTGTCCTGTGTGAGCAGGGGCTGCTCTATCTCCTCCTTCCAGGTGGTCTGGAGTAGTTCTCATGTGTGTCCACACGGCCCTCAGAACTAAGCCCGACAATCCAGGGAGGCTTGTGTGCAGAATTCCAGAGTTCTTTCCTTCTCCTCTCCCTCCTTTCTCCCCCACCCTCTCCTCCTCCTTCTCCCTCCCTCCCTTCCTCTCTCCCTCTTCCTCTCTCCTTCCCTCTCCCTCCCTCCCTCTCTCTCCTTTCTTCCTCCCTTTCCTCTCCCCTGTCTTCCTTTCCCCTGTCTTCCTCTCCCCTGTCTTCCTCTCCCCTGTCTCCCTCTCCCCTGTCTCCCTCTCCCCTGTCTCCCTCTCCCCCTCTCCTCTGTCTTATGCTCCTCTCTCCTCTCTTCACTCACCTCCTTGCAGGTACTGCAGCCACTTTCCCTCCCAGATCTCCACCTTCTCCACCCAGGGGGGCTCTCTGGACACCTGTTCCCTCCTCACACTGTTCCTGGAAATGCCCCAGGGAGCAGCCTAGTAGTTTCCAGGGTTCACTTTATGTCTTTTTGCTCAGACATCATAAACCTGTGTTGTCTATCAGCTGATGTCTAAAAACATAGTTTTCTGTATTTCGTCCCGTTTTTAGTTGTTTATGGAGGAAGGATAGATCACATCCCTCCTCTTCTCCCTCTTGGTAAAAATCTCTAATTTCCACAAAGCCTTATATTTTTTAGATCTAGCACTCACAAGGCCTTGGGTTTGGTACCCAGCACCGAGAAACACACACACACACACACACACACACACACAGAGGCACACACACATACAGAGGCACATGTGCACACATGTACATACACACACATACACTTCCACTCAAAGCATGATTTTTGAATAATTCACAATGTATATGTTTGACTCTATATTTGATACATTAGATGAAGGGAGATTTAGGAGAGTTGCATCTTCCCACAGCCTCTGTCATATGGTCAGAGACTAAATCCCTGCTACAGATGATCAGGGGTTCGGAGGGAGTTCAGCCTGGGCTCCTACCGACCCAGCACAGCCTCCCTGGAAGTATGTGGTTGCCAGGAGCATGACCAGCGCCCGAGCGATCAGCCCTGAAGCTGCCTGGCTCCGTTTCAACTCTCTCAGTGTTTCGTTTTAGGCATCTCATTCCAATACAAACAAGGAGTCCGTGAGATAAAGGGTCTCGAAGATCATTGAGATAAAGACTAAAGCCAGAGTGAGACGCTCATGCTCAAAGCTGGCCTTCTTTAGACTCTGGCAATTTCCAAGCTACCAACATCTGACATCAGAATTCATATTTTTCTTGGTGTTCTTGTTGATCACATTGAAAATAAGGGAAATTAATTATAATAGCTACCCTTGGGTCAACTTATGTAGATTAATAAATCAACCTCAGCTATGAACCCTGTAGTGTGTAGGACACATGGTAGGGGGGATATACACGTGCAAATATGCACACTCATCTGCTTAGTATTTTACATGTGTAAGACATCTCTGTCTCCATCATGGCATGAATTCAGTTCTTTAGTACTTAATGAGCCGAGAGGCAAGGGCACCACACAATGCGTCCGTGAGTTCCATTACATCACCCTTTCTCCTACACTGCAGCTCAACCCTCAGTAGTCCCATAATTCATCGGTCAACAGAGCACAAATACAACCTCAGACTGTTGCTCTCTCAGTCATGTACTCGGGGGCTGCAGGAGGCCTCCCTGGTAAGGCAGAGCTGGATGAATGATTGTTTCTTTCATTGGGAAAACAATTTGAAACTCATGATTTGCATACAGTGAATCAAAACAATGATGAAACAGTGAGGACAGCGCACGATTATATAGAGAGATATAGACATAGGCAAAGGCATAGACATAGACAAAGATATAGACATAGGCAAAGGCATAGACATAGACAAAGATATAGACATAGGCAAAGGCATAGACATAGGCAAAGATATAGACATAGGCAAAGGCATAGACATAGACAAAGATATAGACATAGGCAAAGGCATAGACATAGACAAAGACATAGACATAGGCAAAGGCATAGACAGACATAAACAAAGACAAAGACATAGACATAGGCAAAGGCATAGACAGACATAAACAAAGACAAAGACATAGACATAGGCAAAGGCATAGACAGACATAAACAAAGACAAAGACGTAGACATAGGCAAAGACATAGACATAGACAGACATAGACAGACAGACAAAGACAATAGACATAGACGAAACATAGACATAGCTACTGATATCCCCTTTTAACTCAACACCATGCCACAGGTTGGAGTCTTTGAGTTTGAGGTTGTACTGATAGCCAAGTCTGATTGTGCTGAAAGAGTGTGCAACTCTTTCAAAGACATTCACATTTGAGATTGCTACCACGGGATTTTTAAAAATATCATAAAAAAAATCAGTTCCTCTGTGCATTTGTTTCCTACTAAAAGTTAAAAGAACACAAGATTTCCTGCTATCATGAGCTTCTGTGGAAAAAAAACAACAGAAAATCTAATTATCTGCCCAACTTAGTACATTTTAACCAGACAACCCAATATTCACTTTGCACCTTTCAAGCTATATTGTTTCCTAGACTTGAGGCTCCTAATCACATGGGAATACCTGAAACTCAATGAAATATTTTTTAGGTCAAATCAAAGCATAAAAGCATAATGAAATCATCCATATACCTTGAAAGTGGTGACAAGTTTGGAAAATATCTCAGCACTGACTAAACCTTTTAAGCAGAGAACTGCATGGCAGAGCCTACATGATCACACATGGATTACTCAGTCACTGTGGATCCTTGCACAGGGGTGACGGGCGTGCTCTCTCCTGCTGTGTGATGAATAAACAGTGTAAGAGGTGGGCTCAAGTCCACTCTTGGGCGTGATCATTCCCTATGCTACCATTCCCAGGATCCCCATCTGTGACATCCCCAAACACTGCAGGTCTATTGATGGGCTCCTTCTCGATTGACACTGACCCTTAACATGAGGTCTCTTAGTTCTCTTTCTAGTCAAGAATATCTTGTTTATCTATTGCTTTTTTCCTGCTTTTGCATGACTAATAAATCCTCTTCCAGTTGGCAGGAAAGCCACCTTTAGACTCCCACAAGATAGTCCTGCTTCTGGCCTAGGCATGGAGTAGATCTTATGATAGAGGGTCAGTGTTTGCTACTGTGGTTGCAGAACAAGCTATGAAAGACATTCACTAACATTTCTGGCTGAGCCTGTGTACTCTTCAACGGAATTTCTTCATAGAATATGTGAAAAGACCCAAAAGTCACAGTTAAGTTAAGCATTTGTGGTGTCTTCAATAGTGATAGACCAAAACCTCAAAGCCTAGCTCCTAAATAGTCTGGGAAACAGGACTTAGTCCTAGCAGGGGCTGAACCCCCAGATTTGAGCAGGCATTAGTGATTTCCAGCTGGACCCACAACAACCACAGGTTCCCTGAAAGGCTGAGATGAGAAGCATTTCAGAGTATGGCTTTCTAATTCTTGGAATATTTGCTTCTAAATAATGAGATATTTTGGAGATAGGACCCAACTTTAACATAAAGTTTGTGTTTTGTGTACACATTATATAGAGAGGCTGAGTGTAACTTTATATGGTGTTTAAATACCTTTTTCATGAGAACAAGTCTCATGATAGAATTTTCCACAAAGGTGTCTTGTAGGTGCTCAAAAGGTCTCAGAGTTGAGAGGACTTGGGATTTTTGAGAGAAGGATGCTTAGCCTGTGCTTTGCAGCTGCCCTGAGTTAGAGCAAACTACTTCAGGCTGTTACTTGTCTCAGCCTGTTCTTGGTGTCTGGTGTTGATGGAGAGCTTCATGTCAGAAGGTGAGCATTACACAGCAGTTTTGATAAGTGCTTGTTAGTTTAGCAACGTTTGCTACCTCCTGGTTTCTCTTATGAACCTAGAAGTGAGCATAGCCCCTAAAAGGACATAAGGGCCAGTAGCCTTTACTTTGGTTTGTGGATAATTAGGCATTTGGCTTTCAAACCCTACACCAGGCTTCCAAACGCTGCCCTCCTTCAGACCTGAGGGTGATCCCTAACATATCTTCAACACTCTGCTTTCGTCTCCTGTAATTAGAGTCCTGTCATGCCAAACTCAAATGTTTACTGTTTATTGGGGTAAGGATGAGGCAGGGTACATATGCCTGGCACTGTATTTGAGAGAGCATTTTTAGTGTGGCTTATGCAGGCCTGTGTGGTATTCACATCTATAATTTCCATTGTAAGCCAGTCAGTTGAGTAGTCTGGCTTCTCAAATACAGAACAAGGAGTTAGGATTCATGTCTTGTTTTTCTTATTCATTCCCAACAAAATTTGGGTGAAGCTCATAGATGTTGGAGAGGAGACATGAGGTTTAGTATTTGCATTTAGCATTTAGGTCTTATCTTTTTTTCAATTATTGAGTTTAATTACTCAGTTCAATAACTTAGTTCAATTACTGAAACTTGAACCTAGAGCCTCACACACACAAGGCAAGCACTACACCACTGAGCTACACTCCCCACCCTTCTTTTTACTCTTTATTTTGAGGCAGAACTTCACTCTCTTTTAATCAAAAAATAATTGTACACATTTGTGGGGCACCATATAATTCAATACATTTATATAGTGCATGATGATCAGACCAAAGTAATTAGCATTTTTATCTTACTTCTTGTGTCTGGGGCCTGTGGTTTTAATGGTCCTCATAGGCTCATACATTTGAATACTCAGTCCCCAGTTGATGGGGCTGTTTGAGAAAGATTAGGAAGTATAGCCTTCTTGGGTAAGGTGTGTCTCTTGTGGGAGGGGCTTTGCACTTTCAAAAGACTCACACCATTCCCAGTGTTCCCTCTCTCTATACCTCCTACTTAAAGATCAAGATGTGAACTCTCAGAACTCCCTGCTTCTAAGCCTTTGGTCCACTATCATGGACATTTGAAATTGTAAGCCCAATTAAATGCTTTCTTTTATAGGTTGCCTTGGTCATGGTATTTTGACACAGAAATAGAACAGTAATTTAAGACAGAGCCTTCAAACTCCTCTTTTCTAATTCTTCATAAAATACATCATAGGTTGTTGTAAACTATAGTCACACAACTGTGTATAGAACACTAGAACTTAAGGCCTGCTGATTGTATTTTAGAATCATTATCCCAATTCTACATCTCCTACTCTAACCCTTCCCAGCCTCTAGTGATCTGTTCTACCTTCTTACTTGACATTGAGATTTTTAGCTTTTCTTTTTTTATAAGAATTATTTATTTTATGTATATGAGTACACTGTAGCTGGCTTCAGACACACCAGAAGAGGGCATCAGATCCCATTCCAGATGGTTGTCAGCCACCATGTGGTTGCTGGGAATTGAACTCAGGACCTCTGGAAGAGCAGTCAGTGCTCTTAACCGCTGAGCCATCTCTCCAGCCCCGATTTTTAGCTTTTCATATGGGTGAGAACATGTAGCATTTGTCTTTCTGGATTATTTCACTTAACACTGTGACTTCTGGTTTTGTCTGTTTTGTGCTGGATGAAAAGATTTCATCTATTGAGAATAATAGCATCTCAGTCTTTGAGTTACTATATAGTGTTCGTTAAGAAGAAGTCTCTAGGCCAGACTTCTTAGAGATTTCCTGACTTCAACTCTGACTTTCCCAATTACTAATTGTAAATGTGACTTTGGCCAAATTTTTCAACCTCTCTGTGTTAATGAATTCACTGTGGCTCTAATAAGAGTTGGCAGATTTCTTGTGATTTTTTCTGAAAATATGATCATGTTTACACACAAAGATAGTTCTATGTCTTCCTTTCCAGTTCTTACACCTTTTTTTTAAACCTGCTCTATTGCATTGGCTAGCATCATTACTGTAATAAGATTAATATTGAACTGAATTGCTGTTCCCAGTCTTAGGGGAAAGCATTCAGACTTTCAGTAAATAAATGTGTTAGCTGTAGGTTTTATCACATAACCAGTTTAAGTCGGGGACATTTTCTTTTGAGTCTACTCTACTTAAAGTTGCTACGAGACTGGGTATAAAATTTCCAAATGACTCTCTTTCAGCTATAGCACTGCTTCTCAACCTGTGGGTCAAAACCCCTTTGAGTCAAACGACTCTTTCATAGGAGTCAAATATCAGCTATCCTGCATATCAGATATTTCTTTTTTTTTTTTTCTTTTTGATACTTTATTTACATTTCCGATGTTTCCCCTTTTCTGGGTCTCCTCTTTGGAAACCCCC
>CM052702.1:116883554-117026536 GCA_028551405.1 Uromys caudimaculatus
ATTAGCCCTCTATCAGACGTAGGATTGGTTAAGATCTTTTCCCAATCTGTTGGTTGCCGTTTTGTCCTATTGACAGTGTCCTTTGCCTTACAGAAGCTTTGCAATTTTATGAGGTCCCATTTGTCGATTCTTGATCTTAGAGCATAAGCCACTGGTGTTCTGTTCAGGAACTTTTCCCCTGTGCCCACGTTCGAGACTTTTCCCCACTTTCTCTTCTATTAGATTCAGTGTATCTGGTTTTATGTGGAGGTCCTTGACTTGAGCTTTGGAGATAGGAATGGATCAATTTGCATTCTTCTACATGTAGACTGCCAGTTGAGCCAACACCATTTGTTGAAAATGCTTTTTTCCACTGGATGATTTTAGCTCCTTTGTCAAAGATCAAGTGACTGTAGGTGTGTGGGTTCATTTCTGGGTCTTCAATTCTATTCCATTGATCTACCTGCCTGTCGCTGTACCAATACTATATGCAGGTTTTGTTTTTTTTTTTTTTAATCACTACTGCTCTGTAGTACAGCTTGAGGTCAGGGATGCTGATTCCCCCAGAAGTTTAAAGCTTCCACTCACTTTTCTGTCTCCATGTGTCTGGAACATCCCCACCAACCCTTTATAGGTCACTGTCTGTGCCTCTGTTGCTTTATCTGCTCCTGTTCTCTGCTCCTTCCTTCAGGCCAGTTCCTCCACCAGACTCCGTGACTGGCACAATGGCCTCACTGGTAGAAGTCTCCAGGGTCGCCTGATTCATAGCCCTAAGACATAAAGCACCCACTTGATCTTGTGACACCTGGAAAATAAGAATACTAGAGCAAGTGTAAGCAGGCTCTGTGTGTATGTACAAACCAAGATGCTCAGGCCCGGAACAGAGAACAACTCCCCCACTCCCACCCTGCCCGTGCACTTGTGTGGCCACCACCAGGAAAACTTAGAACTGTGAATGGGCTTTTCGGTGCCCATGCACCTGCTCCTTGGGATTCCCCAAATGGGTACAGTAATGATGAGAGTCTGGCTGTCATGAGGTGCTTGGGAGCTCTGTGTCTGAAATAACTTGCCTGCCCTTAGGCAGGGTCTGCCATGATGTGGTCCAAATACTCCACAGACATCTGCTGCATTCTCTGCATCTTCACGGGACTGGGTTTCCTCTGAGGATGAGAAGATTCAGGGCGATCAGTAGGTCACCCCGGCACCCACAGTGCTCTGCCGCATGGCTCACTTTGTCCGACTGTGGTAGGATTATTCACATCTTTGCCTTGTGCGTCTGTATCGCCATCATTCTTACAGTTTGTCAGAGTCGCTGTAGGCAGAGACTGGCTTTTTTTTTTTTTTACTACCACCTGAGTGGTTTGAAGTGAGGCTGTTGAGATCCACTGGATTTGCCCCCCAAATACTTTCTGGTCAGTGTCTGGATATGACGCTCCTCCAGTCAGCTGTACACACTGTTAGGAAGCAGTCCTGAGAATCTGCTGTCTATCTCTGTGGGCTGCTCATTCTGAAAGATGCCAAATTGTCCCAGAAACCCCCGGAAAGTGGACTTAGAGGAAGCCAATAATGCCACTAGCCCTTGGGGCAGCGGGTGTCCAGACACCATGGCCTTGCAGACAGATCTCTGTGGCTGTTGTCTGGATGAGCCATTGTCCAGATGAAGAGGGAGTGCCCTTTCCTACAGTTTATCTATTACTTGTCTTCTGGTATCAAAGGATACTGTGTGTGTAAGCTCAAACACTTTAAAAGAAAAAACACTTGGCAACTTAGAAAAAAACACAAGAAAACAAAAATTCTGAAGTAACCCTATTGCCCAAAGCAGTTTTTCTTAATATTTAAGATGGCTCCCCTTGGGTGAGTTGTCTACCAAATACCACCACGTGCTCAGTGGGCCTGTGTGACACAGTATTCCATGTAGCAGTCATGATGTTCTTCTATTTTTTACCAGTTTTTTCAACTCATTGGTGGGTGTTGGGGATGAGAAACCGTGTGTGTGTGTGTGTGTGTGTGTGTGTGTGTGTGTGTGTGTGTGTGTACATTCATGTAGGGTGCTCATGAGTGTGAGGACATGTGTATGGGTACTTCAGTGACCAGAGGTCAACCTCGGGTGCTATTCCTCAGCCACCATCCGCACTGCTTTTTGAGGCAGGGTCTCTCAACTGGACCCGGTACTCACCAGTAGGTGGGCGGGCTGGCTCGGGAGCGCCAGGGTCCACCTGTTCCTGCCTGGCCCAAATTAGTGTGGTTTCTGCCTCCCGTTGGCATTATAAGAGTGCACCAATGTGGCCTGCTTTTTATGAAGGGGCTGGGGAATTGAACTTGGGTCCTCATCCTTGCACAGTGAGCACTTTACCAACTGAGTAGTCTCCCCAGTCTGGCTTCCTGCCCCCTTACTCCTTAAAGCCCATTGGTGTAAAGCCCAATCCTCCCTTTCACTGTGACCTCACAGGGTGGGGGTGGAATGAAAGTAATGCTTATGCTTTATGTCACTGAACACTTTGCCAAGTACTTCACCCTCTAGTGAGGAAACCACTTCTCCCTGCTTCCCTGCTGAGCAGTGCCAGGGTCTGTCTCTGCACCCAGCAGGGTCTGTCTCTGCACCCAGCATCAGTGACCCCATATTCCCGAGTGGCCTCTAGGTCCCTGGTGGTGTTTACTGCTGGGACTGATGGTCTTGTGAGCTCTGCTGAGTGTCTAGCCCTAAATGTTTCAAATTCATTCACTCTAGTCCTTGCAGTGACTCAGTGAGCTAGGTGCTTGCACCCCTGTTCTACAAATGAGGAAACTGAGGCTCAGAGAAGCTGAATGCTCAGGAGTATCCAGCTGTCAGAGAGATGTTTCGCTCTGCATCTCCCTGAACACTAGAGCAGAGTGATACCCTCCACTCTGGCCCTGGAGGCTGGTTCCATGGCGACCCATTAGTTGGGGCTCCGTGGGATGGATGCTGCATCTATTAGCGGGCAGAGCTTTCCTCTCCTCCAACATGGAGAACTCTGAAGGCTTCTTCCAGGAGCCTCTGCTCTCTCCGTGGGAGGCTGCCTGGCTGTGAACAGCACTTGGTGTCAGAGGGAGGCCACCAGCCTTAACAGGCCACATCTATTTTCATTTACGTTCTGAAAGAAGATTAAGGAGAAAATTCAATTTTACCTAATGTCTGCCCCCAAATGGCTAATTTATATGCTAATTAGAGAGATAGGGATCGATGAAACTGGTAATCAATATGATATCCCAGGCACCAGTAATGAAACTCATTTGGGAATGCACTCCTAGTGGAAATGAAGCAATTAGGCAGAATAAATGGGCCAGCTCGGGAGCAGGGGCTCCATATACCCCTTGATGGTTAGTCCCTCTCACGCTTTCCACCCAGAAGAACCACTCTCCATTCAAGCTCTGCATGGCGCCATGTATGGGCTTATTTCTCTCCAAGGGACAGATCCTGCACTGTCCCTGCGGCTCTGGGGGGAGGGGTGAGCAGCTGCAGAGAAGGACAGTGTCAGGAAACCAGAGGCAGGGGAGTGGGCCGGTGGAGCCACCCGAGCCCTACAGTCAGGGGTGTCTGTCATACCTGCTGAGTTTGGAATCCGTTTGTTTTTTATTCAGCGAGAGGTGTATTAAGCACATCACTCTGATGCTTCAAAACTATCTGAGTTTCAAATGTGTCACCTCACAAGGCCATATGTTAAATGATATGTCCTGCAGAACAAGCAGGCCATAGTTTCCACAGATATACAAAGCTGAATCTGAGGAGTCTTGCTTCAGCCTGAGTGTTGGGCTCAGGGCTCTGTGGAGGTATTGGGGGTTGGGGAGGATGACAGCACTGCACTCATCTCTGGAGATTGAGGAGCCTAATGTTACTCTGTTTACACGCATCAACTAACACTGCCAGAAAAATGGCCTCTCTCCTTGTGCCTGTTCACCGGAATCACCTGAGAGGTTTCCCCAAATTTCCCTATGAAAATGTTCAGATGTATGTAAATGTTCCAAAGGTTGGTAGACTTGGGCAGTGGCTATTAGACACATCCTATGTACAGTCCACAGCTAACATCTTACCAGATTACCCTCACCACATAGCTGTCAAATTACTCATCTGTCTGCCCATTCATCAACACCCTCTTTTAAGAACATATTTCAGCCGAGTGGTGGTCAGAAGGCAGAGGCAGACGGACCTCTGTGAGTTGAGGCCAGCCTGGTCTACAGAGCAAGTTCCAGGATAGCCAGGGATACATAGAGAAACCCTATCTCAGGAAAGGAAAAACAAACAAACCGCATTTCAGACTAAGCTGCAGAACTCTGTGTTGTTTACCCCTGAACAGTTTGGCCGAGTTCAGTATCTGTGGGTTCTTTTCTTTTGGGGTAAAATTTATGTATAATGAAAGACACTTTTTCTGCAGAGCCTCATCTCTGAGCCTGCCAGGTGCCCACACCAAGTGATACACACCCAGTCAGTGTCCCTCCCATTGCGTGCAGAAGCCACCACAGAAACTCATATGGGTGGAGGATCTTTTCTTCTTTTCTTCATGTTGACACATTCAAAAACACTCTCAAAATTATAGTCTCATGTGGTCACCCTAGTTGCTATGGAGCATTAGAAGTTAATTCTCCTGTGGAATTGTATTTTTGTGCCCATTTAATGGTCCTTACAAAATCCTTAATGTGTGTGTGTTCTTTCTTTTGTTATAGTATTTTTAATTACTTACTATATTATCTGTGTGTGTGCACACATGTGAGCCACCAATCTGTGGGTGTCCAAGGAGGCCAGAAGATGTCAGAACCCCTGGACTTAGAATTATGAGTGGTTACGAGCCACCTAACATGGTTCTGGGAACTGAACTTGGATCTTCTGACAGAGCAGTACATGCTCTTAACCTCTGATCCATCCTTCCAGCCCCTGCTATAGTATTGTTGAGATTCTCCCATGTCGAGTAGATCGGTTTGTTCATTGGTAAGTTTATCCCTTTGCGTAAGTACACTACATGATTGTAGTTGTCATTGTCGCTACTGTAGACATATTTGTCCAAGACTTCTCATGAGAATCTGTTTTCACTGTGCTTAAGTAAATTTCTAGGATGGGATTTCTGGATGATGGACCATTCTGAATGTTTGATTTTTGTAGGAAATTGATCATTTTGTGGACAGTAGACCCATGGTTATGGCCGGTAGAAAGGGCATAGGGAGGAGCTGTGGAGCCGTGGTAAAGTATCGGTAGGAAAAAAGATTACATTTTAGTGTCCCACAGCAGACTAGGATGACCAAAGTTAACAGTGGTTCATTCTGTGTTCCAAAAAACCACCTCAGAGAGAGAACTTTGAACATAAGAAACAGTGAATATTTGAGGTGACAATTCTACCGGTCACCTTGATTCGACGTCATATATCAGAAGTTTACACTGTACCCCATAAATGTGTAATTATTACATGTCAAATACACAGTTTTAAAAATTGAAAGAAATTGCCAATCTGTTTTCCGAAGTGAGCCGTTCTATTTCTAAGAAGCTTTTTAGGCATTAATGCCCCTGGTGGCTGAAGAGTCATCTTAGTGGGCACAGTGCCTTCTGTGCAGGTATGAGGGCCCAAGTTCAGATCCCAGCACCCTGATAAAAAGCCTGGCGTGGTGTGCATCTATAAACCAGGGGAGGGGGCACATAGCAGAGGCAGTCATTGGCCATCCAGCCTAGTCAAATGGAGGAGTCCTGAGTTCAGCAAGAATCCCTGCCTCAGAAGACAGTGAGGATGATGGAGAAAAAAGGAATGAAGAAGCTATTCAACTCAACATGCACAGACAGACACACACATGGGCACCCACAGGCACACACACACACACACACACACACACAGATATGGACACCCAAATGCACACACACACACAAACACACACACACACACAGATATGGACACCCACATGCACACACACACACAAACACACACACACACACACAGATATGGACACCCACATGCACGCACACACACACACACACACACACACACACACACAAACATGGGCACCCACATGCATACATACATACACACAGAGGCACAAATATGGGCACATGCATACATAATGTGCGCATGTGCACACACACACACACACACTCCTGCACACACACTGGGGTGGGGTGTTGCTGCCCCTGGAAAAAGGTTTCTAAGATTTGTTTTATTTTTATTTTGTTTATGAGTGTTTTGCTCACGTGTATATCAATGCACTGTGTGCCTGGTGTTGCCAGAAGAGGGCGCCAGATTCACCGGATCTAGAGTTAAAAATGGTTGTGAGCCACCATGTAGGTGCTGGGAATCAAACGTGGGTCCTCTGCAAGAACAGCCAGTGCCCTTTACTGCTGAACCAACTCTCCAGTCCCTCAACAAATTCTCAATGAAGCAGTTGGCTGGGGAATGCATGCAGGCCTATGCGGTTCTGACGTGCTCACCTGCAGGTTCTAACGTTCAGTGGTGCCGAGGGTCCCTGAAGTCCCAGGATCTATAAACTGGGGGAGGGAACACCACCTTCTTAAGAGTACAGCCGTCTCTCGGCTCATAAATATAGGAAGGTACCACATCCCTCCACAGACAGCTCCACAGCAGGAGATGGCTCTGCCTTGCTGGGAAGCAAGCAAAGGGTCTCTGGGGTCAGTGTGCTGAGACAAGATCAGCAGCTTTTAGACCCAGGGTCCAGATGGCTGCTGCTCAGACACTCTCCCAAGTTTTTTGCCCCATGAGTGTCTCTGCAGAACTACATTCTCTGTACCAGGCAGAAGGGTAAGGGTTGAGGTCAGATGGCCTGCACTCACGCACATGTGCCTGGCTCCAGTAGTCCCCCTTTGGGCTGGTTGTGTTCTGTAATGTGTCCCCTGAGAAGACAGACTAAGCAGCCTGTGTTACCCTGCAATTTCTCCAAACTATTTGCATGAAATACTGCAGACAAAAAGCCTGGTCCCTGATTGGCTGTTGCTAGGTAACAACATAATCATCAGGAAATTAGGCTGTCCACCCCCCCAACCCAGAGTATGTGTGTGATTGCAGCGTTGTGCAAGAAGAGAGAGGGAGTGGAACAAAGAGAGATAAATGGGATGGTCTTGAAGGCGGGGACACCACAGCCACAAACCTGCACCCCACGGTAGGACAATCTGCTTTGGGTTAGGCTCTTTATGCAGTCAGGCCAATAGTGGTTCATTTCCTCTTTGATTTTTTGGTTTTTTTCCCTTGTTTTTTGTTTTATTTTATTTTGTTTTCGTGTTCCTGTAAGAATGACAAACCTGGCAGGGCCCTGCAGACATCAGGGACAGAAGCTATGGAAGCGACTTTGACATCTGAGTGATTTATAGAAGCAGAAGGTGGTGTCTCATGTGCAGATGACTCCGGGTGGACAAGGGACTGTGTCTGGAGAATGTGTCTAGAGAGGAAGAATCCGTCCGCATGCCTTTAGAGTATCTGCAGAGCTCAGAGCGTGGGAACATGCATGCGGATGAGGCATGCGGACGAGACAGCGAGCATGCTGTGCAGTGTGCAGGGGAGGCCGTCAAGCTGAAGTTTGCAACTGTCTCTTTAACTCCACCAGTGTCCTGGCATGCGCTCCTTGCATTGCTCAGTCAGGCAGTCCTCAGTCTGTCCCTCTGCCAGGTTAGACTTTGCAGGTGGATGAGAGAGGGGTGTGTGTGTGTGTGTGTGTGTGTGTGTGTGTGTGTGTGTGTGTGTGTGTGTGTATGAGCACACACACACACATGTACACGGGTGTGTATATGTGGGCACACAACTGAAGCGCTTGGTTTATTGTCAAGATCGTGTCTAAGCACAACAGTGGGTAGAGCCTGGCAAGGGTTCAGCCGTTCCTGGCTGCTTCTACAGTTTGACGTTAACCATGAAGACCCAGAATGCCTTCCTTCCCCCTCAGGAAGCCCCTGGTGGCTTCCCCACCTCCCTTGCCTTGTCCCCCTCCTCAGTTCCCCAGCAATGACCCTGCCCTTCCACTAAACCCTCCGGAGCCTTGCTGTGTCCCTCATTGGCTTGCTACAACCCCAGGTGAGCTAATTGCCTTTTGCCATTCATTGTCTATCAGATTAATGACTTCTTATGTGTGTGGATGCCCAGTGTGGGTAGCTCTGTGAATAGACTCACTATGACTTCTTTCCTTTCTCCCCCATCTGCTCTCTGAGCACCATGTCTCACTTTAAAAAAAAAAAAAAAAAAAAAAAAAAAAGAGTTCTTTTAATGTATATGCTAAACTAGAAGTACTGCCCTATCAAAAGATACAATCCTAGGCACATTGCATAGGAGCTATTTTGTAGGCATGGTTTAAAATATGCAAATTTTTGAGAAGTCAGACAGGATGAGTGCCAAAAACCCAGATGTTGAAGGGAAGATCCTCCTAGACACACACACCCACACACACACACACACACACACACACACACAGCCTTGCCCAAGGAGACTCAGAGCCTTCCTGGGAGGAGAGAGCCATCCTTAACTGCAGGACTCAAAGCCCCTCTCTGGTATCTCACTAAACCTCTTATGGTGACTCCCCTTACCTCTCAGGTATTAGTTCTTAAGCCAGCATGCTCATACAGTCTGTCTTGGCCCTTAGAGACCACAGCAGAATTCTGGGGGTGGAACTTGGCAGTGTTCTAACTCTGGCTGATTTTGATGCGTGCTCAAGTCTAAAAACCAATGTGGACCAGGAAGTTTACACTTTCAATTAGCATCTAGGTGACAGAGCCCGTTCAGCAAATCTCAGCTCTAAACAACAGGGTGATAAGTAACAGCAGCCTGAGTTTCCTCTGGGATGCTCCTTCCTGGCTCGGAAGTCTGCCTAAAAGACCCTCCTAAGACAAAACCTGAGCTGATTGAACTAAAAGTTATCCTGCACACCTTGTGAAAAGCCTTCGGGCTAAGAACAGACCGTACACTTTTAAATGGAAGGCAGACAAGAAAGAATATACAATACAGACTGCATGGGGCCTGCAAAGCTTAACTTACATACTACCTGGCCCTTTGTGGGGAAAAAACAAAAACAAAAACAAAACCACCCCAAGTTTTCTAACCGCTGGTACACCTGTGGGTTCATCTTGCTTTGCACCTCACATGTTAATTTCCTCAAGAGCAGAGTCAATCGCTTTTGTTACCCACCCGGCACCAAGTACATAACGAGTGTTCGATCCATAAGGAAACCATGGATGAGTTAGTCTGAGTGAGCTGATTTGTGAAAGGAATGAGGTCTCCCATGTGGCCCCTTCTTGGCTGCCGCATCTGTGTGATAGGAGTGATTTCCTCCCCTCTGAGTGGATGGGGGAAACATTAGGAAGTTCATACTAACAGAATTTTCCCTTTTCTTTATTAAGTAAAACCAGTGAGGGCTTGCCCCACCTCTTAAAAAACAAATAGCATTAGCCTTTAAAACATCCTTACATGGCAGAGCTATAAACTAGAGGAGTGCGCAACTTGTTCAGGTGGGTTCCTGGTGTCCAGAAAAGTGTCTTTGAGAAGTCACATAACAGCAGTGCTGCAGGAACGTCCGGGGACATTGCCCTGTGAACTACACCTGCCTGGGCCACACAGCTCTGCTCGGCTCCATGGGGAGCAAAGCAGCCTCACAGGAAGCTGTCCCCTTTCCACTTCCTAACCACTCCAATCTCTCTGCCTTTTCGTCCTGGAGGCCTCAGTCCAAACTAGCTACTTGTGATTTATAAGTATGAAAAAGGAAGTAGGGTAGAGTTGTACCTGACAGGTAGCGGTGAAATACTGATTCTACCCCATTGGGTCCATTCCCCTGCAGACAGGAGGGAGCATATAGGAGCACAGGAAGCTGGAGGCAAACCAGTGGTCTGGGTAAAGCCAACAGCTACGCTAAGGGAAGAGTGGCTGGCAGTCACAGTAGAGCACAGGCTCACTGGCCATTCAGGAATGGTAATTGCAATTAAACACTTTAGTTTGGGACAAATGAGTACAAAGAGACCTGAGAGCTGGACCTACAAATTCTGAAAGATTTATTTGCTTCATTTTTCAAGAGTTACTTTTAAGAAAGAAGAATGTAAATATTTGGGGTTTTGTGTGCTTTATTTGCATATGCTTGTGCATTATGTGGGTGCCTGGTCCCCACAGAGGCCAGAAGAGGGTGTCAGACCCTCTGGACCTGGCACGTGGTTGTGAGCTGCCACGTGGGTGCCAGCGACAGAAACCGGGTCCTCTGGAAGAACAGGCAGTGCTCTTAACTGCTGCCATCTCTCCAGCCCCTGTATTTTAACTTTTGAGACAGGATCTCATGTATGACAGGATGGCAATGAACTCTGTAGCCAAGACAGTTCATGTGGTTCTGGGGGATCGAGCCCAGGGCTTTCTGCACGTTAGGCAAGCACTGTACCAACTGAATCACATCCTCTGCCCTCTGGAGTCGCTTTCAGGGCTATGATCAACTGGCATAAGAAGCTGCTGGGGCAAAGCAGAGCAGGAGAAAGCCCCTTCGGAGGGTTAGTCCTCTACTAGTGGACTGAGCCAAAGTAAGAAGAGGCTGGAGAGTGAAGGAGGGAAGCCCAGATTTCCAGCTATTTGTAGTGTGCCATGCAGTAGTCTTCAGGCAGTCACCTTGTGAGATGATAACCCAACCGCCACCTGGGAACTAGCCTTCAAAGAATGTTCTGGGAGCAGCCTCACTCTAGACATGTGAAGGACAGCGAGCAGAGCCGGGAAGAGCTGGAAACATGAATGAGTGACTGGCTTCCAATTTCACACTTTTCTCTCTTCTCAGACCACATATGTTTATGGGAGAATGTGTGACATGTGACACACACACACACACACACACACACACACACACACACACACACACACACACATACACACACTCAGTCTTATATGCTTTCAGTTTGACCTGGGACTAAAGGGAAGGTTTAGGGGGGTGCCTTTTGTTCTCTCTCTCTTTGACTCTGTCTCTGTCTCTGTCTCTGTCTCTGTCTCTCTCTCTCTCTCTCTCTCTCTCTCTCTCCTTTATAAGAAAACTCCTAGGCTTTGAGGGTCTGGTGAAAAGCTCATGTCCAAGCCAGCCCTGAGAGCATCCAATCACTGTGGAGGACCAGAAGCCTTGCCTGGGTCCTCTCTTCTCCACCCAAGGCTCTGTGGCACTGATCTGGGTGTGCACCCCTCATTTGGGCTGCTCTGCAATGCTCTGCTTAGTAGCTGGGCGACCTTGGGCTGGTGCTGTTCTCTCTGGGAACTTGTTTCCTGTCTCTAACCACTGCTCCACAGCAACACGGAGACGCTAAAGCAGGTGAAGGGGAGGGTTGCTCCAACTACGTGTGGGTTTTGTGCTGCCCCGGGGCTCTGTGTTTAGCTCACCTTTTCTTTCAATTTTCCCAGTAACTATTCCTCAATGTTAACATCATTTTACAGATAAAGAAAGAGCCTAAAGAGGGAGGTTGGGTAACCTGTCCAAAGCGTCCTCACTAGGACAGAAGCAAGAATGCAACAGCGTTCCCAGACTAAGCAGCTCCTCCTTTCTTACATGGCATACTCTCTCTGACGCGATGCACAGTGTGTGTGGAGATTCTGGAAAGAAAGGCTGCCTCTGTCCCTTCGCTCCAAAGCACTGCGGGGCAGCTTTTTTTTTTTTTTTTTGCTTTTGGCTTTTGAATTCAGTTACTGCAAGGGTCATGTGAATGATTCTATGACCAGCTTTGCATGTATTGTGTAAGAATACTTAGGAACTGAAAGCGCCTGCAGATATTACACGCTCCCTACTATTTCTCCAAGTGTGGTTGGGGGTGGGGAAGAGCAGGCAGCACCTGGAGGAGCTGGCACTGACTGGGCTTGGACTGACCTTGCTGGGATGACTCCTGAGACTGCTTCTGTTGGACAAAAGGCTGTAGGAGCTGAGTTTGTAAGCACCAACTGGCTCACGCTATAGTAAGCACAGGAGAGCCTGCGTCTGGTATGTGAACTAAGTAGAAATACAACATGTGCCATTTGCTAGCTCTGTGACCTCTGGGAAGTCAACCTCTGTTTTCTCGTGAGAAGACAGTGACCCCTCTGTCAGCTCAGAAGGACTAAATGGGATCATGCCTGGTACAGCTCCTGTCCCTAAGCAAGTGGCACGAGCTGTGTCCCTCACTACGCCAGCCCCAGGATGATGGCCTCCCACCCAGGAGAAATCCCTCACACGCTGCATGCTTGTCTTCAGAGGCGCCCATTTATCCCTGCAGTCTGTCTTTCCAGAGCATCTGTTTACAGCCCTGACCCTGTCATCTCCTCCTAGTGATGGAAAAGGAAACTTTAAGCTTCACACTCTTACAAGATCTGAGGTAGCACCCCGATGGATGGTCATAAGACAGCAGGGAACCCCAACATAATCCCTGGTGTTTGCCTTCCTAGAGTCAGCAAACTTGTCAGGTCCCAAGAGCTACAAAATGTCAGGTGACCCTACCGGCCAGCTGAGACTGAGCCATGGTCCAGGGGATAGGTATGACAGGAAGAGAGGAGGGCTGCTCAAAGATGTCCACGCTAATGTGCAGGCCTTGGAACAGTTGTTCTGAGAGCCTGGAAATGAGCTGCTCCACGATCCTTGTCCCACTTAGGATTGTGGGAATGCAGCAGAGGCAGACTAGCCTGGGCTACCCTGCACCAAGCCAGACCAAAGCCAAGATGGAATACAGATTATGTAAGTTCTAGAAATGCTAGGCGTGTGTGTGTGTGTGTGTGTGTGTGTGTGTGTGTGTGCACACATGTGTTGGATGTATGTATATATGTGTATATGTATGTGTGCATACACATGTTTGCATACTTTATAGGGAGATTCAATACAGAGAGAGTGGTCTTTTATAGCCTTAGATACTAAGATTTCTATGCCCCCAAAATGTATAATGCTACTATGACTACTTAAGAAGAAAGAATTACCTGGGGCTGGAGAGATGGCTCAGCGATTGAGAGCACTGACTGCTCTTCCAGAGGAAGAGTCCCAGCATCCATATGGTGGCTAGCAGCAGTCCAGTTCTAGGGATCTTATGCCTCCTTCTGGTCTCTGTGGATACCAAGCATGGAAGTTGTGTATAGACGTACATGTAGACAAAACACCCATATTCATATTTTTAATTGACTCTAGCCAGACATGGTGGTGCACAGATTTGTAATTGCAGCCATTCCAGAGACTGGGGAGGATGGTTGTAAGCTCAAGGCATGCTGCAGCTACAGAGTGAGCATAAGACCAGCTTAAGGAGACTGTCTCAAAAAGCAAAGGTAGAACTGGGAGCACAGCTCAGTGGTCCAGCATCAGCCTGGCCTGTGCAAGGCTCGGACACAGTGCCCAGGATGGAGCTCAGTGGTCCAGCATCAGCCTGGCCTGTGCAAGGCTCAGGACACAGTGCCCAGGATGGAGCTCAGTGCTCCAGCATCAGCCTGGCCTGTGCAAGGCTCAGGACACAGTGCCCAGGATGGAGCTCAGTGCTCCAGCATCAGCCTGGCCTGTGCAAGACTCAGGACACAGTGCACAGGTCAGGCTGCTTTTACTGCTCTCGAAACCTTATACTCTTGTGGGTGCAGTAGTGCACGCCTTTGAGCAAGATCAGCTTAATCTAGAGATCAAGTCCCAAGCCAACCTGGGCTACATAATGAGACCTTGTCTCAAAGCATATGTACTCTTTAAAGCAAATGTGATGTCTGTGCTGCTACCCTATCTATTTTGCAAAACTGGAAAATTAGTCAGAAAGAGGGTGACTTGGCACAGGCTCCTGTATGTGCACTCTGTCCCTTTCACGCCCAGTTCCCTGTTCTCAATCCTCTCCCTTTCTGAACTCATATGGTACTGAATTTATGTTGCTTTTGTTTAAAAAATGTTTCCTTGGGTCTATGCATTTTGGTTCATTTTTGCAGAGCCTGTGTGAGGTAGGAGGTAGGACGTTATCATCTCTGCCAGTGCTGATGCATCAAGCCCAGCTAATGTGGTGCAGCCTGGGGTGCAGCCCAGGCTGCCTGAGCAGGATCTCCCCTGTGTGCCTTTCACAGTAACTAGGTCTGTACAACCATCACATCAACACCTCTTTCCTGTTTTTCTTCTTACTCCTTCCCCAAGTCAAACTTTGTATGTAATGGCCCTGTTCATTGACCCTGAATCAGGACCACCAACTTGAGTAAATGTGTCCACCCTGACTCAAGCTTTCAAAGGTGTCAAGATCACAGCCTAGTGTCACAGGTGCTTTGGTATCTCTTTTTGAGAGCTCTCTTCAGGGGTGAGATGTATCAACAGGGCTTCAGGTCTGTTCTTCACACAGCCAATATCACTGTTGCTGGCCATTCACAGTGTCCAGTGTAAATGAAAATACCAGTCACTACCTGCTGGGGAAGTCAGCTGGCAGATCAAAGATATGGAGAGCTGATGAGATGGCTTAACAGGTTAAGAGCACTTGCCACCAAGCCTGATGACCTGAGTTCAGTCCCCAATGTAGTGAAAGGAGACAACCAACTCCAACAAGCTGTCCTCTGACTCCACAGTGTGCATCTGAGTGCACACACACACACACACACACACACACACACACACACACACACACATATGCACACTAAGTAAATGTGACAAAGACTGGATGAAGACACCAAGACAAGGCTGGGCTCTAGGAAGAACGGACATGTGACTTGCTGGCACAGGAAAAGCAGATTCTGCCAGGGAGGTGGGACATAGGGAGTGGCCTCAGTGACGGGTCGTGGGAGACAGAATGCTGGAGTGTGCGGCATGGGGCACAGGAGAGGCAGAGGCCTTGGGAAGGTCTCTGAGAGCAGCCAGCACTGCGCCCCTTACACAGCTGCTCCTTGATTTCTATCAGAAGAGACACTCCATTTGTTAAATCTCTCCTCTCTTCTCATTCCCCTAACTTAGCATTTATGAGGCCTAGCACTTTTGAGGAACTTCAGGTGGACCATCTCAGGCACTTGGCCATTCCTTTTTCATCTCTTAGAGGTCTGAGAGTGGCCTTCTGACAGTGGCCTTCAGCCTTTGGTGCATCGGAAACCCTGCATGGCTGGTCATGGCACAGCTGCTGATACCCAGTCTTGGAATCTCTGCTTCTCTGGGTCTGAAGTGGGGCCTGAGAGCTGACATTCTTGGAGAACTTGCTGAGGTCCCATATTGGGACCCCTGATGTGAAGCAGGCAGAGCCCTTACACTGGCGAGACTGGGTTATGTCTCTACAATTTTCCTATGAGCTTCATCTGACCTCACTCAGCTCGTGAGAGTTAGATGTAGGCAGTACACTTAGTACTTTCTAGGGCTGCCATGACCAACAAGGTTCTCTAAAACCAAAAGAACTGTGTTCTCTCAGCTCTGGAGACCAGAAGTCTGAGCGAAAGGGTCCCGGGCAGTGCCCCTCTGAGTCTGCCTGGCCTCTCTCAGGTTTGCTGCTTGGCTCACAGCAGTGTTCGCCAGTTCCTGCCTCTTTTCACTCCTCATGTCAACTAAAGACTGGCCCACCTCAGAACCGTGAGACTAAAGCTTCCTGAGCCAAGACAAACCCACCCTCACACCTTACTCCCCAGCCTGGACCAGAGCGAGGCCTTTGCCAACTGTGTCTACAAGTAAGATCGAATCTTTCTCTTTCTTCTGCAAATGCTTGTCAACAGATCAGCACCAGGTTGGAGTGCAAACGCTTGATGGGATCTGCCTTTTAGATGGTACCAAGAAATGTCAGGCTCAGCAGGAGGACTGCTTATATGAGCGAATGCTCTTGTTTTGCTCTGAGATCATTGTCTGGATTGCTAGAACATTGGTCCGCTCTAGCTGTGCCTCCGTCTGTCTTGTTGCCTTTCATTAGTTTACTTGGTTTGCTTTAGTTGGTTACCAGCCACCCACCATGTGTGTATGTGGCTATTAGTGTATGTGTACAGTGCATGCATGTGCGTGGAGTCCAGAGGTCGCTGTCAGATGTCTTCCTCTATTGCTTCTCCACTTTATTTTTTAGGACAGGGACTCATGCTGAACCTGGAGCTTGCTGGCTTGACTAGACTAGCTGGCCAGCAAGCCCGGGGATCCTGCTCTCTCTGTACCCTGCCACCCAGTGCTGGGGTTCCAGGTGCACACTGATACATCCAGCTTTTTAGGTCCTGAGGGATCAGGTTCAGGCCCTTGTGCTTGCAGGGCAAGGGTTTCATCCACTGAGCCATCTCCCATTTCTCTACCTTGGTTTGTAAGAGACACAGCAGGCACAGAGGACTGGGGATCAGGAGGGAGGTTTGAGCTGCCCAGTGTCTCCGTGCCTTCACCTTGCTGCCAGGTCTCCACAGGATGAGGATACAGATGTTCGCATTGCAACCTGGAGGTGGAAGGGGTCTCCCCCAGCTCCCTCAGTCTAGACAGTCAAATTCTCTATTATTGTCCTCTCCCTCAGAGAGGCACCCAAGATGAACCCTTCATGCTGCCTTCAGACTCAACACAGAGTCCCATATGCTCGAACTAGGAGCAGCTATTGCGGGGCTCATTAGATCTCTCACTTCCTGTCAAGCCCTGGTCCCATTAGAAAGTCTCATCCCGCTGGACCCATGGCCTCTGGTGAGGGCTAAAGAACTGTTTTCAGTATCTTCCCCCTCTGCCTCCCTGGAACGCTATCTCAGCCATAATCCACAGCAAATGGATTTTCCTGACCCTGGGGACAAAGGCCTAGTGTTTCCTAGACTTGGCGGCCCCTGAAAGGACAGAACCATCAGCATTTCTCCAGCTGCTGGGTCTCAAGCCCTGGAGGCCTCAGAGACCTGTAATAAGATCACTATCCGAACCAGTTCCAGTCAGCACATCATTCAAAGTGGCCCCTTGTGGTTGGGAGGGAGGCCTGACTGAAACAGGAGCAGCAGCTTGGGAGCTCAGCCTCACACAGAACCACACAGTGAGTTGGAACCAGAGAAAAACAGATTTCTAATTCTGGCTGTCAGCCATTAGTGAGACTTGGCTGTGGTTCACAGTGGGAGTCCACAGGGGTGGGTGGCCTTGGGAAGGAATAAGGCAGTCATTAGAAGGAAGGGAGGGGGAATGAGACTAGGAAGTAAGAGGAAATTGAGTAGGAGTGGATAAATGTTTAAGGCATGGGCACTGTGAAATTTACAGACTCCTATTTCTCATGACAGGCAGGCCCTAATGAGAGTCCACAGACAGACACATCAGTAGCCCTAGCTAAAACTCCAGGAGGCCTCCTTTGCTTCCCACCCACCGGAAGCTTTGAGGCAGAAGGACCGTGTGAGGAGAGAGATGGACGCTTTGCCACACAAACTGTAGCAGTTGCTGTGAGGCTCCACCCTTGACTGACTTCCAATTCAAACTCCCTTGCATGAGGAGACCAGCTTCTGGTTTCCCCTCTCGATGAGTTCCAGCCCTCTGGCTGGGTAAGTCCAGTTAACCCTGGCTGCTGAGGATCCCTCCCATGGTCCTAGAAGAGAGTCAAAGCCACGGTACCTTGAGTAAATCACTCTCTTCCTCAGAAACTAGGCCTTGGTTTTTGCTTAGGAAAAACAGGAGAGTTTGTGGTCTGATTTCTTGAACTGGTTGATGGGTACACGTGTGTAATATCATGTAGTTAATGATAAAGAGGGATGGTTTGTATAAATATGTGATAAATAGTAATTAGGGATTCAGCCTAGTAATCTCCATTAGTTCTCTATGGTATGTTCTGACAGGGGCCGGGCCCAGTGTCACTGCAACAGTGGGCCAGGTAAGATTCCCCTGAAGTTGCAGGTAACGGCTTTGAAGCCACACTGGTTTTGGACTGCCAGTTTTGTAATGACCTTAGAAAAATTAGATATCTCTTCCCCATTTGTCTGTGTCTGTGTCTGTTTCTGTGTGTCTGTGTGTGTCTGTGTGTGTCTGTGTCTGTGTCGGTGTGTGTGTGTCTGTGTCTGCGTGTCTATGTGTGTATATGTGTGTGTCTGTGTGTCTGTGTGTGTCTGTGTCTGTGTCTGTGTGTGTGTGTCTGTGTCTGTGTCTGTCTGTGTCTGTGTGTGTATTTTGTGACGGAATCTTACTCTGTAGTTCAAGCTAACCCGGAACTCACCATTTAACACAGATTGACCTTACACTCACAGCAATCCTTCTGCCTCAGCACACTTGGCTTAGATAATTTCTTATTGATAAAACTAGGACATTAATAACTACTCTCTATGGTGGTCATGGGTGTACCTAAAGCTTCTACTGTTGAGCCTAACAGGCAGTAGTACTCAGCCATCTCTACGGATGGTATAGAGACCACGAGTAGAAGCTATGATAAACCACGGCTAGTTTATGTTCTAAACTAGCTGGAAGAAGTCTGCAGATGAGGCAGAAACTAAACTAAGTTTTCAGTGAGCAGAAGGAACCCAACCAGAAGCCCCAGGCATGCACGGGCACATTTGACACAACGGGTACAGGAGGCAGACAACAAGCAAATGACTTCCTTGCAGTAGTCCATTGTGAGTGTGAGGCAGACAATCACCAAGTGTGCAAACAGCCTTCCAGTTGGATGGTTTAAGCGACGTTGTGGTTGGATATGAGGGGGGAAGGAGCACTTAGAGGAAGCCGCAGTCCGTGCTGTTCCCCAGGACTCATGCCATACTGCTGCCCTGAATAGTCTGATAATGAAAACTGGAAGGAAGGCATTTTGGGGGACAGGGACAATATCAGTAGCCACTTCATGAGCCCAGAGGTGAGAAGTTGCCAGGTGTCCGAGACTTTCCAGGTCAGTCATAATGACCCTGGGCCTGAGGGGTTGCAGCGTGTAGGAAGTAAGTGGAAAGACAGGATCAACACAGGTGCTTGACACCCACCAGGTAGCTTGAGGGGACCTCTGTGAGCCCCAGAAACATGGTGGTAATTCAACAAATGGCACAGGAGCATCTGGATATCCACATGTCCCTCCACAGAGTTGCCCGATGATCACTGCTACTTACCTACTGAGGAATTAGAACATTGTTCACAGTGGCCATTGCCAATGGTAGAAGCAACCTGAGTGTCATTAGCAGGTGAATGGAGAAGCAAACTGTGGTACACACACATGCACACATGCATACATAAACACATGCAAATATATGCGCGCGCGCACACACACACACACACACACACACACACAGAGCTATGCACACATACAGAGAGAGGAGTATTATTCAACCCCAAAGAGAAATACAATTGTTGTATATGGTACAATGTGAATAAATCTTTAAAACATTGTGAGGACAGATGGTGTGACTCCATCTAAGATGCTAGAAAAGGCAAATTCATAGAGACAGATCTCAGGCCACCAAGGGCTACGCTTAATGTTCACAGAAGTTCTAGAAATAGGTGATGGTGGTAGTGGTTAACACGTTCTGAGTGTAGTCAATGTCTGTGCACACTTCAAAAGGCTGGTGTGCAAACCAGTCCTTTCCCTGTCCCGTGCATGAGTGGTTCACAGAGACCCTATGAGCGTGCACCCTGGGAAGACAGCTGTAGCTACTAAAAGCAGGAGCTCAGACAGAGGGAGCCAGAGAGAGTGCGTCACCAGTGAGCATGCGCTGTATTGGGAGTGAGCACATGTGTGCGTGTGGGAGAAGTGTGCTTGATCCAGCCTGTGTGAGAGAGCCTGAGAGGAGAGAGGAGGCTGAGCAGTAAGGGATGCTGTCACAGAGAACCACAGACAGGAGCTGAGGGGTGAGGGGAAGAAAGACAGAGAGATCAAGACTGGGGGGAGAGGGCCCATTAGAAAAGGAGGTGGCTATGTCCCCAGTGGCTAAGGGAAGTGTCAGGCTTGCATGGCAGCCACGCTGTTCTTACTTGGCAGCGTTTCCACAGAGGAATGCCACTAGTGTTTGTCAGTAGGACCGGAGTACACACTCTACAGCACCTGTTCAGCCACAAGCAAAGACTGCAAGCTAAACTCAGTCACCCAGGACCTGACTACCTTCTGCCTCAGTTGCCTGTGGCTGCCGCTTCCTGTCTGACTTCTTCCAAACGTTTCAGCTGAGATGTCTTGAAGCGTGAGCTGAACCCCAGTTTGGGTCAACATTTAGGAAAGGGGAGATAAGGATCTTTCAGAGCAGCCCATGTTTGGAGATTGCCATCATTACCTGGTTAACTAAGGTCACAGTCGTGGGCTGGGCAGGTGAGACTGCTCAGCAGCTGTAGCGCTTGCTGCTCAGCATGAGGACTGGAACTCAGATCCCGGCACCTGGGTAAAGGCCTGCCAGTAACTTGGTGCATGGAAGTGGAAGACAGGGAACCCCTGGGGCAATCTGGCTAACCAAACTAGCCAGAGCAGTGAGAGCCCTTACCTCAATAAGGTGAGGAGAAATGAAGAAGGTACCCAACATCCCCTCAGACCCCCACATTGCTGGAACGCATTTAGACCTGCCACATAGATAATCTACAAAGTCATTTTTTATATATTTTTAAATTTCACTTGATAGCTAGCTTTTCAGTTTCTGCAAGGCCAGGAATGGGGCTTTGCATGGCTTTTCGTGAGCCTAGACTCCCGTTCCTGGAACATAGATATGGCAGATCTTGACAGAGCCAGGCACAGGAAATCTGTGCTGACTTGGCTGTGCCATTGGCCCATGCATCTCATCCTCATCCTCAGACATCCTTAACAAATGGCCATCCATCATGAAGCTGGTTCCAATGCAGGTCAGGGCCAAGGGACTCATGGACAAGGGCCTCTGTGGCAGTAAAAGCAGACAGGCCTCAGTGAGTCTGCTTGTTGACCCAGGTCACTTGACAAAGCACCCACTTGCCACCTGGAAGTGGCTCCAGCTTCCCAACCCCCAACACATCTGCCATTCAGCCTTCACACACCCATGCATGTGGGGTTCAAAGGTTAACTTCAGGTGCCAATTACTCCATCTACCTTCTGTATAGGTTGGGTCTCTCGCTGTAGCCAGAGCTCAGATTTACCTAGTCTAGCTATCCAGCTTGCTGTAGGGATACCGTCTCTGCCTCTCACACTCCAGGATTACAGGCAGGCCATTACGTCCATCCGGCATTCTGTGGGTGCTGGATCCAAACTCTGCTCCTCATGTTCGCCTGGCCAGTCTCCCCATCCAGCCGTCTCTTCCGCTGCCTTCCTATACTACTTTTTTTTAATCCCATGGTGAAACTTTCTGTCTGAAGAAAATGGCTTGAGGAATGTCAACCTCAAATTGAGAGAAGACATTAACATCTGTTTCAGTTCTTTACACAAATCAGTGCTTTTATTAATATGAGAAATACTATTTTCCTTTATGAATTTGGTATCATCTACAAGGAGAGGGTTTAATGTCTACAGCAGGTGATACATAAACGGATGGATGGATGGATGGATGGATGGATGGATGGATGGATGGATGGATAGATGGATGGATGGATGGATTAGATACTGGTTTCTCTCTCTCTCTCTCTCTCTCTGTGTGTGTGTGTGTGTGTGTGTGTGTGTGTGTGTGTGTGTGTGTGTACAAACAAGAAAGAATTAGGAAGAACATGAAATACTAGAAGTGGGACTCGAACTCAGACCTGACGTGCCTCTCCCACCGCTCTTCACTTCTTTTCCTAGCTCTCTCCATCGAGGCACTGGGCCTCTGAGGCTGAGTGGTGAGGGAGCACATCTGGAACACTGAGTGGCCTCTGATGGAGCTTCTGACGCTCCCTCCTGGCTAGGACATTAGATTCCTAGAGACTGCATCAAGTCTGTCTTGGGAGAAGCAGGATTTATTAGAGACAGCTAGTGGGAACCAGACAGGGGACAGTATTATAACCATCACTGAGTAGGTGATACACAGCCTGCTGGCACTTGGCATGGCCTTTTACTTTGTTCTTCATGGACTGTCACATTTGACAGGTCAAGAAACAGGGTCGACAAGGGTGCTGTGTATGGTCCCCAAGTAGAAACTGGCTAAACCAAGATTCAGACCCCAGTCCATCAAATCTTCAAAGCAGGAGATTTTAGTTAGCCACCCAAGGTAGAACCTGCTCCACACTGAGTCCCTAGGGCATGAGAGAGGACTTAAAGCAGAGACTGTACCACCTGAGGCTCACTGGCCTTTCAAAGACAAACAAAACAGCTATCTCTGTCATTTCTTCATTGGCCCCTCCCCCATTCTGTTCTCTAGCGCAGTGGTCTCACCCTTCCCAGTGCTGTGGCCCTGTAATACAGTCCCTCCTCTGTTACTTATCCTCCAGAAGGATAAGTGACTTCCGGCAGAAGACTTAGACGTTAGAGCAGACACACCTGATTTCAAAGTCTCCTAAAGAACCCATCCTGACCATATTCTTCTGGGGTCCAGTGTGACTCAAAGCCTCAGCTGAGAGCTGGGTATCGAGCTCTGACATTGAGAAGGCAGAGATAAGAGGAAGTTGAGTTTGAGGCCACCAGAGAGCTACATAGAAAGATCCTGTCTCTAAAATCTACATCAAAGTATCACAAAAGCCTGAGTTCGTAAGTGGCCACATGGCAGCCTGCTCAGAAAGCTGGCGTGTGCCTGTCCAGTCTCACCAGCTGATCCACAGAACAGTTCTGACTTCCCAGCCAGACCCTGGGTGCTGCAGCTGCTTAAGTCCCTTACACCAATGCTTGGAACCTACTACATCACCCCAGGCGTTCTGAATAAGCTCTAGATGTCTTCTTCAGCCTAACAAGGTAGAGTGCTAAGGAACTTGTACTGTATTATTTGGGAACTAGCAAAAAAAGGGGGGCTTCCATATATGTTTAATTCTGACACAGGTTTTTCAAGTGTTTTCCATCCTAGGTGACAGAATTCACAGAATCCAAAGGCTGGGACATGGCGGGCCAAATGCTTGTGCCTACGTAACAAACATTTGCTAAGCTTTTCATTTCCTTTCTCTTCCTTCCTAGCATCCACCTATTCTTCTGCCACCTGAGTGCCCTAACTGTGCCACCCCACAGGCCATGGAGAATGAGCTGCCAGTCCCCCACACATCCAGCCGGGCCAGCGTCACCACCAACACCAGCGGGACCAACAGTAGCAGTGGCTGCATCAGCAGCAGCAGCGGTGGCCGCCCCACTGCGCCCCAGATTTCTGTGTACAGTGGTATTCCTGACCGGCAGACTGTGCAGGTAAAATCCTAATCGGCCTGGGATTCTGTCCCTTCATTGACAAAGCTGCCCAGAAGGTGTGTTGGCATGGTCTAGTGGGATAGGCCGGATAGCTCCAGAATGGGCAAAAGAGAGTATGGGCCAATGGATACATACTTGTGTGTGATTAAAAGAGGGGAAGTGATACCAAATGGGTCCAACACAGGAAGCTGAGACAGAACTTAGATGGGAAAAGTCCTGGCCCTCCGAGGGATGGATGCCGAGGATGCTGTCTGTGGAAGCAGATGTGTTTAGCATGAAGACTAAAAGTAACCAACAGCAAAATGACTGGGAGCCTTCGCTCAGTCACAGCCTAGACTGCTCAGCTAAGTGGACACTGCATTTAGAGAACTTACTTAAGGGGGCTGTGGGGACAACTCAGCCATGAAAGCACCTGCTGTGCAAATTCAAAGACGTGAGCTTGGGTCCGCAGCACCCACTCAGGAAAACTCTGTAGCACCCGTGCTTTGGGGATGGAGACAGTCGGTGGATCCCTAGAACTCATTGGCCAGCCACAGAGCCTGGTCAGTGAGCTTCAGAAGTGAAAGACCCCATTCAAAAGAAAAAAGGGCTAACAGTGATCAAGGATGGTATCTGACATTGACCTCTGGTCTACCCAGGCACATACATACACACATACACAAGACATGCACACACATACAAATATGCACACATACATAGCACATATACACTCACACATACACAGTACATACACGCCCACATATATAATACACATACACACAAAACAATACACATACACATATAAACAAACATGCATACATACACAATATACATGCATGCACACACACATGCACGTGCAGATATACACATGCACACATACACAATAGACACGCATGCACACACACTCACATGCACATGCATACACACATACACATGCAGACATACACAATATACATGCATGCACACACACATGCACGTGCAGATATACACATGCACACATACACACGCACACATACACATAAATTTAAGGCTTTTGAGGACAAGTGACCCCAGATAATTCTTTGTTCTTGAAGCGTTATCACTTCTCTGAAGTTTGCCGAGAGCCGTTTGTCAGGCCCTCCAGGGAGCTAGACACAGTCCCAGTGTGTGGCTGTGACCGTGCGCCGCCACCAGTCATGGTGTGTGTCTGGCATTGTGCTAAGCGTTTTACATTGAAATCTTTGTTGTTGTTGTTGGGAGACAGGACCTCACTGTAGCCCAGACTGGCCTGGAACTCACTGTTAGGCACAGGCTGGCCTAGAATCTATGGCAATCCTCCTGCCTCAGCCTCTCAATGCTGGGCTTACAGGCACATACCACCATGGCTGACCACTTACGTCTTCTTCCGTTAAGAGAATGGCTGTTATTAGGCACTGGTTCACACATGACAAAACAAAGTCTCAGATGAGGTGATGGCTTACCCACGTAAAGAGGGAGAAAGGACCCTAACTCTCCAGGGCCCTCAAGCAGACGGCATTTATCATTTGTCGTTATCCATTTGAGCACCCTTGTAAACAGGGCAGGTTAGAGAAACCACTACTGAGAAATGTTTACTTTCAGTAACTGCTGTTACAGTTTGGATAAACTAGGCAAGAGACCTCATCCTGCATTGGTCTTAGGCCCAGAAGAGGGAATGGGGGAGAAGCCACAGCAGAGAGTGGGAAGCCTGGCAAACTGTTGTAGACCAGGCCAGATGTTCTAGCCTTCACTCTGGTTATCTCTGTTCACACTTCATCAAGCTGCATTTCCTGTCCCACCCCAGGCTCTCCCTGTCCCTTCACCCTGGAGTCTTTAGCTCTGGTTTTCAGCATCACAGTCGAATGTGTCCACCTCCTGGCACTCACCAGAACTGTAGGCAAAAGGCTGTTGGTGTTTCTGCTCTGGTGGGTCTCTGCATTCACGACCCAGACAGAACCACTGGGTTCCTCTCGACTCCAAATAAAGTCTCCCCTGGTGTGGAGGAGTCACAGAATCCCTGCCACGCTGGCTGGGCTGCTGGGGCGGGGGGTCACTTTCAGGAATCTGAAGGAAGTGGGCCTAGTGTGGGAGTAAGAACAAATGGAACAAGGGACCGTGGGGCAGAAAGAATGTGATTCCTTTATGCAGGGTCCAGAGTAGAACACACGGAAGCAGAGAGAGATCGGAAATGCGTGCATAGGAGATGGGGGCTGGGGCGGGGACACCAGAGCCCTTGGGATCTGTGACATCATCCTGCTTAGGACTGAACTCCCAAAACCAGGCCAAGGGCCCTGAAGCCACTTAGGGGAGATCCTCACCAGACACTCTCTGCCAGTCACTGCTGGTCAGGGACAGCCCGGAGGCCAGAGACTGCACTGGGATGGGGGAGCAGGGTTAGGGCCTATGCAGGGCATCACGTGGAAGGGGTGGCCAAGAAAGGAGAAGAAATGTTTCTAGCTCTTTCTGTGCTGGTAGTGAGCGAGGAACAAAGACTAGCCTTTACAGACAGCTGCTTGGAGGTGGCCCCTACAAAAAGGAAAAGAGAAGATGAGGGAAAGGAGAGTTAAACCCAGTATGTCTCCTCCATGGTGCGGCCATGTCCCCAGAGGCCACAAAGACCTTCTTAAGGGAATGACAGGACTCAGGGAGCTAGCTCCAAGTTGGCCTTCTAGGGACGCAGTTACTCAGATGTTAGTCAACTTTCCTGGCTCCCAATGACCCTCTGATTCACCTTTTCTTCCTTGCCCCCTCTGCTTGTGGCCTTGAATATGAGGGTATAGAGTAAGAGGGGAGTGTCTACCAAGCCTAGCGTGGGAGGCTGTGTTTCCCAAGTTGTGGACTGAGGAGTGGAATACTGGCAGCTGAGGCAAAGCACCCTGTTAGGCAAGAACTGACTACAGGCATCTGACAGATGAAGATAGGCAGGCATAACACTCTGAGAATTGGCTCTCTGTGCCGCCTGGGGAGTGACGTGGGGTCCTTCTCTGGGCAGCTGGTGTTGAGGAGGCATGAATGCAGAGAGGACACATTGTGTGGCCAGTCGATACTCCTGCTCCCTCTCCCATGCTTCTCAGGTGATCCAGCAGGCCCTGCACAGGCAGCCCAGCACGGCAGCACAGTACCTGCAGCAGATGTATGCAGCCCAGCAGCAGCACCTCATGCTGCAGACGGCGGCCTTGCAGCAGCAGCACCTCAGCAGCACACAACTCCAGAGCCTGGCAGCCGTGCAGCAGGTGAGGGATGGCCTAACCCTGGTGCCCAGGCTGTTTCAGAATCTACGTTGTAATACGGGAGTGATACAAGAGGAAACAAGTCCTATCGCTCAGAGTCCCCACAAAGCCCCCAAGAAACAGGTATTATTGTCACGTGTCCTTAAGCAGGTGAAAGACAGATACCAAGGCCTACTCTCCTGAGTGGACTATCTGGGGTTCTCACCCAGCAAGTGTTGGGTGAGTCCAGTTAATGACTTACCCAGCAAGCCTGCCTGACTGGTGAAGCTCTCTCCTTCCACTGAGGTAGACATACGTTCACTGATGGATTCATTCCTTCACTCTATGCAATGTTTTATGCACCTTCTGTGGGTGAAGCTGATGTCAGGCACAGCGTGCGCTGTGGACTCTGCCTCCTTAGAGCAAATCAGCAAGCCCTTTATCTATGCTGCGATTCTCAGTAGAAAAGAACGGACTGCTGCAGCTGGACCACAGGAGGCTGCCCTACCTAAGGTGGTCAGGGAAGCCCTCTCTGCCCGAGTAACACTGAGTGGCTAGAGGAGAGGGGCAGATTCCAGTGTGCAGAGCTCTCATGTGGTGCCAATGACCTCAGGGATGGAGTGGGTGGGGTGGAGGTCTGGAGAGAGCTGGAGTTGTTTGCTGGGCAGTGGTGATGACCAACTGTCAGAGCTCTCAATGGTTCCTCCACAGATCTGGTTATTACTGGTCCTTTATGAGACAGGAGGCCAGGCCCACGTGGATGAGGAAAATGGAGGGACTGCTCTTCCTGATCACTGTTCAGAACACTTCCTGGAAAATAAGGGTCTGTGAATCACTGAGATGGAAGACACTGATGACCAGAGTTTGTTCTTTTCCAGGCAAGCCTGGTGGCCAACAGACAAGGAAGTACTTCCGGTAGCAGTGTGTCCGCACAGGCTCCCACCCAGTCTTCCTCAGTAAGTATGGTAGGGGAAGGGCAGGCAGAATCCACATCCAGGGACCAGTTCTTGCCTGTGATGCTCCCTAGTTCTTAGATCCAGCTGAGGGGAAGCCTTAGCCATGTAGGGTCATAGCTGGAATCTGCTGCTCCTGCCATGAAAAAAAAATGGGCGTGCTCTTTCTAGCTCTGATATTAATACCTCATCATCTTCCTGGCATCAGGGCTCGGTTGCTAACTGTGCTTGTAACATAGGGTCCAGCATGCAGCTGTGTGTCCAAGCCAGCTATGGGGCAGAGTTAGAGGAGCCACCCAGAGCCAAGAGCAGGAGATGGTCCTAAAGGACATACATAGGCATAGAACAGGGGAAGAGGGAGGCAAAAAATAGAGGGGACACCGCTGACCCCGGCCTCCTGGGACACTGCTCACCCTGGTCTCCTGGGACACTGCTCACCCTGGCCTCCTGGGACACTGCTCACCCCTGCCTCCTGGGACACTGCTCACCCTGGTCTCCTGGGACACTGCTCACCCTGGCCTCCTGGGACACTGCTCACCCTGGCCTCCTGGGACACTGCTCACCCTGGTCCCCTGGGACACTGCTCACCCTGGTCTCCTGGGACACCGCTCACCCTGGTCTCCTGGGACACTGCTCACCCTGGTCCCCTGGGACACCGCTCACCCTGGTCCCCTGGGACACTGCTCACCCTGGTCCCCTGGGACACTGCTCACCCCTGCCTCCTGTTTTCTAAAATGCACATCTCTCTCTCACCAGCTCAGTCTGGCAGCCTCCCCAGCAACAGCCCAGCTTATCAACCGGGCACAGAGTGTCAATTCAGCCACAGCCTCCGGCCTTGCCCAGCAGGCCGTGCTCTTGGGCAACACGTCCTCTCCTGCCCTGACTGCCAGCCAAGCACAGATGTACCTCAGGGCACAGATGGTGAGTATGTGTGTCCTGGGTGTGTTCCTGGACTTCAGGGACACAATCAGGAAAGATGGGAGATTAGAGAGAGGAGTAGAGAACGCTAGGAACCAGGAGCAGGAGGAAGGGGGTGGAAGAGGCCAAAAGGCTGAATGAGAGGCCGTAAGGCTCAGGAAGGATCAGGTCAAGATGGAGCCAGGGAAAGTCACCCACAGTGCCTCCCTTCCCTCCCCAACTCAACTAGTTAGGTAGACGGGCAGAATGCATGCCCAGATGGTGCCTAGAACTCAAAGGTGAGCAGACAGATCCCAGCTGCCCCACAGAGATGAGCCGGCTCCCATGACAGTCCTCTCGGCTTGCCCCATTCTGCCTCAGGCCAGGTGAGCTTGTTCGTGCAGAACAGACCTGAGCTGGCACTGGCATGCCTGGAATCTCTCCTTTGTGTCTGCTCCTAAGGGGTCCTTAAGTCTGGGAACAACAGACTAGGAAGCAACCACATAACCGTGGTGGGCTCCAATTGACAAGTCCTCGCTCATGTGCCCCATGCTGAAGAGCTAGTTTTCTCTTTCTGAAGACTGTGTAATTCCTCCCTGCCTCTGCTGCTATGGCCAGAGCATCACAGTCAGGGCCGTTCTGGTCTTGTTCCCTAATTTTTCTTACTGGTTCCGAGCTTGTCGCTGCAGGTACTTTCCCTTCCCAGGCAATGCCTCAGACAGCATATGACAGACTTCCATGTCCCCAGCCAACTGGCAGCCACACTTCACTTTATGTCCCCACTGGGGTCCTGATGCCCACCTGCTGCCCCCTAAGAGCAGAATGTACACAGAGGGAATGACCCAGGAGGCCCCAGCACTGAGATGAAGGCCCTCTGCCCAGACACCAGCTTATCCACATGCATGGAGACAGAGGCACACAGAGGTCAAGGTGCCAGCCAGCGCCTGCTCATTACCTGCACCCCTCCAGATGAGATGCAGTCACCGTAGGTCCAGGCCATCTCCTCCCTCTGCTGTGGTTGCTGCCAGACTCCCCTCCCCACCCTTGCTGGATCAGAGCTTGACCAGAAGGCGACCATTGTGCATACCTGAGTTAATCCTTTTTGAAAGATAATCTTATTCGGATCTAGCCCTGAGGACAGAGGTATCTTAGATCTGGAAGATGGGCCTGTGACAACTGCTAGGTTCCTCCTCACCAGGGTTGAAGAAACAGTGACTGATTCTGAGAAAACAGAGTCCCTCAGAATGAGCTCCTCACAGAGGGCTATCCCCTAAATGTCTGGCTTGGTTCATCACACCCCAAGCCTTTTAAGGCATCTGTTCAGTGTCCCTGGGCTTCCTGCCTTCTTGGCTTTGTGTCCTGCTTGCCTAGCTGCCTTCACATCCATTCCTTGGCTAAACTGCTCTACCCTGTGGCTGAGCAGGGAAAAGGCACCTCGTTTCCTGTGATTCCAGGCCCAGCCAGGTAACTTGTTGCAGGTAGCTAGGAGCCTAGGCCGCACTGTTCCTTTGTCCCCTCAGCTCATCTTCACGCCCACGGCCACCGTCGCTACTGTACAGCCTGAGCTCGGCACTGGCTCCCCCGCTCGGCCCCCTACCCCTGCCCAGGTGAGGATCCCGGACTTGTGGGTGGGCAGGGGGGTGGGCAGCTCTTACAGGGGCAGGTGGGCTGGCAGTGGTAGGACCCGTCTATGAAGCAAATAGAGTATGGACTCCCTCATTTATTCCCATCCAGCTGGCCTCAGCACCTCCTGGCTCTGTCTTGGCCCCTCTGAATATAGGTAGGCAGCAAAGATCAATGTGAGCCAGCACTGAGGGGTGGGGACTGGAGGCAGGGGCATACTGAGAGAAGGAACAGGGTGGGTCCTGGCCTCCTGCCTTCTGCTATAGCAGCTCGTAGGTGCTATCCTGTGAGAAGTCTGAGAACAGACCTCTTACTCGTCTTCCCACCCCATCTCCAGAAGGGGGACCCAAGCTCAAGGATGGAGAAGCTAGCTTATGAGTCTGGCACTGCCTCCCTTTGTCCAGCAGAGGGCAGCAGGGACCAGGCTGAATAAACATGCAGCAGTCTTGGAAATGCCTGGCGTTAACCTGATTGTGAGGACAAGCTGATCCTCTGCTTGCCTGTCAGTCTTGTCCTGGTTTTTTTCCCATACCGTGCCTTGCCTTAGCGGTATGCAGCAAATCCTGAGTGCCAGAGGGATGGGAGAGTAAGGAAGAAAGGCGCTGGCTTCCCTGCCCCTGTCCGCCCCAGCCGGGCAGCCCCAGAATTCAGTTCTGACCACTAACCATACTTCCTGTGTTCTTTACAAACTCCACCCACTCCTGGCTTCTCTTTCAGCCCCTAACTACCCACCCCGTGTGTCTCTCTGCTGTCTCATTTCTATCTCTGTCTCTTTCTCTCGCTCTCTCCGTTTAGAACCCATTTTCGTGTCTGTAGTTCTGAATCTGCCCTAACTTCCTCTCGGGTGTGTGTTGCCGTAGCCTGCATTCTCTGGACTCTCACAGGCCCCTCTTTTTCAGGTACAGAACCTGGCACTTCGAACACAGCAGACACCAACTGCAGCAGCCTCGGGCCCAACCCCCACCCAGCCTGTCCTGCCCAGCTTGGCCCTGAAACCCACACTCAGCAGTAGCCAGCCTCTGTCTGCCCCACCACAGGGCACGACCATGGCTCAGGGTTCCCCTGTGGGTGCCAAGCCTAGTGTGACTGACAGTGTGCCGGAGCCACTCAAGACAAGAGATGGCAACAGCAACATGGAGGGCCGGCCTGGGCCTGGCCGAGCAGTTCCTGCTGTGGCCTCTCACCCGCTCATTGCCCCAGGTAAGGTCCCAACACGATGAAATCTGGGTTGTGGATCAAGAGACCCTTCCAAACCTTCCTTCCTGTGTGTGCATTAGGACACCAGTCTCTCCCTGTCCTCTCCCAATCCTGGGATGTTTGCCAGCTCCAGGCTCCGGTCATGCTCAGTCTGACTTTAAGGAAGGAAACCACATCCTTAGTGATACGCCTTTTTCACTGACACAGCCCCGGCTCTGGGAGACTGTCACAGCCTTAGCCCTGAATGGGTGGAGACTGGTAGTTGGACTATTTTGGGATTTCCAAAGTTAGTGAAAGGGATGTGGCCAGCCAGAGCATGTGAGGGTCACAGGCAGAAGCAAGGGAGGTCAAGGAGGGTAGCCTATTCGGTGTCCAAGCTCTGAGCCTCGCAGAAGAGTAGAAGGACCACCTTACCTGGAGGACAGGAGCTTGGAAAGGCTGGCCGGGGATCTCCACACTTGAGAGTAAATCTAAAAGACTGAAAAAAAAAATAGCTGATTGTTTGCAGGGCACATTCTGCAAATGGGGATGAATCAGTGGTCTCTGGCTAGCCACCAACCCTGCCCACTGAACCTCCCAGCACTGGCTGTCAATGAGAAAATCTGCCAAGAGCTCTGGAAGCAGACTTTCTAGTCGAAGGAACAAGTGTGAGCGACTCAACAACAGAGATAAACATAGCAGGGAGCATACTGCTAGGATTAAAAACAGTCACTGTGGCCAGCCCCTCGAGAAGGCCACTGTCCCTCGTCCTCACCCACACCACTGAGAATCCAACAGACTCCACATGGTCTTTGACGGTTTCTTGAGAATCTGTCACTAGATTAAAACCAAGGTGGTCTGGCTGGGGTGTAGCATGGTGGTACAGTACTTACCTAGAATATATGAAGTCCTGGCTTTGATGCCCACTATCACCAAAAAGGTTTTTTTTAAAAAAACAATAGTCAAAGTATGATTTCTTCCCTAAGAGTGTGTACAGTTAAAAGCAAATCTATTCAGTTGTTAATCCATTGTAGGTGTGGCAGGGACAGATGGCCAACTCACTGTCAGACAGCTGGGTCTGGGGTGCTGTCTGTCAGAGGACGCAACACCTGAGTCTTTATGTAGCCCAGGCCAGCTTGTAACTCCCCATCTTCCTGTCTCAGCCTTATGAATACTGGGGTTACAGGTATGTGCCAACACACCCAGCTGGCACCTGAGTCTTGACGCATGGGCAGCAGCAGCCCAGCATGCCAGGTAGGGATAGGCACCCCAGGCAGGCAAAAGGAAGCACAGGTCAACACATGAATACAAGTCATTTCTTCACCTTTCGGAGACTTCAGAAATCACCCAGGACAAAGGACAGATTAACTGCCTTATATAGGTCCTACCAGAGCTGAGGAGGGCACCCCCCCTGCAGAGCCCAAGGTTCCCAGTCTTCCACCTGCCTGGCATTGCTATTTCCAGAGACTGCTCCAGCTGTGTTCTTTGGTGGAAAAAAAAACCTGAGACTGGACAGCCAGACTTAGGGGGAGCCGCATGTGTTGAGAGCATTAGGTGGAACCAGGGCTCCACAGCTCCTTCTCCTTCTTCTCTTCCTCCTCTTTTTCCTCTTTCTCCTCCACTTCCTCTTCCTCTTCCTCCTCCTCCTCCTCTTCTTTTGATTCAATAACATTTAAAATTTTTTACTGAAAAAAATCATACAGTATATTGATCATCTTTTCCCCTCCCCCAATTCTCACCAGACCCTCCCCATCCCCAACCACCCAACTTCTCTCCCCCTCTTAAAAAAAAACACACACGCAAGCAAACAAAAAACAAGAAATACAAGTCAAAAATGGAAATCATACAAGCCAAAGACCAATAAGACAAAAACGTCCAAACAAACAAAACGAGATAAAATTTCTACAAAACTAGCATTGACTTTGTCTTGTGTTGGCCAATTACTCTTGGGTATGGGACCTAAAGTGTGGTTAGTGTACCAGTGGGACGCCACTGGAGAAAACTAGTGTCTCCTTTGCCAGTGGGTATCAGCTGCAGATAGCATCTTGGTTAGGGTTGGGAGCCCGTGTCCACTTGCCCCTTGCATCACTGACAGGCCTGTGTGTGCTGCCACAGTCTCTGTGAGTTTACATCTGCTTCAGCCCTGTTGTGTCTGGGAAACGCTGTTTCCTTGGCATTAAGGATCGCCTCTAACAATCTTGTCAACTCCTTTTCCAAAAGGGTCCCCAAGCCTTGAGGGGAGGGTCAAAGCCCCACTTCTAAGTTCCATCCCTGGAGCAATCTCAGGACCCAGTACCATGGGAACCCTATTCCTGCCCAGACCCAAGTGTAGCTTCTCTCTAGATCGAAACCAGCCCCAAATTCTAAGGATTTTGAAACAAAACAAAGCAGGTCTTGAATGGCTCCTGAGGCTGCTGGCATCTCTGTGATCTCCAAGAAGCTGGGCAGAGAGAGGAAAGATACCCACAGGCAGTCTGTCCTTCTCTAGAGAGCATGCAGTCTGTGCATGCCACTTCTCTCTACCTTCGAGAGAGCCCTTTCTCTGTCTGACAGATGGGAAAGCTGAGGCCCAGGGAGATCTCCCCAAGAACTTACATCATACAGTCCTCAGAGTCACAGGTAGTCCGTGCGGGGCTGGGTCCAGCTCCACACCCCATACCCTCAGCTCTGTACCCTTAGGCAGACCAAGAGCCACCCCTAATTCTTATGGTGACTTGGAGCCTCCTTGCCTCCCCTCTTCCCAATCCAAAGCTCAAAGAGCCTGGGGGTTCTAATAAGGCTGTTTGTTGATTTGCAGATCCAAATGGCTACCTCTCTGTGCTCTTGAGCTCCGGACAGGTCAGCAGCAGTGAATGGCAGGCTTGAGGGCCAGGGGCCTAGGTATGGTCTGAGCCTGACAGTGTGGGTGTGATGCACATGAGACCCGTGGCCCGCAGAACTTTCCGTGGAGCAGCTGTGTGCTGAGGAATACAAAGACCCTCTCCCCAGAGACACAGATCAGTGGGCTGGCCATTGTTCCTGCCTCCCACTGTCTGGCCCATTCTTCCTTTCCCTCCCACCCCCATCCCTCCATAAGCCTCTCCACTCCTCCACTCCCACCTCCCAAAAGGAAGGCAGCTGGGGGAGGCTTAGGAGCCACTGGGCCTCTCTGGGCCTGTGGAACAAAAAGACTGAAATGATTCTTTCAACCTGATGGGGGGTGGGAGGCAGAGCAAACCAGCACCTGTCAGACTGCACAGATCCTCAGGCGCAGAGGTGACGGCTGGCCTTCTGCCCAGCCAACCCACTGTGTGTCAATGAGGAAGGGGCGAAGGCGGGAGAGCAGAGCAGGCATGCTTGTGCTTGTGAGAGAGCGCTGTGCACTGGAGGAGAGTCTTGTTTTGTTATGGGAGCATTTTTTAAAGCTGGCTGGCTGCCCCAGGAGGAAGGTAGGCAGTTGAGACTTGTGGGGGGCAGGGGCAGAGTAGCAAAGAGGAATGTGTCTTCCCTGGGGGTGTTTCCCCCAGAGAGGCAAGCCCTCCTGCCCCAGCTGGGACCGCTCCCACTGACAGCTGTTTGGGGGCAAAGCCCCTCCCCCCATGGCAAGCTCCCTGCTGTTCCTGCTCCTGTCACCTTGGCAACCAGCTTCTTTAGGCTGTGCAAATAGAAAAGGTCCCTTATGCCCTGAAAGAGTGTGGATGGGGGAGGGGAGGCAGGGCAGGAGAGCAGAGCCTAAGATGTTGGGCCCTGGAAGAGAAGGCAAAGGGTCTGGCCTTGCCCTTCTTAGGGCTAGGGGGACTGGAGCATGGAAGGCGGAAGAGGGCAGGCAGAAGGGTCCTGTGGGCCCGACCTCTTGGGCAGCCAAGACCTAAGGCAACCTAACCATGGCTCCAGCTAGGAGGCTTGGTCCTTTGACTCATCTTTCTGGGTGATAAATTCCCAGGCTCTGGGTAACACTCAGGCCCAACTCAATGGTGAGGAGACAGCTGCTGACCAAGAGGAGTATGCTGTTGTAAAATGGAGTAGAGCCTCTGAAGAGCCTGGGCCCCTTTCACTCAGATGTACCTCCAGGTGCCAGGTCCTTGTTCAGTCTCCTCAACCGCCTCAGGTCTCGGCTCCGAGGGGAATCTTCTGGTGGGCAGGCCTGCCACTAGCTGTTTTATCACAGAGTGGATTTGTGTCAAGGGACAGAGATTTCCATCTGTTATGCTTTCTGGTTCAAGGATTCTTGAGTACTGTGTATATTCCTCCCAAAGCAGCTGCTAAATTAACAGGTCACACTTTCACTAGGGAAAAAAATGCAGTAAACAGCTAAGCATGCAGGTGAACCTGCTATCCAGCTGCAGATTGAAATTGGCAATGGTTTTGATGTTAAAATCATAGAACCAGCCTTGAAAGTTATTCCAGCAATGTAGGACCAGATTTAGATTATGAAGACTCTTAGGCTCAGGGAAAACTCAGAACACATCAATTCTCAGCAGGGAGGGGGGGTTACCCAGGATCCTTCACTGAGTAGGCAGGTGTGAATATGTGCATACACATGTGCCTATGTATGTGTGGACATGCGTGTGTTTGTGCCAAGAAAGAGAGAAAACCAGTTGTGGTTCGTATCTCCTTTCACCCTAACAGTGGGTATCCCACCTCACAAATGAAGACAGCCTGGTGTCCAGTGAACAATGGTGTCCCTGTCTTCAACTGTTCCGTTCAGTTCAAGAAGTATTCATTTGACACATAGTTTGTGCCCACCACTACGTCAAACCATGAGAGGTACAGAGCTGAGCAAGAGCAGAAATTCTATGAGAGGTTGTGGAAATCTGAGCCATGCTTTAAAGATGGGACTTTGTAGCATGGAACAGGAGGGACACCCCAGTCCAGAGTGACTCACACAGAAAGCTCACAGTAGCCATTCATTATCTCTCCCTCTGCAACTACTAGGCCTGACACCCTCATTCTCTGGACTGGCTTTCTGTCTTGCCCAGAGGCAGCTGACAGAATGATGGTCTGCAGGGCGTCACAGTCTTAGCTCAGTACTGTTGTATACTGTTGGCTCCTTTATTGATCTTCAGATACCTTCATTTTGTCTTCTCTTTCCTCTCTGACCACGTAAGGACCTACTATGTGACATGTTGATGACGGCTGTGGCCTAACACTGGTGCAGGACCTTTGAGACCCTGCCACACTGCCCACATATCATCTGCCATGCTTACAATGGATTTCTTATACCAACTGACTGCTACAGCCAAGCAAATTCCCTCTTCTCCCTTCTCATCCCAAACCGCTCTGACTTGACCTGAGAGTCTGTCTGTCTGTCTGTCTGTCAGTCAGTCATGTACCTTTGGCTACCTACCCTTTTCAATGTCCCTCCAGGGTCACTTTCAAAGTTCTCAACAGCCATGTCGAGCACTCATGGGCTTGCTGTGTTCACATATGCTTGCTGACATGTTGTTCGCTCAGCCTTACCTTTATATGGAAGACACCATGCCTCATCTGTCAGCTTCAAACCCCCCAGCTTTCTGCATGGGAGATATCATTGGGAGCTCCTCTCAGTTCTTGCTTGTAAGATGAGAACACTGCCCATAGGCTTACTGTTAGGAAAAGGTGAGATTCAAGTTATAAAGGTCATTTGAGACATTCAAAGCAATAGAGTATTTAAGAACAGCTACTGTTAGCCAGGGGTGATAATGCATGCCTTTAATCCCAGCACTAGGGAGGCAGAGGCAGGCAGATCTCTGTGAGTTTAAGGCCAGCCTGGTATACAGAATAAGTTCTAGGACAGCCAGGGCTACACAGAGAAACTTTGTCTGGAAAGACAAAAGAACAAACAAACAAAATAAATAAATAAATACAAATACAAAAAGAACAGCTACCATTTTCTAGCATCTACTATGTACCAAGCATTGAGCAAAAATGGCTGTGGTGGTGGTGGTGGTGTGTGTTTGTGTGCATATAATACTCTATTTGATACTGACACCTACCCTATATGATATGTATCAGCATTAAAAGAACAGGAAATCAAGATTCAGAAAGGTTAAGAGATTTATCTGAGGTTGCATAGCCTGTAGGCAGCAGAGCTAAACTTCCATCCTGGATCTGACTCTAAAACTCATGCCTGGAGCCACCCTGCAGTGTAGCTTCTGCCAAGGGTAGGGTGAGACAAAAACACCAGGATGTCCTCTAAGACTGCAAGCTGCTTAGCAAGGAGACTTGTACACAGAGCATTTGGTGCTCTTACCTTATGGCTGCCAAAGAGACCTAAGGACATGGGGCCCACCAAAAAAGTGTCCCTCAGTGGCAATCCTGTTTTTATACCCAGTTACCTCTTATGGGGGGGGGGGTTTCTTCATTCTTCCTTCAAGCTGCTGCTACCCGAGCCTGGAGGGAACTCATCGTTGGAAATTCATGGATTGCTTAAGGTCCATCTAAAAGACTGCCCCTGTCCACTCATGCGGAGAAGAGCTTCAGTCCCGCCACTTCCTGAAAGCTGGGTCACACAGGCATCTCAGGAGAGGGGCAGTCCCTGAGAAGTGCTGCCCCAATTAGACCCTGGCTGAGAGCACCTTCTCTTCCCAGGCCTCTTCCCACAGACACCGGAGCTTCAGGTGTGCAGAGCGCCTGGCAGGTCCCCCAGTATGTCGAGTGTGCCTGATGCCACCTTGCTCCCCAATGCTAATCCTCTTGCCATTGGCTTTTGAAGGCTGGTCAGGCTAACCCCAACTTCAGGGAAACTGCCTTTGGAAGTGTCCCTCCAAAGCTGAATCCTTGTGTGTTCTTCATATTCTAAGCTCCCCTGTTACATTTACCAAACTGCACTAGAGCCTCTGTCAGCCATCTGATCTGGCTTCAGAGAGGTCCACTCCACAAGCAGGTAGGACCTCTGACGACCAGGTCCTGGCAATGTTCAGCCTCCTGACCTTTCCCCTGACCTTGTGCTACCTTCTTGGAATCTGAAAAGGCCAAGTCACTGCTTCCAAACAAGTTTGTTGGCAGTGTCGAGGGGAGTAAAGTCTCCTAAGCAGAAGGGCTACCTGTGAGGGGTCACTGGCATGTTCACTCATCTCTGGTTGTATCTACTGCTAAGATTTGTCAATAATAGGTGTCTGTGGATCTCAAGGCTCCAAGTATGCAGGAGACATTTAACTGTTCACGAAGTTTCCAACTCCAGCCTGCAGGCTGGCATCTGCGCATGCTTTTCTAGGTGTCTGAAACTAGATTATGGATCACATGATCAAGGTAGGATGCTCACAGAGGAGAAGCAGCTTCTCTTCTTAGTAACCACTGCATTTCAAGGTTAGAACGGTAGCAAAAACTTCCAAAGTCTTGTCACTGAACAGGCATTTCCTGAGCACCTACTACAGGCTAAGTACGCAGTCCCTAAAATGGAGTCCAGTAGAGAGCATTTGATGGTCTTGTCAGATGGTTGTCCACAAAACACTATGGCCCATTGGGGCTCACCAAAAAAGCGCCCGTTAGGTGGCAAAGCCCGTTCTTACGCCTCGGTGCCTCTTACTGCTCCTTGGTTGTGTGTGTCCTTCTCCGCCACCAGCACCACCACCCCACACCATAACAAAAAGTGTTGGTGAGACTTCGCAGAGCTCTGATTGATGTCATTCACTGGGTTTCTTAAGAGCAATGGACTTTCTAGCGGGTCCTTAGGAAGAAATAAGACAGATTCAGAGATTTCTGGACATTTATAGTGCACAAATAAGCCCCATCTTGGCTGTAGGGAGGGGGACCTGGTTTCTTCTGGTGCCATGGCTTCAGTGGTAAAAGCCCCCTTCAGTGCCCCCATATTGAACTGGGAGAGCCTTGGAGAGGCTTGCTTTGGTTGGCAGCAGGCAGTCTCTGAGTCCCTGTAAAGGTGCTGAATGTTCTGTTGGACTGTGCAGAAGGCAAAGGAGACTCATCTTTTAAATTAAACAAATGCATGTCTTCTCAGTTAATAGTAAAGTATGCCTTCAACTCAAAAAGCATTCCATCTGGCTAGAAAGAGTAGGGTATATGTATAGGAAAGTATTCCCCAGAATTTGATTTCACCAAAGTCCCCTGTGATTGAAAGCTGCACCTTCACTGACGCTTAGAAAAGAACACACTGTCAGTCAACTGCTATGGCTTCACTGTGCATCCTGATTAGAAGATGCTAATGAGGACAATGATCAGTGTTTAACGACCAATGGCGTGCATATTTGAGCCAGGCTATGCTCCCTTACAATGGATATAACAGAAGAAGCAACTAAGAAAACACCAGTAACTGTGGGTTCTGGCAAATGGAGAAAAACGAGAACAAAGCCTGATCCAAACCCCTGAAATCAGAGGCCACTGGACCAGAAGGAGCACACTCCAGCCAATGCAAGCATTGCGTCTGGGGCTCCAAAGGCACACAGTGACATACCATTTCATGGCACACATAAGTCAGTCACGGTTGCTGAAGGCTAATCCAAGAAGGTAAAAGGCAAGGATGGGACAGGGCTTCCAGGGAGAGCAAACTGGTCTGAAAGGTCATACCTGCCAGTCACAGTTGGCCCAGAGAGAAGCAGTTTGGTAGGAGAAACAAATCCCACAAATGGAGCCCTACCTTGTTGTCGTCCAGTCAGTGAGCATTACTGATTGAGCACCAACTACATTCAAGTAGTTTTAGAGGAAACAAGTGGGTTACATAAATTCTGCCCGCCAAGGACTTTAGTGGTTTACTGAAATAGCTATGACATGGACATCATGCTTAACCCCATTTTAAAGACGGTGGCACAGAAATCCAGAGCTAACCAGTGTCACACAGCTGCTAAGTGGCAGAGCTGGCACTCAGATCCAAGTATATTGGTTCTGGACCCCCTACTGACACTCAACATATTGCTTCTCAGAGACTGCAGAGTAGAGCGTGCTCAGTGGCTGTTCAGAGAAAGGAAGGATCCTGGTGATGGTGCGACCCAGAGGACCAGCATTTGGTTTGTGACCTGGACCAAATGGCAGCAGTGCTGTAAAGGAAACAGAAAAGTTTACTTGGTCAGATGAATAATTTAAAATAAAACATTAGTTTATGCTACAAAGAGATATTGAATGTCAGGGCTTTGGACAACTGGACAAAGGGGAGGCCTTGCTGCTTCTTAGTCAGGGGTTGTATCTGTGCAGTGGGGCGATTGATTAGAACTCTGTCCATAAGATGGATTACAGCAGGAAGAAACCAGAATCAGGACGACTAAGTAGAAAGCTACTGCAATATGCTGAACAAAAGGATTTTTGACCCAGGATAATGCTGCAGTTAAACCATGGTCTTTGCTTTTTATTAACCTCAAAAGATTAATGACACACACTTCCCCAAAATGCCTTTCCCACTTTGATCTATGAGCTCACTCAGCCTTATGAGCTTTCCCCCTAGCTTGGGCAGATATGGCAACGTTTGTCTGTAGCAATTGTAGTTTCACAGAAGGGCCACAGTTTGGAGCAAGTGTAGGAGGCAACTCACAGGACAGGGCCAGGAGGCCAGCAGTCCCCTTCCCAGATCTCTTGATGTGTTAGCTCCATAACACCTCACTGTAGTCATCAGCTGACTGAGAGGCGGTGCCTCAGCTCACATCTGTGTAGCTTCTCCTCCATTGTTGCCTGGCCTTGCTGCTTCAGGCCTGTGGCAAGGCAGTACATCCTGGTGGTAGCCCATGGCAAAATGAAAGCCACACACACCCCCACCCCCACGGCCAGGAGCTCTGTGTGTTCTTTGCCTCCTAACTGCACCCTTTATGTCTTTTAGCATTAGAACCTTTTTTCTCTTCAACCTTGTTTTTTCAACCTCATAAATCCTGAAATATGTTGTGCACGTGAATGTTCACAGGTTTGTGTGTGTGTGTGTGTGTGTGTGTGTGTGTGTGTGTGTGTGTGTGTGTGTGCAGGTCAGAGGTTGATATCAGGTGTCTCTCTCAATCACTCTTCACCTTATATATTGAGACAAAAATCTCTCATGTGAATTCAAAGTCCCCAAATTTGACTAGTTCTCTAGCCAACGTGCTCCAGGAACCCCCTGCCTCCACTTCCCATGTGCTGGGATCATAGGTGGGCTGCCACACCCACCCCACTCCACCCCACCCCACCCCAGCATTATATGAGCACAAGGGATCCGAACTCTGATTTTCATATTCACACAGCAAGCAATTCCCCCCATTGGGCCGTTTTCCCAACTACAAGACATCCTGAGTTTTAAAACCATTTCTCTAATGACTTCCACCAAGATGTAGGTCTGGAAGACATGTGAAATCTCCTAGATGGTATCTCTGCTGCACTGAAGCCCTGAAAGGAGGCAGCCCTTGTCTTGGGTCTCATAGCAGCAGGTGGGGGGGCATCATTCACTGATGCCCTTAGCTGCCCAGACCTGGCGTGGCTCCAGCTCTCCCTCAGAGGGCAGCCTCTGGAATGACTCTGGCCAGCATCTCATCCACTAGTTATTCTAGTCACTGGAGCCTGGTGGCCCCCCACAAGGCCCCTCAGCACCTCCCAGACATCTTACCAAGACTTATCTTTACACTTGATGAACTAACTGTTTTGGTTTTGTTTTGCTTTGTTTGGTTGTTAAACTCTAGCTATCTGATGAGGGATTAGGAGACAGGGCTTAGGCTGGAGCCACTGTACAGTGTATAATCCCAAATGCCTGCTGGCAGTGTCTGTGGGGGCTCCTCCCTCCCCCTTAAATTCACACTGATTCCCAAGTTTTTTGGTTCGTCACTCATTGTCCTCGCAAGAACCTCCTGCGCTGGCTTTATGCACCCCATCTCCATGGGGGCCGGCCTCCACCCCACCCCCAGCAGAGAGCCTTTCTGCTTGCTCTTCCTGCTGCCTCTTCTTTCTGTTCCTTCTTCTCCGTTCCTGTTGGCAACCGGCTTGGAATTCCATGTGGGGCGAAACTGAAGGAAGGACACACCTCCCCGAACTCGGTTTGAAGCCTCTGTGGTTGCAGACTCTCAGGGTTCTTGGTAAATGTTAGCATGACCCCAAATGTTAGCATGTCTGTCTGTCCTTATGTGGTTGTACAGATCTGGTGTGAGTGTGCAACTGTGACCCTCTATGTCTGGCTGGCATACCTGTTCACTCACTCTAGCTGTGAGAGTCACTGTGGAAGAGGACATCTCAGTAGGACATATTCAGCTGACCTGTTCACGTTCTGAGCTGGTCTGGATGCTCTCCAGGCAGAGGATTTGCATTTTGACCTGGATTTCCAGGGTCATTATTATATATAAGGCAAAAGCTAAAATGACAACAGGGACTATTAAAAGATGTAAGCATCTGGGGGGGGGGAGCTCAGTCAGTAAAGTGCCAGCTATGCAAACATGAGGACCTGATTTTGGGTTGCCAGCATCCATTAAAAACAAGCAAACAAACAAAAACAAAACAAAAAACAAACAAAAATCCCAAACAGGTGCTGGAGTTTGGGTCCATAACCCCAGCCCTGAGGAAACAGAGATGGACAGATCCCTGGAGCGCACTGACCTGCCAGCCTAGCCAAACTAACGACTTCCAGTATCAGTGAGACACCCTGTCTCAAAAACAATAAAGTGGAGAGTAAAGAGGAGAGAGGCTTGGACTTCTGCCTCATCACACACGGAGATACACACACATACATGTACACACACATGTGTGTGCACATACACATACACACCAGATTTATATACCAGTCCTTACCTCAGAAAGCCAGCCTTGTTAAAATGGAAAGAAAACTGGCAACATATGTGAACTCTGAGTCAGGACAATAACCTGATATGTTTATAACTTGTCCTGTGAGGTACTAGGTTGAGTTCTGGGTAAAGGAGACATGGTAGTTGCTAAGGTAAGATTCCCCATCTGGAAAGGAAGATCTAACACAAGAGAGGCTTCCCGGCTCTGGCACTGGGCAGGCCAGTCTCCATATGAGACCCTGGGAAACTGCATTTGTGTGTGGAAGGGACACGGCAGAGGAGGTTGGCTGTGCTGTCTAATCTTGCTTTTCTCTCTGCAGCTTACGCTCAACTGCAGCCACGTCAGCTCCTCCCACAGTCGTCATCAAAGCACCCACAGCCCCAGTGTGTGGCCCAGCAGCAACCACAGCCACCACGGCCTGCACCCCAAGTCCAGTCCCAACCCCAGCTTGCCCCAGTCTCCCCAAGCCTGGCCCTACAGTCCAGTCCAGAAGACCATGCTATGGCTCTAGGCCCAGTGACACAGGCCCTGCCTCTCCAGTGCTCTACAGCCCATCTCCACAAGCCAGGGAGCAACCAGCAGTGCCACCTTCCCACACCAGACACCGAGTCTCCGAATGGACATCCTGAGAGTGTGTCCCATGCCCCCCAGCGAAGGTTCCAACACACCTCAGCTGTGATCTTACAGATGCAGCCTGCTTCTCCAGTGGTAAGTAGGCTGGTATCAAGGCACTGGGAACAGTAGGGAGGGCTAAGACTCAGGTGGTCCTGCACTCCTGACTCCAGGTACATCAGTATAGGCTAAAAGTTGAGGTTGTCTCTGAATATCCCCAGGAAGAAGAGAGGGCTCTCCCTGACTTAGAGATGACTGAGTCTTTGCATCTTTGCCCGAGCTCCAGGGAAACTAGAGTAGTGTCTTAGAACGCAGAGGTGATTCATGAGGCATCTCTGTCCTGCCCCTTGACAGCCCCAGCAGTGTGCTCCTGATGACTGGAAGGAAGTGGTGCCATCAGAGAAGAGTGTGCCTGTGACTCGGTCAGGCCCATCCCCACACCAGCAAGCCATCATCACTGCCATACCTGGTGGCCTGCCTGGACCGAAGAGTCCCAACATCCAGCAGTACCCAGCTCACGGTATGAAGTGTTGGGGAAGGGAGGAAGTTGGCTTTGCCTGCCACTTCCTGGCACCTTTTTCTTGGCATCTGGGGGGGGGGGGGGAACTGCGATAAACCTAAGCAACACAGCAGCTGGGTAGCTGGAAACAGAGGGGGAAGTGAGGGCATAGGCCAGGGACAAAGGTGATCCAGGAGCTAGAAAAGCAGGAGGATCAGAGGAAAAAGAAGAGTGGACCCTACAGCTCTTTTACCATTGGTTTTGAATGCTGCATATATGTGGGCCAAGCTGGTAGGGCAGGTGTCAGAGGGACTGAGACTAATTATGGCCAAGAGGACCACAGAATCTGCAAGAGAAAGGACATGCCTCAGAGGACAGCCAGAAGGGGACTCAGGATAAGCTCTGCTTGCTGAAAGCATCTTTGAGAGCACTGTGCTCATCTCTGGGGTTTCCATCTGTCTATCTGAGTGACAAGTGGACTTCCCACAGCCTGGGCTTCAGGACACTCTGCTGGAGCACTCCACCCTGGAGGGAGAGTCACAGTGGTACCTCCGCCCTCTGTCGTGGTCCATTTGCTGGCCTTCCTCTCAGCCAGTCTGCGTAGTGATCTTGGCCTAGATCTCAGAGCGACCTGAGCCAAGGGCTGCTGACAGCTCCAGGCAGACTGCTAAGTGTGTGCTGGGAGTAGGAGCGGGAGAAGCAAGAGGAAAGAAACTCAGAAACCGAAGGAGATCTGGAGAGAGAACTGCTGAGGGATTCAAAAACAAAAGGCAAAGTAGGAGAAGTCAAACAGAGTCTTCTAAGGAGTGGAGTGGGATGGAGGAAAAAGAAAGGAAAAGATACTGGAGAGAGGACACGAGGAAAAGAAAAGGTGCAAAGAGGGCATCCACTCCCTGTGCAGGCTTGCAAGGAAAAAGCGGAAACCTGCAAGGAAAAGGTGGCCTGAGACTGGGCCACAGCAGCTCGGTGGCAGAGCGTTTGCTGGGCATGAGTGAGACCCTGGGTTCTATCCCCAATCCTGAGGAAAGGGAGGTGGGGGAGGGGAACTGCCCATCCCCTTATAGAATGCACTCTAATTATCAGGAAAGCCCTCTTCTAATTATGCCAGAACCTGCTGTTCTGGAACTTGGCCATCATCAGTTGTGACCCTGTCCTACAAATTTACGAGTCCATCTCATAGGGCTTTAGAAATCTGTCCTGACTTGGGCAGAGATGGGTCTAAGGACCTGAGATTCCTTTGATTTTTTTTTTCTTTCCTTCTGTGACATGCCAAGTCCTCATCTCCACATTTCTAGCCATGCTTCTCTGTGTTCTAACTTCTCATTGAGTCTCATAAAATGTAACTCCTTCAGTTAAGCTCATTAATTCCAAATATCAAAAGCTACAGGCTCCATAAGGCAGGACTTATGAAGAGGCAGGACTATGCCCTAGGTACATGTGGGATGGTCAGAAAGAGCAGACACTATGTGCTGAGAACCGTTCTTAAGCCCTTCACTCACCCATGCCCTTCCCCACAGGTAAGCATCATCAGCCTACAGTGGGGACAAAAACCAAGAAGGAGCAGCTCCAGGCTACGGAGCCGTGACAGGGCAGCTCCCTGGCTTTAGCCCTAAGTGTGGCAGCTCCCTCTCCCGCCTTTATCAGGCCTCTGCACACAAGGGGGTCACATTTTACTCCTCCACCAGCAGGAACAGCTATTGGGTTAGCGGGTTGTGCCAACCGGAAGCTGGGTTGTTTTGCTGTGGCTGTTTTTGTGACAGGAGTTGCCATCCGTCTAGGTCTCCTTGGTCTCTGACCTGTGCTATTTATATTTCAAACCAGAGTACAGTTAATTACGTCTGTCTGATGGTCTTGTGTGAATTTAGCCCATAGTTCCAAAGAACACTAATCGTTCCTGAAGCTATCCGTGAACTTTCTCTGCCAGGCTTTACATGGATTTCTTCTTGGAATCCCAGTAATAGCCCTCAGGGGTCAGAATTTTATTATCTTCCTTTTAAAGATGAGAAAACTAAGTTGCAGAGTCAGTGGTGGGGCAGGAATGTCTTCTGTCTGAATTCTGTCACTCATTATGCAAACTCTACTGCACAGTGTGGCTGTGGGTGAGTTACAGGAATAAGCATTACCCTGCTCTCTATTCCAGAAGGGGAAACAAAGCTCAGGAAAGAGCAGCAGCCCGGTCCCTTCCAGAATATGTGTTCTTTTGCCAACTTGCCTGAGGATCCGTGCAGTGAGTCTAGTATGCTGGTGATCAATACTGCTGTTCAAGTATAGTTACCCCAAATCCCCTAAATCAGCTGGGATGTGCCTTCCTTTTTCTAGTTGGTCCACAGGCTCTCAAGTTTTCTGAAATCCAAGCAAGGCAGTAAGAATAACACAAGCATTCTACCTTGAGGGCCCCATCTTTCAAGAGAATTCAGCTATGTACAGTGGAGGCAATACCGGTCACCCGAGCCTTAGACAACTGCACGGATTATGCATGTCTGAATGCCCACTCCGGGCAAACACTGTAGGATGGTAGGGCCCTGCGGAATAGGACTGGTCCCTACCATCACAGAGCGTAGAGTTCGCTGGGAAAGATGAGCACATGGGAAATTACGATGAAATCAATAATCTGGTAAGTGCCACAGGAGGCTCCTAGGCAAGTGCTTTCCAAGTTACAGAGGGAAATGTTACTGCCAAGTGGAGATTAGCAGGCTAAATTTCAGAGCGGTAGTGGCATTGCTATAAAGCAGGGGTTGGCAAACCATAGCCCCCAGGCTACATCTGTTACCTTGCCATGTTTTTACATAACAAATGTAATGATCAAAATAATACTATTTCATGATGTGTGAAAATATATGGGCTTCAGATGTCAGCGTTCACAGTGAAGCTCTGTGGGAACACAGCCACACTCACATATCCATTATGGCAGCTCTCAGATTCAGCAACAGTACCCTGGAATAGCTGGAACACACAGCATATGCTATTTCCTTCCTCTGTGGCCTCTTTCTGAAGAAGTTTGCCAATCACTGGTCTCTGAAGGATGGGTAAGACTTGGGCTTGTAAAGTCAGGGACAAAGCCTTCCTGGCAAGGCAGTGGAAGTTAAGGTGGAGGGCCGGAGAGTGGGCAAGTGCCAGACAGAAGGTGAGTATTCAGTCTCTTGTCTTCTCGTTTTTAAAACCAAATGTGTATGAGAATGAGCAATGTCAATTCTACTGCAAAGAAGGTTTGAAAGTTTGGAAAGTAAAGGGGAAAGAGGAGGAATGAGGAGCGAGAAAAGGAGAGAAGTAAGCCTGCAGGAAATAGAAAAATGTGAACAAAGCGAAGTTGGGGAAGGGGGACAGCCTGGTAGAGGACGGTATGAACGAAGAGAATTAATGGATGGCAAAATACTGAGACTAGAGAGTAGTCAGGAATTGAGGGATGAGAGTCATTGCATCCAGCCAGCAGCTACAGTTTGAGGGTGGTGCTACTCTCGTGGCCGTGCGCCCCCGGTGCTCCTAGCCTGCTTACTGAGTGAAGGTACTTCGCCAGGACAGTTCAAGCTACAGCAGTGTGTTTGGGAAAGAAAACTAACATTTATTGGGCTCCCACTGTGCACCAGGCACTGCAGGCAATTTGTAAATCAGTTAACCCTCACATTAAACCTGGCGGTAGGGATTACGCCTTTTATGGAGGTAGGACTGGGTCCCTTTGGTCATTACTTCGCCTCTGATCCTCGCTCCCAGTGGGGAGGATAATGACCACTTGGAGGGTTATTGTGGACAATAAGGGAGAGGGTGCGTGCACTTCGCCCTGACACGCACTAACCCTCAATCATTTAGACTCGCCTCCGAGACCCCACAGTGAGCCGCCGGGGCGGGGGTCACAGGCCACGGATCCCCGGGGGCCCGGAGCCCGACGCCTTCGAGCCTTCCGGAGGACGCGGGGCGGGGCTCGGGCGCACAAAGGAAGCGCGCGGGCCGCGTCGGCAGCCGCTCCGCCCCGCGCCGCCTAGCCCCGCCCTCGCCCCGCCCCGGCGGAGGCGGCCCGGGAGCCGGCCCGGACGCACCGCATTGTCTCCACGGCGTCGCAGCCCTTGAGCTCTCGCCGCAGCCCGGCCGTCGCCTGCCGCCCTCCCGGCCCCGCGCCCCGCGCCTTGCGCTCTTTGTCCAGGCCGCCGGGCTCTGCGGTCGGATGCGCCGCGGCAGCCCCGGGCCCCGGCTCGGAGGCTCCCGGCGCGGAGGACGCGGCCCGCCCGGGTCCCCGCTCCAGGCGGCGCCGGGCCGAGGGGCTGCGTAGGCCCCGCCCGGTCAGGCCCGGCCGGGCCCCGGACAGGTCAGTGCTGCCGCGGGGAGGGATCGTGCGGTGCCAGGAACGGGCGCCGCCCTGGGCCTCGCGGAGACCTGTGGGCCGCGCCGCCGCGCTCGGCCTCCGGGGAGGGCCCGAGCCGCCTCCGCTCCCGTTCGGGGCCTATGAACCCCATGGCCCCGCGGGGACTTTTATTGGTGGCAAAGGACAAGTTGTTTTGTGCCTGTCCTCTTCCATTTTTAGGAGAGCGTTTTCTCGCCCTCCGGTGCCAAGCGAAGGTATGCTGCATCTGCGGGCTCTTTACGTTAAATCCGGAATCTGTGAGCGTCTGTTTAAGTTTACGTCCAGAGAGGCAGGTAATGTGCATGGCCAGAATGAGAACCCGTGAAGTTGTCGCCAGAGCGCCTAAACCCCGATTCCCGCGTCGGGTGCCAGTTTGTACCAGTGAGACCCTCCAGCACCTTAGCTGCTGAAGATTTCTCTAGCTTAATACTAACAGTTCCCATCAACTTTCCTTCCCTGGTCAGACCTAGTCTGCCTATCTTTCAGCGCTGTCCGCAGAGCTCACTCATTCCTGCTTTACAAACCAGTGACAGCTTTACCCTCCGACTTTTCCCATCCTTGATCCTTAATCCCTCCATTAGCATATTAGGCTCAAAGGATCTCTCAGAAAGTGAATTTACGACCTAAATCCTCGGGCTGTCCGCAGTTTTCCTAGGATGACCCCACTTTAAACTATTCCATCTCATTGCCTGCCTGAGCTTTCAATTTCGGGTTTAGAAAGTAATGTCACTTTCACTGTACCAGTGCAATGTTCACCGCACTGTCCTGGCCTTTTTCAGCCATTTGGCCCTGGGGCATTACTGGATAATCCAATTATCATTCACCTGGGATTTTTCTAACCCCTCCTGAGTCAACCCAAATGTTAGAACTGCTAGGATTTCTAGGTCAGTGTGAACCTTACAGGCTAATGAAGCAAGGGAATTGTTCCTTGTTCTTGTATTTCTGCACGCGCTCGCGTGTGCGCGCACGCTGGCGCACACAGACACCCTTTCCATTCTCCCCAACTTTTATTCCCACAGAGAGCTACAGACCTGTGGCACTGTCTGTTGGCTAGCATTTATATTTGGGTCACCAGGGATGTAGAAGTCCCATCATTTTGCCTGGAAAATAGAATGTAGTTTATTAACATAGTAGTCATCAGGGCATTTTACTCTTGTATCTTCCAATGGCCGCACAGCTGAGCAGCTCTGGTCTTGTTCAGTTCTATTTTGCTCATTTTATCGGGCTCCTGCTTTATGTAAAACATTGTTGGGCCCCACAGATTGTTTAATAAAAGATAGCCCTCAATATCCAGATTGTTTGTAAACCTTCAGACTTTTGTCCACAAACTATTTCCCACCGTTCATTTCTGTTCCTAGGTGCCAGCATGGGTGAGGTAGGGATTTGGCTTCTTCACAAGGGTGGCATGTTCCACCGCCGGTCTGGCAGATGGGGAGTGGTGCTCTCTTGGCACCTGCTCTCTCCTGGCACTGTCATGTGAGTTCTGCTTCCCTGCTCACCCAAGATGTTTCCAGGCTTGTCTTTATAGACCACAGGGAACAGATGTCTTCCACCCCCCCACACACCCCTGAAACTTGGAACTTGAGAAAGTGGGTAGTTTCTTAGTTGACTGTGCTGTGGCCTCGGGCTTGGGAATACCTCTTGTCTCACCCCTCCTCCCCTCTGTAATTGTTTTGTGCTCATGTGGCTTGGGCAGGTTTGACTGCTGGCATTTCATCTGTAGCTGCCTTCTAACCCTTTGCACTTTTCTGAGTGTTTGGTTATGGCCCTGGGAGTGGAACCCATGGCCTTAGGCCCTTTCCACTTTCTCCTGTGCTTAGTGTGTCCATTTAGCTTTGCCAAGCCGGCCCTCCACACTGTTTCCTTCCTTAACAGTGAAGAGGAAAACTCCGGCCCCTTCCTTCTGTGGCAGAAACAGTTTTCTGGCTGCTGGTCTTCAGGCAGTCTCTGTGTGCTCCACACCCTCCTTTGGAGGACATCGGTTTAGGAAGGTGTTTTGTTCCAAGTCTGCCATTGACTTTAATCTAAGCCGATTGACCCTGAGATTGCTTTTTCTGCCGAGAGCCTCCTTCCCCCAGCTCTGCCCTGTGCTGCCTGTTTGCTCTGGCTCAGCCCCAGAATCCACTCTTTTTCAGACCACATCCTCTTTCCTGCCTTACTCATTTCCTGTCTCACATGCTTTGGATCTTCGAGTTCTGATTTGTTGGAGGCAGAGGGAATAAATTGGAGATGGATAGAGGGGAGAGATGAGCTTAAAATTTGAATCCTCCTTGTGGGTAGCCTACATGTTCTTTCTTGCTCCCCTGTTCCTGAGGTTGTCTCTTTTAGGGAAACACACACAGATAAAACAGTAACTGGCTAAGAATTGGGGGTTTTTACCTCCGTGCTAGAGAATGCTACAGGGGAGTAACTTTTACAGCTCTCTCTCTCTTTTCTTTCCTATTGTTAATATATAGAGCGGTGACTTAACTGCATTCTAGATCTGTGTTCTTGCCCTGTAAGGCCCACCTGTCTCCTATCAGTCTTGCCAGCAAGCCAAAATGAAAGCTAAAACTACGGAACAGGGTAGCAAGTCTGGACCTATTACATGTTAGTGTAAAAGTAGCACAGACATTTCTCTCGAGTTGAGTTTGTATTGAAGTCCTTCCAACCATCCAGTGTTTAAGCTCCAGGCATTTGGTCCCACTCACAGTAAGAATTCTTTCATGACTGTAAGGTGCCATCTTACATGGTGGTTTTTTCCTTAGTCTTGTGCCTCTTGGCAGTTGGATGATGAAGGTGATGGTTTGTAGTAGTTGGGGAAAAAGCTCTTTGGTACCCCTTTGGAGACCATCTTGAAGCTAGGACTTGTGTGAGCCTTCCACCCCTGTAGGGTAGCAAGGTGCTTTGAGCACCGTGGTTGGGCCTTTGTGTTAGTGACAGAAACCTCTCACCAATGATGTAGTGATTCAGAGCTGGCCTCCCTTCAAGGTAGAGGCATGAAAGTGCACAGATTTATGATTTAGTTGTTGGTGTGGCATGGCACAAATTTCAATACGAGTCATCATTCGAAAGCCTTGGAACATTGTTTTTTAAAGTCCTGGAGCATGGTTTTTGTTGTTAAAAACACGTGCCACTTAGAATAAATATAATCTACACATTAAACAGATGCAGGTTTCATTTTAAGAATTGACATTTAAATTTCTTATTTTGAGTTCCTAGCTACACCACAATACTGGTTTGGTATTTGTAAAGATATTCAGAGGCAAACTATCTTTAATTCTACCTCGTATCATAGATACTTGAGGAATTATTATGAAAATAGCCATTTGCCTAAGATAATATTCTTATTAATTTTAGATTTTTCTCTACTATTAGTAACAGCATGGAATCTAACCAACATGACAAAGAAATGAGCTAGCTTTAAAAAAATTTTAGATTTATTTAGTTTTCTGTGTATGTGTTTCGCCTGCATGCGCACTGCATGTATGCCTGGTGCTCATGGGAAGCCAGCAGAGGTATCCAGATCCCCTGGAACTGCAGTTACAGACCGCTTAAGTTGCCGTGGAGGTGCTGGGAGCCACCTCTGGGTCCTCTGCAGGGGTAACAAGTGCTCCTAACCAGTGACCCAGCTCTCCAGCCCCAAAATGTTATTCACAGTTAACCAAGAATTATGGAATATAAAATTAGTAGGGAGGTATGTGTACATGTTCAGGTGTTTGTGCGTGTGTGTGTGTGTGTGTGTGTGTGTGTGTGTGTGTGTGTGTATGTATGTATGTATATGTGTACATGTTCATGTATGTGGGTGTCTACCTTTATTACACTCCTCATTTTTTGACACAGACTCACACTGAACCTGAAGATCACTGATTGGTGGGATTAGTTGGCTAGGAAGCCCTGACAATCCTCCTCCTGCCCCTGCCCCTGCCCCTGCCCCTGCCCCTGCCCCTGCCCCTGCCCCTGCCTCCAGCACTGGGGTGACAGGCATGTACCACCATGTCTGGGTCTTTACATGTGCTGGGAATCTGAACTCCTGAAACAAGCAACTGAGCCATCTCCCTAGAATTATTTATTAACTTTTGAAAATAGGAGTGTAGTCAGAAACAACATAATTTAAATAGTAACTTCTCACTCTGGGATCCATCATAACACTACACAGGCCCCTTTATGAACCTTGCCCCCACACCCCATTGTGTTCAGTAACTTCTCACTCTGGCATCTGTTATAACACTACACAGGCCCCTTTATGAACGCTGCCCCCCACACCCCACTGTGTTCAGTCTAAGGGGACATGCTTTCCCTGCCTTTCAGTTTCCAAGCATTTTAGTTCTGATGAGTCCAAAGACAGCACTGTACGTTTGCTCAAGAAGAGGTTACTGTTTGATACAACTGGCCAGTGCTCGGAGAGGAATCCAGATGGTAGAGAGGCTCAGTTTTCTGTTCCCACATTCTCTGAAGCCTACCTTCCAGTAAATGTGTTCTCACCTCTTGGTTAAGAAAAGATGACTGTCACTACCGTGGTATAGCCAAGTCCTCTCCAGTAGATCGGGGGCAGGCCTGATGCTGTGGTGAAACCCTAGGCAAGAAAACAAAAGTTCATGACTCCTAAGAGTTATTTTCAAAGCCCTAGCTGTACCACTCTTGGACCTCAGACACTGCATATTATTCCTACTTATATCTTCAGAATATTTTAACCTGTCCTTATGTCACCCAGAGCTCCACAGCTGCATTGACATACGGAATAAGCAAAGCAAATGGCACTCTAAAATTAATGTGAGACAAACACGTGTTTTTAAAAAGTGGGCTTGTCCCGTTTTTCCAGACATCCAGTTATCAGTACTCAGCAAATAAGATGATTGAAAGCTCCCAGCACTTGGGAGGCAGAGGCAGGCGGATTTCTGAGTTGGAGGCCAGCCTGGTCTACAGAGTGAGTTCCAGGACAGCCAGGGCTACACAGAGAGACCCTGTCTTGAAAAACAAAACCAAAAAAAGGCGATTGAAAGCATAAATGGTAGCAAAATAAATAAGACTTTTAAAAAAAAAAGCAAGTGGCCCTGCTAAGCCTGATGTCTGTCCCATACAGAGAGAGACGGCTCTCATCCACGTGCATACCCCCCTTCACAGGATTAAATGAACTCTAGGGTAGGTAGTGTGTTCTGAGAGAAGCCATCAGAATTGACTTATAAAAGTCATCTGGACCTTGATGCTGGCGGGATAGCTAAGGCCGGTGTCACTTCCTACATTCTGACCTTGCCTGCTATTGGTTACCTTTGGTAATTCTGCGAAAAATAATAAAGTTGACATATTAGGGGGCGTGATTGCCTTTCCTTGTTACCAGCCTCAAAGATAATTAGAACATCTACTAAAGGTTTCTAGATTTCTTTTGTAAATGGAATTTTAAAAATCATTCTTCCATGATTTATTTTTAGCATTTTAAACTGATTTTCTTGCACAGGCGGAACCACTTCCTGGCTTCCTAAGCCCCACCCTAACGCTTACACTCCTAGGTAGGGGCTCTTCCTTTGACTTGACTTAGAAACCTTCCTTTGATTTCTGGGGTTCTGCATTATTTGCTGACGATTTTTAGGCTCTTTATGAAAGATGACAGAAAGGAAATCTGGTGTTTGTCTTCTTAGCCTCGGTGCATTGACTTGGCTTTCCCTGAAGGGGAGAGTGCTTCTGTTATGTTACAGTCATGTCAAAGCAGAGATAAATAATGACAGGGACAGGGTAAACCCTTGGTAGGCAAAGCACTGGGGAACAGGAACAAGGCCTCTGGCCTCTGGGACTGGGTGACGAGGGCCTGAGTGAGAGTGAGGCCAGGGCCACTTCCCTCTGGGACTGGGTGACGTCAGCCTGAGTGAGTGTTGTGCTTATACTTAATTTTCTCTCTGAAGGCACAACAGATATGAGCATACATGTCATAGTTGACACTGAGGCTTATAGTAGCTCTATGGCACACAGCCTAAGATTTCAACCCAGTGTCTTTCTGCTTCTCTATTTTCTCAAAACCAGGGTTTCCCATAGACTTAAAGTGACTAGACAGATTGAGGCTGTGTGCCTAAAGCATTACAGGTGGAGCCAGAATGAGCCTAGACCTGACCCAGAGCCAGAGCTCCTCCTGGCCTGCTACCCTTGATCTCTTCCTCCTGGACTTGGGATATCTCTGCAGAGCCTCTCCCTTGGTCCCAGATGTCATATGGAATCTTAGTATCTGCCAGAGCATTGTGATGGAAACAAACTGGGAGTCCCTGAACTGGGCATCGGGGGCAATTCCATGATGTACCCCGTTGTCAAGCAGAACAGACAAGACTTTGCCTTGCCTCTACAACCAGGACTAGCCAGCATCCCTGGAAGCCAGCATAGCCTGTTGGAAGTTGCTTTGTGGTCCTACAGCAGCTAATTCCATCACCACAGCACGCTCTTCATCTGACCTCAGCCCATTGTGGTACTCAGCTAGGGAGCAGGTCAGGGCTCTGGGTGGAACTCGCCCACTGCTCCCTTGTCCTCAGCTGCATGGGGGAGGGTGACTGCTGCCTGCTTTGATTGCTTCCCTCCTAGCTCTGGGTGACAGCTTGGAAGACATCCAGCTGTTTACAATTCAGCTTCTGCACACTCTAGCCTGTGATTTGGAGTGAGTCGTGCCGGCCCTCTCTGCCTATGTCCTGAGAGATGTCATGAAAGTCAGCTGTACAGTAATGGCTGCCAGGAGGGAGGGTTTGGTTGGTCCTCCAGCCAAGACTGTATAGATAGAGACATTCAGCTCTTACCCAAAATACTGAGAAGCTTGCCTGCCCTCTTGGCCTGCTAACCTAACCTCAGTGAGCTCATCCGGAAGTGACACTCAGGCTGGCTTGAGGTCACCTGACTCAGCTACTTTCCCATCCTGCTGGCCAGCTCTCTCCTCCACGGAGACCTGGGTTTGGATCCAGAGTCTTGCTTCTGTGCCTGTAAATCTCCCTGCTATGTTGGCACAGTGGCCAACAGGACGCTCTGTCACTGCTGTTTCTTCCCTGCTCTGGAGAGGTTCTTCAGAACAGCTACAGTTGGCCCAGCTGAGGAAGGTGCTCTGAGGGCAGGCTGAGGCCACAGCCATGACTTGTGGCCCCCAGGCAACAGGTCCTCTGTCTCACAGCTCTGTTCTTAGAAGAACTGAAAGGATTGCAGGCATTGGCTCTTCTAGGACTCAGAGGGCCCAGTGTGGGAAGGAGCCTGCAATTTTCTCACCACTAAGAGTTCCTGTGATAGATGCCCTAGAAGACACATCTTCCAAATGACATTCACTCTTGCTTGGGTTCTAAAAACACACCTATAACTTGTGCCATCTGCATGGGAGATGCATGTGTGGTCATCATCTAAATTTAGTGTAAAAATTGATGGGAGAAGTGACTCATCCTAAATTGTAGGTGTGGGAAACATGGCATTAAATAATGGTGTGCTGCCAGGCTGTGGTGGTGCACGCCTTTAATCCCAGCACTCAGGAGGCAGAGGCAGGTGGATTTCTGAGTTCGAGGCCAGCCTGGTCTACAGAGTGAGTTCCAGGACAGCCAGGGCTACACAGAGAAACCCTTGTCTCGAAAAACCAACTCCCCCCCCCCCCCCAAAAAAAAAATGGTGTGCTAGGCCTATTGAAAGATCATGTGCCCCTTCCCTTCTAACATTTTGGAATGTCAGTGTAGCGCCTGGATCCTGATTAGCCATGTTCCTTTTCTTACTAGGCTCCCATCAGAATCACTCACCTAGATCATTGCCAGTTCCCAGCCCTAATGTCCCAGACCACCCAGGGTGCCTCAGCCTAGTTGTCCCGGAATGAGTTTACATTTCCTGCTACCTCCCTCAAGTGCCCTCGCACTGGTCCCAGCCAGTCAAGCACAGCCCTCCCCTCCCTGGCTGCTTTACTTACACAGCCCAGTGCAGGGAAATGAAACCACCATGCTCTGCTCAGGTCTTTCATGACCTTCGATGATGTTCTTCTTTTTGCTGTGGCAAAACAGACAACGAGCAACCTAAGGGAAGAGGACGTTTCCGCTCACATGACAGAATGGGCATGGCACTGGGAACTGGAGGCCACTGGTCACATCGGAATGGTGCTAACCCATGTTCAAGGCGGGTCTTCCCACCTCCATTAAACCTGTCTGGAAACATGCTCACAAACAGGCCCAAAGTTTAACTCATACATGTCTCTAAATTCCCTCAATCCTGAAGACTAGTTGCCTCATCTGAAAAAATACGGCCTTAGACTTGGCCCTCTCAACTGTCTCCTCACCTCCCACTATACCCGGGTCCGTAGCAGGGTCAGAGAGGGTTGGAAAGGGTCTGTTCACCTGAACAAAGCAGCTAGCTCACAGCAAGAGCTGAATGGCTGTAACCACACTTGCTTTTTTAAAGAGTGTTCACCCTGTAAATCTCTTTGTGCAGTGCCTAGAACTCCAGCCCACTACTGCCCCTCTGCCATGCCCGGCTGCTACTCTCCTGGGAAGGGACACCTCCCTCACTGTCACAGTGCCAGTAATTTCTTAGAGGATTTGAATATAACTAAAGAGATTCGAAGATTGGCCCCAGACTTTTCCACAGGCCTAACCACTCTGCCTTCAGCTTTCTCTGTAAGGTGACCTGATGCTGGGACCAGCTGTGGCTTCCTGCTGTCTCCTGGATACAGGCTCAGCAGGCATCACTTTGCAGATGCTTTACTTATATTCTCAACAGGCTAAGAGAAAGGAAACAGGGAGCATGATGGCAGTGCTGAGCCTGGAGCAAGTCTGCCAGAGTGGCTTGTTTGTTGAGCCAGGTTACCAGTTACTGTCTCCTTAAATTCTTTGTTAATTCCATTAGCTTGTTCTTATGCTGTAGCAAACCAAGACATCTGGTGTCATCTGTAGGCTTCCACACTTACATATATACACACACACAAACCCTCTCTGTTTGTCAACCTTAGGCTTCCACACTTCCACACACACACACACACACAAACCCTCATCTGTTTGTCAACCTTAGGCTTCCAGACTACACACACACACACACACACACACACACACACACACACACGGAAAAACCCTCATCTGTTTGTCAACCTTAGGCTTCCACACTTACATACACATGCGGGAGAGAAAACCCTCATCTGTTGTCAACCTTAGGTTTCTACACTTACATATACACTCAGGGGTAAACCCTCAGCATTCTGGTAACAGATAGTTTATGTGTCTGTATGTGTCATCTGTATATAGAAGAATCTGGTTCTGAACTGGCTAGGCTTTTCAAGGCTTGGACCAGCTGAACTCTCTCCAGCTGGGCTTGAAGTGTCTTTCTAGGTGCCTTTCTGCCTCCACATCTAGAGGTCATCCTACCTTGACAAGTTTTTGGATCTAAGTTGATGTTCTAACTCTGCTGTGCTGAGGAAATCCTCCACAGTGACTGGCAAGTGGACTAAAGGATAGTAGCTATCATAGGCAGGTCTGCAAATATGCCACTTCCACAATAGACACTAACTAAGCCACTCATTGTCAACAGCTTCAGAGAGTAGTTTTTGAATCTCACCTATGACAGATCTCTGTAGTACCAAGGAGACCTATATTCTTTATGGTGATGAAGACTGACTTTATTATTTTTCATTTTTATTATTTTATGTTAGTATTCATTGTAGTTTAACAGGCCTTAAGCATGTGTTGTATATTGGACATTGGTTCGTCTCTGGGGACAGAGGTAGCTGGGTCACAGCCCCTGCCTTTGTTAGCAGAAGTGACCAGTCCCAAAGAGAATGGGTTCAGAACAGTAGCATAGACAGGGCCACTGGGCAGGCTTCCCTGTTTGATTCTTGCAAAGGCTGTTCTGCTGGAGCTTATGAATGAGATCAGCAGTGAGTAGCAGCCTAGTTGCCGAATGTATGCTTAATAAGACTGGCACATACTAGTAGTCCAGTGTGGTCAACTTAATGGCAGTTCCAACCTGCCTCTTCCCAGTGGGGCTTGGCCTATTTCTCCCTCCAGCCCCTGGAGCTAGAGTAGTCCCCACCATTCTGTTGAGGTGCTCCCTGTAGGAAGGCATCTGAGACCTGTGGAAATCCCCCTGGCAGAGCCTTCAGCTCAGGGCATTGGTGGAGCACACTGAAGAACTGAATTCCAAAGACAGAGTTCCTTTGTCTCTTTTCTTTGCCTCAGGCCAGCAGGGCGGGTTTCTGCAAGTTTCACTGTCAAAGCGGCTCCCCCTCCTCCCCCAAACAGGCTGCAAAGCAGTCTGGGAGAGTGAGAAGCAGATTAAATTAATCTCAGTGTGCTGAGCATGGCAGGGGGTGAGACTGTTTGGTCATTCCAGAAATAGCCCAAACTCTTTGTTACTAAAGCAGGTGATGAACTATAGGCCTTCCTGATGGTGGCAAAGCCAGACAGCTGTGAACCCTCACTGTTCACAGAACAGCCTTCTCTGCCCCTGGGATTCTGCCTCCTGTAATCTGTCCCAGGGTTATGATGGAGGCTAGAACTTCTGGTGTCAGCTTGAAGAAGTTTATCTTCTTGTTATAAGATCTTTAAAAAGAAAGAAAAAGACTGGAGATTTGAGAGTCCTTGCTTCCCGTCTGTGAGCATTGATTTGTAACTTCAGCAGGCAAATGCCTGGAAGACCGCTGTCTCTCAGGGCCTACCAACAGGTACAGCTCTAAGGCAGAAAGGAAGGGGTGGAACAGGGCTAGAAAGAGCCCACAAAAGAGGACAGGGTATCGGGAGCAGCTTGGGGGTGAGTGTCAGTGAAGGAGAGCACATTCCTCCCAGTTTAATCCCATAACCAGCAGTCTGTAAACCACTCTCTTCCTTCAGCCTGTGCTTTCAGGCCAGAAAGTGGCTGTTCAGAAGCAAACAGCAACCAGGTGCAGTGGTGCGCAGTTGTTATCCCAGCACTGGGAGCCTGGGAGAGAGCCCCGTAGGGCCAAGACAGGAGGAGCTCACGTTGAAGGTTTGCCTGAGCAACTTGGTGAGACCTTTTTCTCTAGATGGGGAGACAAATAATGAACCAAAAATAGTTTATGAGTGAGATCTCTGAGGTGCACACTTGATGGTCATGTTAAGGTGGGTCTTAAAGTCTTTATTTTATAGCCCATGGAACAGGCTGAGAGGGCCAGGGCGTGGCATAATCTACTCACTGATGGAGACAGTCCCTAAACCCTGTCTAAGCCTGTGTTTGCTCAGTATACACATCATATTAGATTCTGTCTCTGATCTTAAGGAACGTAGCCAGGGTTTCTGGGCAGAAATGAGCAGAAAGGCAGATTTGCGCTCATTATGAAGAACTTGGACTCCCCAAGGTAGCAGCAGACTGCCTCAGAGTTAGCTCTTCTGTCGCTAGAAGCATTCAGACAGACAAATGCTAAAAGTCACTGGACAGGGAACCTGTAGAGGATGTTGTTTGATGTTGGTAAGAGACTGGACTGGTCTTGTGCTGTTTGTGGTCAAATCCACACAGACTGCCCCACTGGGCTGTAATTAGGAGGAAACAGCCATCATTAAATGTAGCATTCAGCTCTTCTATTTGAACATTTGTCCACCATTTTAAATAAAATCTATATTTCTTTGTATATTTAAAATATTAGAACATAAAAGCAAGGAAAAATTGAATAAACACAGACTTTAAAATTTAAGAGAAATTTAGTTTGATTGCTTGTGTTATTAGCTCCATCCTAGCTATTTCTAGGTGGTAAGTTCTTATATTGGTAGAAATCTTTATAATTGATGCAAAGTTAAAGTTATAATTTCTTACATTGATACAGAATTTATTTTGATACAGATTTAAGGTTTTCATTGGCATGAATTTCTTATATTGATATAAAAATTGAGATTAATATCGTTACTCTTAGACAGGCATTGTGCCTATGCAACACATTTAAGAATACAAGGGGCTTAGACCCAGTCCTTCTATAACTGCTATTATGAACTGTCTTTAGATGATTAAGCAATATGAGTTAAGGGCCAGATAGAAAACAAACGGTTCTGAGTTAATTATAAAAGGGTATTTTCGAGATATTTCAGTTAGAAATGGCTGAGAGTAGTCAAGGCTTAACAGATCAGAAATGCTTTGCATAGATAGATAGTCTTCAAAGGTGTCCGAAGTCCACAGAATACTATAGTTAAGGCCATTTCATTATTAAAGATCATTTGACTAGAGACAAGTCTGCTCCGGCAGAACCCCTTTCTTGGATTCAAAGAATAAACTGAGCCTCAGTGGAGTTGTTCCAGTTGTGGCAAAACAGCCACTAGGCAAGAATTGCCTCAATTCATCTATAGACAAAATACTGTCCAAAAAGGACACACTATGTGGAATAGTTGACTGATAGCTCCGCCAAGACAGGGTAAGCAGTCCTTCACAATTCCATGTTACAAAGGCCTGTCAGATGGCTGGGTCAGAGGGCTGAAGACTGCTGCTCCAACGTTTTGAGGAATGAGGGACTGTCCAGGTAGTCAGCTGTCTCTACAGATTGGTTACGTTTTGGAAGCTATGTTTTGTGCTTTCTGTATTTTCAGGTAATATTTAAGTCCTTTTCAAATTTCTAATGGGATTGAAGACTGGTTGTAGTCTCATAGCCAACTCAAACTGTTTAGCATTGAGAGAGATGATACAGATTTGAGAGGATGGTTTTCAGATGGTATACAAGCTAAAACTAGGACATAATTCAAGTGTAGAATTGTAAACCTTTTAAGTTAGGATAGATGGTAGAATGCTCTATCTAATTTGACAAAATTGATAGAATGGGTGTTAAATGTATCTTATACTTTATAAATTACATAATTGTAATAGTTATACTCAATTTATATCTGAGAGAAAAGAGCCTTTTAATCAGACAATAAGGGGGAAGTGTTGTGGATTGCCCTGGTGCTGTTTGTATCTGATGCTAATTCTGCTTCCTCAAGAGAGTCTGCCCCATAAGGAGTGGATCACATACTCAGGTGATGTCATGTGAACCTTCTCCCCATTTTAACTGGTCAAATAAAGGCTAGAGCCTGTGATTGGGCAGGGGAAGGGAAAGGTGGGACTGGGGGTATTAGAGAGGGGAGAGATGAAGGAGGAGGGGGAGACGAGACAGAGGAAGACAGAGGAAGAGGAGGTAGAAGGAAGATGGGGCGGAACCACATGGCCTGGAGGAGCCACAAGTAGCAAGGGATCTCATAGCTGGGGAACAGAGCAGTGCAGTGGTGGGTCTGCCCAGTCTGTAGTGGTGGGGCTGCCCAGTCTGTAGTGGTGGGCCTGCCCAGTCTAGGCGTGCGGCTCATAAACATTATAACTGAGTTGTGTGTTCTTTGCATGAGCTTATTGGGGTTGGAGATTTACTACAACATAAAATTTTGGTTTTTTGTTTTTCCATTTCTAAACACTTTTACTGATTAAAAGGACTAATTCTAAAGGGGAGAATTTCCAGCTGGGGGTGAGGCACACAGACACCTTTAATCCCAGCACTCAGGAGGTAGAGCCAGAATCTCTATGAGTTAGAGGCCAGCCTGGTCTGTAGAGTGAGTTCAATGATAGTCAGAACTGAATATGGAAACTTTATTTCAAAAATCCAAAGCAAAAAAGAAAAGAAAAGAAAGAGAAAGAAAGAGAGAGAGAGAGAGAAAGAAAGAAAGAAAGAAAGAAAGAAAGAAAGAAAGAAAGAAAGAAAGAAAGAAAGAAAGAAAGAAAAGAAAAATGGAATTGTCTCTAGTTTTCTACAGGAAAGCCAAACCTAATAAAATTTATTTCACATTAACATAAACACTGAAAGGGTATTTTTTAACTTGCTGGCGTGGCTTTGGGTCAAACACAATTTAAGATTTAAAAAAAGTTGTGTGTGTGTGACTCTGTGTGTATGTGTGTGTGTGACTATGTGTGTGTGTGTGACTATGTGTATGTGTGTGTGAGTGTGTGTGTGTGTGTGTGTGTGTGTGTGTGTGTGTGTGTGTGTGTGTGTGTGTGTGTGTGTGTAGGTCAGAGGACAACTTTCAGGGTTTGTGTTCTCTCTCCACAATGGGATCTAGGCCTCAGAATCGGGTCGTAAGGCTGTAAGACTGTAATACCCACTGAGCCATCTCACCAGCCCCAGGAATTGGTTTTTAAAAACCCTTATCAGTCACCTCTCCTGGGTGGCTTCTGCTCAGCTGTGCAGTCTGTTCCTCATTAGGGTCTGTAGGAACAAGGACCAAAGGCATGTCATAGCCTGTACTTTGTCATTTAGAAAAGTTGGTCCTGGTTTTTTGAATCAGGAGTGCTGTAAGAAAGTGAAGCAGAGATTAGAGATCTACTGGAGCCCAGCTAGAAATTGTTACTAAAATGCTTCTGGTTTTATTTCCTTGTGTGCATGGTTTTCCATTTCCTGGGAATATTTTGAGTTCTTATTATGAAATAACATCGTCATATAAAGTGTGGTACGAAAACTACCTAAGTAGCAACAGTTACTACAGTTACTTTCACTATTTTAATACTGTTGTAACTGTCAGACACCACTGGTTTATGCTTAGTATTATTAGGCTTATTGCATTAAAGAAACGGCTTTTCCACTTTTCTCTTTTAGGAAGTTCCAGGTTAAAGGCACCTCAGCTCACTGAGCACTTGGTGGTGACAGAAAACAGCCTTGAAAAAGGGACTGGGGAGAGGGCTCTAAAAATGGGGTGGTGAAGCCTTGCACCTCTGAAGCAGTGCAGCACTTCACTCGGGAGATGCTGGCAGAAGGGGAGGAGGCCTAGCCTTGATGGGCGTGGAAGCACCCCATCCCACTCTCCGGAGCATTGTGTTGAGTTTTCCAAAGGAAAGGCTGTCCACAGAGATGGAGGGAGGCTGTGGCTTGCTGGGGGCTGGATGGGTGTATACTGCACTCTGAGCAGGAGGTATGATTAAAAACAGGCCAGCAGAGAGAAATGCAGCAGTACCAACAGCTGCAACATTGGAGAAACAAAATAACCCTCTAACTCAGTGCAGTGGCCCCCTAAGGATAGCATCTGCTGGGGTTTCAGCCCCCCCCCCCCTTTCCTGGGCATCAGTTTCAGAGTGCTGTTAAAATTTGACCCTCCAAGGAATCTCATAGAAGCTTCCTTTAACCTTTGTCCACCAAGCTGCTCTGTTATACCATGAGCCTAGGTTTAGTGGAGCTTCTTAGTTTAAATATCTTGGTCACTATTTGGAATTCTCTGTAAACTGAGTGTTGCTCTGTCTAACCCAGTACTGGCCAAAATTTTACCTCCTCGGGCAGAATTCTGGTCTCTTGAGCCTGGTTAGATCTGTCTGAATAGAATATTTAAGAAATGTTGCCAGGTGTAGAGCCAAATTATTGCAAAACTGATAGTATTCACACTGGGCGGTGCAACCATTAGCACTGCAGCACTTGTAAGTAGGCTATAGGGGTAGGGACTGCCTGGCTGGCACTGTGGCTTGAGCCTGCACTGTGGGTGTTGGTTGTCCATCTCCAAGCTGGCCTCTGTTCCAATTGAAATATCTCTCTTTCTCTCTCTCTCTCCCTCCCTCCCTCCCTCTCTCCCTCTCTCCCTCCCTCTCCCCCTCCCCCTCTCCCTCTCCCTCTCCCTCTCTCTGTCTCACAGAGACAGGGCAGGGCATTGTTCATGCACTGACCGACCTCAGCAGCCCCGGCATGACCTCAGGGAACGGAAACTCTGCCTCCAGCATCGCCGGCACTGCCCCCCAGAATGGTGAGAATAAACCACCACAGGCCATTGTGAAACCCCAAATCCTGACGCATGTTATCGAAGGGTTTGTGATCCAGGAGGGGGCGGAGCCTTTCCCGGTACGGACTACTTCTTTTCCCCTCTTTTTTTGTTTTTTGTTTTTTTTTTAAAGTATATTTTGGATGTGTACTAGAATATTTTTACAATTCCATGTAAAATTTCTGAAAATGTGAACAGTTTGTTCTTCCCTTGCTAATCCTCCTATCCTCCAAATGTTGGAATAATTTCTCTTTAGGATTGAGTTTCTCCAGAGTCTGAAATGACTTGGTGATCAAGGCTAAGTGACAAGACCCCTTGGTTACAAGTTTATGCATACAGGTTCAGCTGTACCCCTGACTGATGACCCATGACCTCTTAAATAGAGGGACTTAGTTCCCCTGGGGATATTTGATGAAAGACAGTAGGCTTTAGAAAATTATGCTTTATTGAGTTTCAATGCCAAAACATGAACAACAAAACTTTGGCCGGTTAGTAAAAGGAACCTATTAGTACAGAGTTCTTACATATTAGAAATCAAGATGGTGCATGGTAGTGCAGTCTGAGATGTGCTTTCTGGAAGCAGAGCCTTAAAAAGGTAGTGAGTGAGATGAAGGGGCCTTCAAACAGGGCCCAGCTCAGGAGAATTGTGTGTATTAGAACCCCCATCCTCCTAGGGGACCAGCTGCCTATTGCTCAAGCTTTGGATCCCTGGGAGGTTTTGTAAGTCACCAGAAGACTGAGCTTGGTTCCTGCAGTGGATGAGCCTCTTTCTGAACTACCAACAGACATGCACATTTGTGACCTCTCTTTCTGGAGGTTGGCCAAGGCCAGTGGCAGACCTCCTGGGAGCAGCTCACTGTATAAGGAGCTAGCTCTGGTCCCTGCCCCCTCTCTACTCCAGTCCGGTCCTCCTGCTTGTGGAGAAACACTGGAAACCTCTTGAGTCTGCAGAGTGAAGGCAGATAGAACTGCAGCTCCCCTCATCCCAGAGCTACACCTCTACCCTGTGAGCTGGCCACCAGTTACCCAAACAAAGCAAGGGGCAAAAAGAGGCAAAGCCAGCCTTGGGTGTTGCCGGCCACAGGGCATGTCCTTTGTGGCTGGGGTCAGTGTGTCCTACTCTCCCAAGTGGCTATTCTTCTGGCTTGGCTGTGGTCAGGTAGAGAACAGTATGAAATCAAAACAGGGTGCTGAGTCTCATAGGTACACGCTCACACTTAGCGTGCCCTCCTGGTGCCCTCTAAATATAGGTCCTGGCACCTGATCAGGGAGAGGTGAGGGAAATCTGATCTCTATCCTTGGACACACCTGGGCAGAGAATACCTCTGACTTCTTGAACTGTCCCTGTACTCTGGTGCCCACTGTTTCTTGCTTTGGGAACCAAACAGTAGAACAGAGCCTTGAGTGGAGCATCCTTGGATGATGGCATGCAGGAGGCTTGGAGGGGTGGGGCTGATATCTGCCTGGCTACTTTGTACCTGTAATGTAATGAGGCTGCATAGCAAGGAGTCTAGGATCTAACCCTGGTGGCCTCCATGTCACCTGTCCTCTAGGTGGGACGCTCGTCCCTGCTGGTGGGGAATCTCAAGAAGAAGTATGCACAGGGGTTCTTGCCTGAGAAGCTTCCACAGCAGGATCATACCACCACTACCGACTCAGAGATGGAGGAGCCCTACCTACAAGGTATGAGCCACAGCCATGGGGCTCAGGTCTCCTGGTGTAGACAGAAGGACAGGCCTTACACTACTTCCCCTTTCTCAGTATCTGGAAGAACTCTGACCAGGACTAAGTAACATTCCTTCCCATTGAACATTTCATCAGCACATCTTAAGTTCATTCCCTGCCTCTCCAGCAACCGCATGGCTTCAGAGTTTCACTTCCTATAGTGTCCATTGACAGGTTCTAGAAGTGAAAAGAACGTAGTACCAGTCAGGGGTGCCCCAACTCCATTGCTGGCTCAAGAGCCTGACTCTGAGGTAGGATGAGTCTAAGGCCAGGGCCAGGCAAGTACTACTTTTAGCTGTGTGAGCTTTCTGCTTCTTTCATGAAGGATGCTGACTCTGCCCATGTCTGCTGTGCCCTGGCTCAGTACAGGATCCATCACCAAACACACTGAGCAACTCAATGGGAGACCTAGCCTTGCAAAAGCAGAGACAAAGCCTGTCATTTTCTGAGTGGACGCCACTGGGTGCCACATCCCAGAGACATGAAGGGGCAGGATAGGGAACGCCTGTGCCTGTCTAGAGCCTGTCACAATTCCCTGAGGGGGCAGGATAGGGAACACCTGTGCCTGTCTAGAGCCTGTCACAATTCCCCCCACTCAGCCATTTCCATATCTTACAGAATCCAAAGAGGAGGGCACTCCCCTCAAACTCAAGTGTGAGCTCTGTGGACGGGTGGACTTCGCCTACAAGTTCAAGCGTTCCAAACGCTTCTGTTCCATGGCTTGTGCGAAGAGGTGAGTGGCTGAGCCCCACTGCTGTGCCCTGCCCCTGTCCTGTCCCTAGGCTTGTTCCTAGTGTCCTCCTCCTGTCATCATCTACCTCAGATGCTGTAGGTAAAACTCATCCACCCTCCATTTCCTGGCCTGCCTATTCCAGTGCACCAGGCCCAAGAAACCAGGTCAACGGGGTGTTATGAGAGGAAGCATTGCTGTCCAAGCACAGGAAGCAACCCTCTAGCTGTGCCCTGAGGGCTACCATGCCCTTAGGGTAAAGCCATCCACAGAAACATGGAAGCCTAGAGCAGTGCAAGCTTTTATCCACCCTGGAAAGCTGATGATGATAAAACCACTGTCGCTTATTGAGAAGCTACTCCAAGGGTGGGCATGGTGCCGCAGGTCTGTAATCCCAGAACTTGAAATACTGAGGTAGGATTGACTCAAGAATGAGGTTAGCCTCAACTATATAGTACGGGCTGCCTGAGGAGACTTTGTCTTAACCCAAAACAAGGAACAGGCAGACAGCTAAACAGACAGAGAGACATGGTGCCAGGGCCCTGCTCGTCAGATGACTGTCTCAGCATCTCTGTTAGCAGCTAACTGCTGTCAGCATTGCTTACTATTGCTGCCCTCTATCCGGGCTGGAAAACTAAGGCACGAAGGAGTGCTTGCTCCAACTCAGGTAACCCAGCAGATGAGTCCTAGGACTTCAGGCTCACACTGCCCTGTGCTCTTTGTAGGAACAGTTCTTCCTTGAAAGCCCAGAACCTGAAAAGAACTCTAGGTTTCCTGCAGGGGTGTTGTGTGTGACGTGCCAGAGTTCCCGTCTTCAGCCATGGTGCCCAGGCTGTGCTGACAGAGCCAGAGCCCCTTCTTGGCCAAGCTTTGTGAGGCCGAACTCCATCAGGACAGTAAACAGTCGTTTCCTAGCGTCATAGTGTGGCAGCCACAAGGCACCCATGCTCTCAGAAGTTGAATTAAGCATGTTACTGGCAGTCCTTCATGTCCTCATGAGACCAGTTTTAGAAGCCAACTGCTATCACACCCTGCCTTCCAGGGAGGGCTCAGAGCTCAAGTACCTACCCAGAGTCTCAGAGTCCTGTCAGCAGTGTCCTGGAGTCAGGATTTGTACCTGTAGACAGACTGGGATTTCCCAAACAGTGGCTGTTGTGCCACCTAGGGTCCCTGCTCTGACTCGCTTGCTCCTGTCTGACAGGTATAATGTGGGATGTACCAAACGAGTGGGACTTTTTCACTCAGACCGGAGCAAGCTGCAGAAGGCAGGGACCACAACCCACAACCGCCGACGGGCCAGCAAGGCCAGTCTGCCCACACTTACCAAGGACACCAAGAAGCAGGTAAGAGACCACAGAGCCTGTTCCCACAGATGCTTCTCCCAGCATTGTGCTCTCACCTCTTACAGGCCTCATACCCAGCCTCCCCAGGCCCCGAGTAGGCCCTTCCTTTAGACTTAGACTAACTTCCTTTAGACCTTACCCTGTCCTCTAGGCTTTTTCCTAGAACTACCCCCTCTTGGGGTTGCCATTTGTCCTTACTCCTTGGTTCTCATTCTGCTGGCCCTGTGACGACAGGCTGTTCTTTTAACCTCCTTGTGGGCTGGGAGAGATGGCAGTAGCCTCCATTGTTCCCTCACTACCTTTTTGCCCCTGTGGAATCTGGAGGTCTCTGTCAGGAGCATGCGTATTCAGCTATTAAATACTTTCCCGTGGTTCCATGCCAGGAAGTCTGTTAGGCACTAACTATCCAAGGACATGGTCTTACAGGGACTCGCACCCTAGCATGGCGGTCTTCATCCTTAGGTCTGTCTTGCTGTCGGTGGGTGGTAATGACTTTGTCTTGCACCTTGTTAAGAACCTGCTAAAAGCTGCAGTTCAGAATATACACATGCCGAGAAGTCCCTCTTGCTAGTTCAAGTCACACTGAACACCACAGAGAGAACAGACATAAAGCAGATCACTGTGATACGGTACAGTATATGGGCCAGTGCCAAAAGACTGAGGGTTCTGAGCAAGAAGCACAGAAGCTGCCCCTCCAGGAATAGTGAACCAAGCAGAAGAGGGAGCTGTGCCTGCCTCTGCCCCTTCTTGATGCCAGAGTGGTCTGTGCCCCAATCCTGAAGAACAATGTTTCTCTCTGCTCCCAGCCCTCAGGTACTGTACCCCTTTCAGTTACTGCTGCCTTGCAGCTGGCACATAGCCAGGAAGACTCCAGCCGGTGCTCAGATAACTCAAGCTATGAGGAACCCTTGTCACCCATCTCAGCCAGCTCGTCCACCTCCCGACGGCGACAAGGCCAGAGGGATCTGGAGCTCCCTGACATGCACATGAGGGACCTGGTGGGCATGGGACACCACTTCCTACCAAGTGAGCCCACAAAATGGAATGTAGAAGATGTCTATGAGTTCATCCGCTCTCTGCCAGGTGAGTTCCTTGGAAAGTCTTTCCCTGTTGGGGGACCTCGCCTCCCTCCAGGAGGAAGCAGGGCCTAGGGTGCAGCAGCAAGGGCCAGAGGCTCCTGCATGTGAAAGCATCTATTCTAGCACACTCTAAGGAAAGAACTGAGGCGGGCTTTGGCAGGTTGAGAGACTGCCCATGGAGCAGCTTGAACAAGAGCAAGGACGAACGTAGCACAGCAGGCGCTGTGCGGAGCCCTTTCAAGGGGTGGAAGGCAGATAGTGCTGAGGCTGGTATCAAGACCCACACTTGGAAAGGCAAATGATGTAGCATTTCAGAGTCTTCCAGGAAACCCTGAAACTTTTTACCTTTTTGCCAGCCTCATGCATTCACTGTCAGGTCAGCAGTGATGGTGGCCACAAGCCTGTTGCAGGGTAGAGTGTGGTAGAGAAGTAAGGAGCACAGACTTGAAGGTCAGACAGGACTGGGTTCGGTTCTAGCACTCTCACATAGCCTCACGGTGCCTAGTGTGTCCGTTGTCCATCACTGGACCCCACACTTGTCACAGCCCAGTCACTTCTGGTAAAGACTTAGGAAGCCTCTGCAGCCCTGCTTCAGGGTCCCTTGTGAGAGGACAACTTGGTGTCAGCCAAGGCCAAGGCAACTTGGAGGCTTCTGGGGTTATAGGGTCCTCTCATCCATGGTTTGCAGGAAGAGGATGGCTCTTGGCAGGAGGCCTCTGTATGAGCCTTGTGTAGCAAGCATGACAGCAGCTTTTCCCCACAGCAACCAGAAAAGGCCATCCTGCCGTCTCGGACCTCACCTCAGAAATCACATCTGCCATCCTACAGTGTCTCGTTGGTCACACAAATAAGCTCTGTCCTTTGGGGGAACCCCAGGCTGTCTTAGTTCAGGTTTCTATTGCTGTGATGAAACACCACAACCAGAAGCGAGATGGGGAGGAACGGGTTCATTTGGCTTCCAGGTCCATATGTAGTCCATCACTGAAGGAAGTCAGCGCAGGAACTCACACAGGGCAGGGACCTGGACGCAGGAGCTGATGCAGAGGCCACGGAGGGTGCTGTTCACTGACTTGCTCCCCATGGCTTGCTCAGCCAGATTTCTTACAGAACCCAGGATCATCAGTCCAGGGGTAACCCTACCCACCATCAGTCACTAATTAAGAAAATACCCTTCAGGAGGCATTTCCTTGAGTCAAGTCTAGACATGAAGAGCTCTGGTCCTACGGCACAGATCTGAGAACTAACACGGGTGTTTCCTGCCCACCCTACCCGCAGTATCATCTAATAGGGAACTGAGGGAAGAAGGGACACTGAAGCAGCCCCGTCTACACCAGCCCTGGGTGGCCCTTCCTGCCATTTGCGTCTGAGGATTCAAAGCCTGGAGCTATTCTTACCCACCTGTGCTTGGTCCCATCCTCAGAGTAACCTGCCATTCCTGTGAAAGGCAGCCTGAATGTGCAGTGCACCTTAAATTATAGTGCTTATTATAATTCCTGCTTTGATTTTGTGTTACCTCTGAGCTTTTCAGTCCCACCTGGAAATATTTCTGACAATATAATTTTCTTAAGATCTTTATAGTCTCTGAGTATTGTTGGGGTTCACTCCATCAAACAAAGAGTGCACCCCAAATTATCTTTCAGATAAGCCTTCCTATAATGTTGGACTTGTTCCGGAGCTCTTAGGACTCTTGGGAATCCTATAATTGATCAGAATCTGTGAAGCCAGCCTATAAACACCATGGGGAGCCCTCTCCTCAGGTCTGCAGAAGGCTGGGGTTCTGTTTAAGACAAGATCTTGTATGTAGCTCAGGCTAGGCTTGAATTCCTCACAGCCTCCTGCCTGAGTCTTCAGTGTTTGTATTACAGGTGAGAGCCACCACAGCAAAAGCTTAAAGGAGACATGTAACACCGTCAGCTTCACAGGGGGCCTCATCCAAGCCTAGAAACTGCTTTAGGGGTTTTCTGTTTGTTTGTTGATTGGTTGGTTGGTTGGTTTTTTGAGACAGGTTCTCACTATGTAACACTGACTGGTGGAACTCTCTCTGTAGACCAGACTGGCCTCAGACTCACAGAGATCTGCCTCTGCCTCTGCCTCTGCCTCTGCCTCTGCCTCTGCCTCTGCCTCTGCCTCTGCCTCTGCCTCTGCCTCTGCCTCTGCCTCTGCCTCTGCCTCCCAAGAGCTGAGTTTAAAGTCCTGAACCACCACATTGAAAACTTTTTTCTATTCCCTAGCCCCATTGGCCATCTGAAGGGCCAAGGGCTTCCTGAACTAGCAAATCCTGGTCATGGTGTACACAACCACTCTCTTTCCTTTTCCCTTCTCCCTCCCTCTGACAAGAAGCCAGGCAGCACTCGGCCTCTGCCTGAAATGTCTTTAGGCCGCTCAGCTCACTGGGAACTTTACACTTCGGTTCCCAGCTCAGTGTTGCACTTGCTGCTTCCTGACAGGATTCAGTTGAATCCCAGCCCTTCCACCTACCAGCAACTCCTCTCTCTCCAACAGTGTCCTTCTGGACTATGAGACTCAGGGCCCCAAATTACCTTAGGCAGTCATTGTCACGCTGCCTGTCCTAGCTGCTGTTGACTTCAGTACAACACTATTCCTACAAATTCAATTTTTTGTAATGTCCCACCTCTCTCTAAAGTACAAAATCTCTATTATTGATATATTTCTGTGACACAAATCACTTCAGAACTTAGCTTTAAGCAGTAATGACCCATTCATTTTCTCAAAGTTGGGTGGGTCAGCATTTGCTGTGGGTCAGCATTTGCTGTAGGTCCAGTTGAGGTCCCATAGGAAGTCTCACTGAGGAAGCCAACCAGGACAGCATCTTCTGTGGCTAAGGCTAGCATCCAAGAGGCCTCCTGCTATCCATCAGCGTCTGTCTAGAGGGGGCTGATGGAGCATTCTGATGTGGTGGTCAGTTTGCTCCTAAGTAAATTATCTGAAAGGGTAGACAAAGCTGCTCTTCTCCCTGATAAGCGTCAGCAGCCACATGCTTGCCTTCTGTAGTAACCAGATGCCTAGGACAGTTAGTGGAGGGAGAGGTCTGAACAAGGGTGTGCCCAAAGAGGCCTGCATCATGACTCCCTGGCTCGGTGTTAGCCTCTCAGGCTGAGAGACAAGAAGAGCAGACTCCCTGACGTACCTACCATACTGAAGCCTTCCTCAGCCAGGGCTTGTCTCTAACTGCTGCTTTTTGTCCATGGTCCTCAGGCTGCCAGGACATCGCAGAGGAGTTTCGTGCCCAGGAGATTGACGGGCAGGCCTTGCTGCTGCTCAAAGAGGACCACCTAATGAGCGCCATGAACATCAAGCTGGGGCCTGCCCTGAAGATCTATGCTCGCATCAGCATGCTCAAGGACTCCTAAAGCCTCTGCTGCCTGCCCCCTGCAGGCAGGCACCGCCTCCTGATGGAGGAGAGCCACACAGACATTCCTGAGGGGCCCAGGAAAGGGCCAGTTTGGAGGGAAGGGCTCTCCCTAGGGGTGCAGCTGGGAGGAGGTCTGTGTACCTCTTCAGTGGCTCTCAGGGGCCATTCTGTGGAAGGGGTAGAGGTAGGTGGCACAGAAGATGGGGCTTTGCGCTTGTAAATACTGATAGCACTGGCTTCCTCCAAAGTCCCAATGTTCTAGCCCCCCCTCTTCTCCTTTCTCTGTTCCCCATTTTCCTGGGGGTTTATGGTCAGGGCTCCCCAACCTGAGTTGGGTTACTCCTAAGGGCAGCCAGCAGGCCTGGATAGAGGTCTTGAAAGCCCTTGCCTTCTCTTCCTCCCCCACCCCCAGGCCTGGTTAACCTTCCGTTGCCAGCTTCTCCCACTTCAGCCTGTTCCCACAGCACCCAGGGTTCTACCCCTGTACCTTCTGCAGGTGGAGAGAGAGAAGCTGGGCCCAGTTTGGCCATGCCTGCTGGCACAGACGCCTTAACGCTGTGTGTATGACTGTGTGACTGGGAACCTGGACTGGCTGACAGGCCATGAGCTGCCCTCTGGCATCTCCAGGTGTTTTGTAGCAAACAGCCACTTAGTGCTTTGTCCTGGACTCCACTCAGCCTGAGGCTGGGGAATAGAAAGGGCAGACCCCAAGAGTTGGAGATTAGAGGTCCCCTCCAGATAGCCGGAGGTTTCTAGGAAGGTCTCCTCACAATAGACTTGCAGTGTGTCCTGCTGGTTGGCAAACAACACAAGGAAGCTACAGGAGCTAGACCATGTGGCCCACAGGCTGTGCCTCCTGTAGCTTACCTGCCTACCCACCCTTAACACACACACCTAGGGGCTGGAGTGTGTAACTGAGGACTGGCCGAGGCACTGTGGACGCAGCCTTTGGTTTTCCACTCCCATACTTGCTTGTAAAACTTGTATAGCAGTACCAACTACCTAAGGAGGGGCAAGGCAGGAAGGGCCAGGGCCTGCCTCTGTCTTTCCCAACTCTGGGAAGTCAGCTCTTCCCTAGAGGGGTGGGCACTGTCTCAGCTTGCTATGCCCCTTTCCCCCATACCTCCAGGCAGGGTTGGAAATGAAGGACTTTTTTAACCTTTTCTTTTGTTTCTAAAAAATAAATCTGTAAAATCTGCCTCTTCTGTGGCTTTCTCCCAGGGATGATGTGCCTGAATTTTTGTTCACCAGTGAGGAAGAGGATGAGCCCTGGGTTGGAGAGGATGGCTGTGTTAACTGACCAACATGTTTATTACGCCTGGCTAGGACCTGATCATTTCATTGTCCCAACCCCAAATCAACATCTCTCAAAGTAAAAAAAAGCAACAAAAATGCAGGACTCCTCAGCTCTGAGCCTCCCCTCCTGCCCTTCTCACCAAGGCCACATGGGGAGGCTGCGTTCTCTGTAACTCCCTGCTCCAGCAGGTGCATCTGGATGGATGCTCCTTGTTCACAAGCTAGAGGGACCCAGGAACAGCTGGCGCTGACCCAGCACGTATGCTACTCATGCAGCAGAGGAATACACAGGGGAAGAGGCCCCTAAGGCCTTCAGAGAGAAGGGACAGCAGATGAGGTAATGTGTGGACAGTGAGGGCAGACAAGACCGAAGCTGGATGCAGCTGAATGCAGCCAGGTGGTGGCTGGGTTGGCTGGCTGCCTCTTGTGTGAGGGTAAACCCAGGGCTTTCATAGCCTATGGAGCACCCTGCCACTAAGCCGCAGCCAGCTGGGCTTTTCTTAAGGTGCCTCTGAACCCACCAGAACCTCTACGGGGAGGCTGACATGGTAATTTCAGAATCAACACTCCTAACCCTAGGGATTACCCACTGAGGGAGATACTGAGTAACCCCCTGTGAGAACAAGACTTGGAAAGTCTGGTGTCTCAGAAGCTGTAAAGCTTGGGGGAAGTAGCCTGAGTGGAGTGAGCCCCAGGGAGCCCCCCTAGTCAAGAGAGCCTCCCACCTGTCCTTTTGCTCTCTGTGGGCTGTGTACTTAAGCAGCCTAGATGGCCTTGGCCAGTATTGTCGCTGGGCCCTCTGTTTCCCTTTGTTGGGGAAGGGGGAAAAAAAACAACAGGTCCCACTCAAGTTTGCTTTTAAGTGTGTGATGGAGAAGAAGCCAAGGCTACTCAGAAATCAGTGAATTTAAGTCGGCCGAATTGTCCGTCACTTCAGAAGAAAGGGCCCACCCAACATGGTTGGTTTTATGTTTCACAGCTGATCTGGGTGCTAAGAATTACAAGAGTGAGCCTGCTCCTGGCTGTGTTCTTTTTTTTTTTTTTTTTTTTTTAAGAATTATTTATTTATTTAATGTATGAGTACATTGCTGCTGTTTTCAGATACACCAGAAGAGGGCATCGGATCCCACTGTAGATGGTTGTGAGCCACCATGTGGTTGCTGGGAATTGAACTCAGGACCTCTGAAAGAGCAGTCGGTGCTCTTAACCACTGAGCTATCTCTCCAGCCCTGGGCTGGCTGTGTTCTTAAATATATATTTGTACCCGATAGTTACATTTTATGTAGACTTTCAATGTTTGGTCATGACCCACAGTTTAATTTTTTTTTTTTTTTTCTGCTGGGTATGGCAGCACACATCCTCAATCCCAACACTCGGAGGCAGAGGCTAGCAGATCTCTGAGTGCGAGGCCAGCCTAGCCTACAAATTTGAGTTCCAGGACAGCCAAGGTGGTTATACAGAGAAACCCTGTCTCATAAAAATTTTAATTAAAAATTTCCAACCTTGGAAATACAAATATACACACTTTAAACATACACATGGGCTGGAGAGATGGCTCAGAGATTAAAAGCACTGTCTGCTCTTCCAGAAGTCCTGAGTTCAATTCCCAGCAACCACATGGTGGCTCACAATCATCCATGCTGAGATCTGATGCCCTCTTCTGGCATACAGGTATACATACAGATAGAACACTTCATACATAAATAAATCTTTTTAAACACAAACACACATAAATGTGAGTAGTCCCCCTTATGTACAGCATTCCGGTACTCTGTCAGTCATTTCCCTAGCCGACATTACAATACCTATTATACTGGCTGATTTTGTGTCAACTTGACACAAGCTGGAGTTATCACAGAGAAAGGAGCTTCAGTTGAGAAAATGCCTCCATGAGATCCAGCGGTAAGGCATTTCCTCAATTAGTGCTGGAGGGGGGCTCCTTGTGGGCGGTACCATCTGTGGGCTGGTAGTCTTGGGCTCTATAAGAGAGCAGGCTGAGCAAGCCAGGAGAAGCAAGCCAGTAAGCAGCATTCCTCCATGGCCTCTGCATCAGCTCCTGCTTCCTGACCTGCTTGAGTTCCAGTCCTGACTTCCTTTAGTGATGAACAGCAGCATGGAAGTGTAAGCTGAATAAACCCTTTCCTCCCCAACTTGCTTCTTGGTCATGTTTGTGCAGGAATAGAAACCCTACTAAGACACCTATCATACTACTGAGCTGACTTCTGGAGTCTCCAAAAGGTTCAACTTTTCAACATACTACCAGTGTGAGCTTCAGAGTCATGACCTTATGTGACTCAGACCTGGTGACAGGCATGTGCACCCCACATTACTGGGGATGCAAGAAGCTCTGGAAGGAGTGAAGTCACAGTGTTCAGGGTTTTTTGGCTCTAGCTGCTGTGAGGGCCCAGTGGGTGGGGATGCAATTCCCTGACCCTAGCCCCACCCAGAAATAAACCCTGATGAGCAGCTCCAGGACCCAGAGGGAGGAAGAAAAGTCCATTTGGTTTCCCAGGCCTTCGTGGATCAGCCTAGGCTCACGTCCATTTTTTTGTAGATGATTGGCCCCAGGAGACTTGCCAGCTCCACCCATCAATTCTTTCTCGGAAGCCCCACCTCCAGTTTCTGAGTTTATTTTCCCTGATCCATCCCAGATTGCCTCAGGGTGTGGTTCCTGAGGCCAGGAGGCCAGAAGGAACTGTTTGTCCTCCATAACTTGTCACTTTCATTGTAAGCAGACCATTTCTTCCACCTCTCTGGGCTGAAAAAAAAACAAAAACAAAAACCAACTGCATGGCAGGTTATCACAACTGGCTTCTCGCAGTGGCTCTCAAGGGACTCAGGTGAGTGGATTCGGTGCCGGCCAGGTGAGAGGTACAATTCCAAGCTCCAGGCTGATTGGCTCAAGAGGGGTTCTTTCAGGAGGTAGAAGTAACTCCAGAACAAGAGAGGAGGGGAGGAGAGGGGGAGCAAGGCCGAGGGAAGCTCAGGAGGTCTCTTCCTTTGTCCTCTGGGTGAGGCAGAAAGCCAGGGTCCAGGGCTGCTCTGCCCCAGTTCTGAAAGCTCTCAAAAGCAGGGAAAGGGGCAAAGGAATGGGGGCTTAATGGGCTCTGAGCTATCTTGTACAATGAGCTGGAGCCCTCAGGTCCTTTGGCAAAAGCTGACCAAGAAATGTGCAAGAGTAGGTCGCACAGGGCCTTCTACAGAAAAGTGCCCTTAGAGGAGCAGAGTGGCAGATCTACCGTACAGTCATCCCACTCCTATCTGGGTCCCAGCTGTTCTCCTCTAGCCCTTTGATCTAGCTTGGGCCACTCCAAGCCAGCTCCGTCTGAATGCCCCACTAAAGCTCAGTGTCCAAGATAAACTTTGGTTTCCCTACTCTGGTGTGGGAGAAGACTGGCTCAGAATGCGCAACAGTTGCCGGGGACAAAGAGAAGTCCATGCCAGCCTTTCCTTGTTTCTGCCGCAGGGCCACTCTAGCCTGCTCCCAGGGCTCAGAGTGGGCTTCAGGCATAGTGGGAAGGCTCAGGCTTCTCACAGGAAGCACACTAGCCAGGCACGAGACCTCAGGATCCAGGGATCTTTATGAGAGGAACCCGGGGTGACACTGGGTAGGTCAAGACTCAGCCCTAGCAAGTACCAGCTACTTCCCTGAGCACATGATACCCGGGTCTCCTCACTGATAGATTGGTAGCAATCCAGGTTCCTCTCCAGTCACTTAAATCCTGGAGAAAATGGAATTTTAAGCAAAGAAGTAGCAGTGGGGTGGGGGGAAAAAAGTGAAGTTAAATCTACAATTCATGACTTCATTAGATTCTAGGAATTGATTGTTAATGCCACCAACAGGTTCAGAGACTTGGTACCAAGACGACAGAGTCTGCTAGGCTAATGAAGAGTTCCTAGGGCAGACATGGGTTAGGCAAGGGCTGAGGGGGAGGTTTGGTGAAGGCAGAGATGTAGGAAGGAGGACCATATCAAGGATCTGGGAAGTGGACAGAAACTGGGGGAAGTGCTTGGGCAAAGACAGGGGTGACAATCCCGGTGAGTTATGGCAAACCCAGGAAACCTAATGGTCGGGGCTGAAGGGTGGAACCCAGCAGCCTGACTGGGAGATTGCTACACAAATCTAGATGTAAAACAGAGAGGCAGAGAGAGAGGGTGTTGCAGGTGAGCCTGAGAGGAGCTTCTGTGTATAAACGGCAGAACCTGGAGACAGCTATTGTTCCGGGAGAATCTGCTTCTGGGATCCCAAGAACACAAAGGAGAGAAAGGCAGGAACACACAAATTGATGGCTTAGTTGCTGTGAGTTTAAGGTATGTGGGCAACACCCAGGCAGACACAGCAATCTAAAGGATACAAGATACCGGCAGATGGAAAGTACATTACAGAAGTTATACCCTAGTTAACAGTAAGGGAGGGGCCTTATTGTGCATTGGTGAAGACAGTCAGAGGGCGCTGGGTCAAAAGCAGTTTCGACAGGTCCTTCCTCTGTCTCTGGAACTTTTCAATAACCACTACCACCAATCCAGTGGGTCCTCTATAATCTGTATATAACAGCAAGCAGTAACATGTGGCTGCTGAACCCCCAAAGCATGCTGTGTTAAGTTGAAAATAGAAATTAGACTTAGGATTTAGACTTAGAAAAAATAGGCAAGGAAATGTATCAATTTTCACACTGATTGCATATTCGAAGGACATTTTGGATATGTTGGCATAAATAAAAACAGGTAAAAATTATTTTCACCAGCTTCTCTTTTGTAACACGGCTACTGTAAAGTGTGCCGTCTCAGGGTGCGGATCACATTTGGTCCTAGGGGCTTTGCTGTCCTAGCATCCCCCAGGAGATGATAACGCAGCTCTTTGGGATGTGGGTGCTGTGCCTATCAGCACATGGACGCACTAGAAGAATCCCCTTCCCCCCCACCCCCCGGAGGTGAGACCTGCCTCTCCGAGGAGTCTCTGACCCACGGTGTGCATGCCCCAGCCACACTTCTCACGGGCCCCAGGACCTCCACCATCAGGATGCACAGCGTGCATTTACCCAGTCCCTACTGAGCTTGCTTGTGTCCATTTTTTTCAATTGCTTTGTTTGTTTTTTTTGTTCTTGGAGACAGGGTTTCTCTGTGTAGCCCTGGCTGTACTGGGACTCACTCTGTAGACCAGGCTGGCCTTGAACTCAGAGATTCACCTGCCTCTGCCTCCCAAGTGCTGGGATTAAAGGTGTGCACCACCACCTCCCAGCTTTAAGGTTTTGTTTTTATCTTATTTTATTTTACTTTAGCTAGCACACAGAACAATATGGCGGTTTCACGATGGCGCTTTCAGACAAGTCTGTCAGCATACTTTACTCATATCCATCCTCCTCCATCCATTAGTCCCCTTCCTCCCTACAAACACACATATTTTTTACGGGTGTGTGTGTGTGTGTGTGTGTGTGTGTGTGTGTGTGTGTGTGTGTGTGTGTGTGTGTGGCATGCTCTACAATGCATGTGTGTTGGTCAGAGGACAACCTGCAGGGAGTCCGTTCTCTTTCCTGCTTCCTGTTTCCATGTGGGTCTGGGGACTGAACCCAAGTTGTCAGCCAGGCAACCTCTACCATCCCACCAGCCACCATGTGCCTGTTCAGGTCCTGCTAGAACCTCCTTGGACAGCCTGCTATAGAGATGGGAGATCTGGTGACAGGTTGGGACTGAAGGTGACCCCGCAGTACACAGGCCCTGTTTCAGAGGCCCCTTCAGTCCTGCTAAGAGACTTGATTGTGTTACCCAGAAGGGCTAACTCTCTAGTCCTTCATTTAAAAATCAATGCAGCTTATAAAGACCTAAATTTGATCCCAGAACCTACATTAAAAAAATAAAAAATAAAAAATAAAGCCAAGTGGCCAAATGTGTGGTACACACTTGTTACCCCAGCATTGAAGAGCTGGAGGCAGGTGGATCCCTGAGACTCTCTGCTCAGTCTCATGACAAGTTCCCAGCTACAAAAAGACCCTGTCTTTGAAAACAAAATGGAAGCTGAGACCAGTGCTGAGTGGTAGGTCACCTCCCTCCCTCACATGAGACCCTAAGTCCAATTCCCAGCACTGAAGAAGGGGAGGGAGGTGGAGGGACAGGTTTTTAGAAGAATGCCTGAGGTTGACCTCTGGTTGATCTATGTACACACTTGCACGCTTACTTCCACATGCCTGAATCTGTATACACGTGAACATGCACACATAACACAGACATGCAGCAATGTAAGAACATCAGGCAGCTGAGGAGATGCAGAAAACCCCTCCTATAATAATTTGAATATGTCCTTAAGAGGTTCCTTTTGCCCCCATTTTCTGGGGCATACTTTTATTCTTGCTCAGTAACTGTCATGATGCATGTCGTTTTCAGATCCTGCCGTTTTCATTTCAGGTTCCCGTGGAAAGCAGCTTTCCCCGTGTCTTCATGACAGGTACATTTAGCCAGTCCCTTTGGCTAGACATCAGAGCCTTTTCCAGATGTCTCTGAGCAGCTCAAATGAGGCCTGTCCCAGACTTCAGACCCCACTCTGTACCTTTGACAGGCAGCTGTCAAAGGAAGCTGTGTCTCCATCAACTGCAAACTTTGGCTTCTTCAGCTTCCATCTGTCTTCACTCTTTACAGTCCAACCACAGGACAGCTTCCATCCCCTCTTCTGACACTCAAAGCCTGGGCTGGCCTCCTCCATCCCCCTGCCCCCTCCCATAATACTCCTGTGCTCCTGAGGAATCCCGAACTCTCTGTTGAGCTCCAGGCTTTACCCTAATCAGAAAGATCCAGTTTGACCCTCAGATCCAGATACTCTTGGATCTAGATCCAGATACCTCTGCCATCAATGGCCACACCCTGCCCAATAACCCTCCGTGGATTCCCACCCCCAATCCCGAACCCGCCACCAATGCTCTGCTTCACAGCCCAGCAACCCTGGCCCCTAACTGGGTTTCTGGTCTCTAGTCAAGCCCTCCCACCCAGCCACCATGTCCAGGTACAGAGCACAATCTGAATACTCTATATGGGTTTTGTTTGTTTGTTTGTTTGTTTGTTTGTTTGTGTTTTTTGTTTTTTTTGTTGTTTGTTTGTTTAGATGAAATTACCCCAACACCACCCTGTCACTCCCCACACTAAAAAACTTCTGTTAATGGGAGGTCCCTGAGTACACTGGTGGTTCCTTGTTGGGGCCTGCCCCTTTCCCACATCCCTTTCTAAACAGCTTCTAGTGCTCTGAGGCCTGGCTTACAGGTCAGCAACTCCAGGAAGTTTCTGAAAGCCTCCTGCCCCATCCTACATCCCCTCCCAGGCCGATATGTTCCTTGTGTGTCTCCTCCCTAGGTTCACTGTACAGGGCTCTGCTCTTACTCAGCCTTCCCCCATCTTCACATCCTGAAGACAGGGTTTGTCTTCCCACCTCGCTTACCTTGATGTCTCAGACCCAGCACAAGGCTTGGTACCACAATGTGAACAGGAACAGGGCCATATAGACCCTGGCAAACATCTTGACGTATGACCATCATCGGTACCAAAAGACATCTTCTTTGAACGGATGGGCAGAGGCTGTAGCTGTTGAGCATCAGGGGACAGCCGAAAGCTAAGCAGCTCCCTAAAAGGCCAGATAGTTCCCGCTCTACCAGCAAGCCAGGAGACCGCTTCTCACACTGTATGCTGGCAATCTAGCTATTTTTGCCACAGTTTATTATTTTTTTGAGATCATTTTATAAACAAAACCTGCTGCTGGGTTCTAATTTGCCTACTAGTGAGGGTGAACATTTTTCCATTTATTTGCCTACTAAATACATTTTTTTCCCTTCAAGAATTAAGCTGCTGGTTTGCCATAGGCACTGTTAAAGGAGGTTGGTCTCTTAGGAGATGGCTCTGGGGACTGAATGGGAAGTGAGCTGGCCAGGGTCACATGGAGGACAGAGACAAAGAGGCCAAAGGAAGCCAACCTGGAAACTTTCAAGGTAGGTGAGTGTGGCAGAGGGAGGGGCTGGGCTGAATGCAGGTTTCTGGCTTAGCCACCCTTCCCAGGCACCCTGTACAGAGAGGGTTCTCACAGGACCATAAACAGGACCAGGCAAGGCGGGTTCTTTGAGTAAATCCTAGACACATACAGTGTGAAGCTATTCCAAGAGATAAAGGAATCTGATATAAGTGGCCTTCTTGAAATAGAAACTGTTGGGGGAGTTATAGGGCAGATGGGAAGTGGGGACACGAGTTATCAGAAGGAAGAGACCATGTGAGCAGGGAGCATCGGCTGTGCCCTGAGCAGCTGAAGTCAGTGCGGTAATGCGTGGCTTGCTCCAGTCACTTGGCTGGCATTAACTCCAAGTTCAGGCTCACCTCGAGGATGCTATTCTGATTACTCCACCTCACACATGAAGACTGACACCCAGAGGGCCAATGTTGCTAACAAATAGTGACACCAGAGTTCAAAGCAGGTACCTGGGCCTCATGTCTGCTCTTTACTATGAGGTGCTTACAGACAAAAAAAACCAACCAACCAACCAAAAGACCTAACAAGGACAAATCCCAGTGCCCACTCCCTCCAAGCCAGGTCTGTGGTCTTTGAGCTATGCGGGAGGAATACCAGCCCAGGCGGAACTGGCTGCCACCGACATGTATCTTCCCAACTCTTCACTTTCAGCTACCAAGCCACAACTTTTTCTCTTCTTGGGCCTTCCTCACTGCCCCCATCCAAGACATCACCACAACACATTAAGCACACAAAACCTAAACGCCACCGTCTCTAAGCCTGACCACCTTGCCACACTGCTGTCCAAAGCCAAGGACAAGACTCAGAGCTCCTTAGACAGATTCTGCCAGGAAGATGAACTTCTCCAACCCAAGGCATGAGGGGCATCTGGGTAAGGGGGTGGGAGGTTCTTAAGTATTGAGGTGGAGCTGGGGTGCAGCTCAGTGGTAGTAATTTTGCCTAACGTGTGAGGTCCTGACTTTGACCCCCAGCATTGTAAAGACAAGACTGTCTTTAAATGCTGAGGTATGACACGCAGAAAGATACAAGAGTCAGGGAAACCTGTAAGGTGTAGGACAGACTGTCCACTAGGATGTCCATCTGTGGGGGGAGTCAGAAGAACAAGGGTGCTTGCTGTAATATCTGTGTGTGCCTTCTCTGTCCAGACCATCTCTGGAAGGATGTGTGACACACCAATACCATGGACCATCTCTATGCAGAACCCAAAGGCTTTGTGCCATGCGAAGTCTTAAATCCTTTTGAATGTTTGGGCTGTGTGAATAGAATAATAGGTTCTTACTCAGAAATCAAATAAAGCAGGAAAATCAGGCAATCATTTGTCCTGTGTGAGTCCGTCTTTGATACCCTCCCCGATTCCCACCTCCCCAGGGCCAAGAAGAGACTCCTGTGGCAGTTCTTCCTGTCTGCATTTGGTTTCTTGGGCCTATACTATTACAGGTTGAGTATTCTCAGGTACAATTCCTTCCCTGGGGCTAGGGCTAAAGTGGATCTTTCCAAGGGCCTCCTGGAGGGAGGGAAGGCAGTAGCTGGCTAAGTTTGGGCAAATGTTCTATGGGCTCTTCTCACCCAACAAAGAATATGCCCAGTGTCTCTTCCTGCCTCCACCACCCACAGCCACGTTTTAGGCTTCATCCCCATGGGCATCTGCCCTACAGCCACAATGCCTCTGCCGAGGGACAATTTCACAGGAGTACTGCGCCACTGGTAAGCAGCCACTGTTCTCCCACTCAGAACTATATAGGTCTGCCCCAGGCCCGTTTCTGTTCACCCCCACAAAGGCATTCTGGTTTTAGGAATCCAAAGAGGGGTCCATCAGGTCATGTGCCACTCAGGTTATCAGGTTGGTTCTAAGATAGGGGTGCTTAGGGACAGGTCTGATATGTCTGTGGGTCCCTAGGGCTCAGCAATGGGGCAGTGGCAATATTCAGGCACCCAGCAGCTGGGTGAATACAACTGTCATTCTTACCCCTCCTGCTCATGACCAGGGCCCGGCCTGAAGTCCCGACCTGTACCTCTTGGGGAGCCCCAATTATTTGGGATGACACCTTTGACCCACATGTCGCTGAACAAGAAGCGAAACGGCAGAACCTCACCATTGGATTGACTGTCTTTGCTGTAGGCAGGTAAGACCCAGGGAGAAGATGATGCTTCTAGGTAGGGAGCAGAAGGGTGTGCCCATGGACAGGGATTCATGAAGGCTTGTTCCATGCCATGGGAGTTCATAGTGCAGCTACAGGCTGGATCCACTGTTTCACACTCTCGGGCAAGCACAGAGGCACTCTTGGCTGTCCCCTACTCCCTGGACATCAATGCCAGAGTCCACCTAGCCCAGCAGTCAGGGCTCAGAACTGCTCCTAAAAAGGAATGTGCCTGTGGTTAGGTCTGGCACACATGGAAACACTGGGTTTGTAGTGAAGACATAAAAGAGCTTTTCAGGTTAATGACAAGAAAAGGGGGTGTCTAGCAACGGGTTACACTAAGGTCCTTAGCAGAGGCGACTCAGCACGGGAGTGGCTTTGCCATGAAGTCTGATAAGGGAAGAAGATCCGGGAGCTCAAGAATTTAGAAAGGGCGTGACTCCAGGCTAGGCACACAATGACATGAGGGCAGGTAGCATTGGAGAGTGATATATTATACACAATTAGAGTGACGATTGAGAGTGATATATTAGACACAATTGAAGTGACTATTACCAAATCACAGAGCTCAGTGAGGTAAGCCTGTATGTGGGTGAAGGATCAGGGTAAGTGAGCTGGATGAAAGAGGCTCTCATAGTGACATAGTGACATTTTGGAGGTGCAACATGAATAATGACCATGTTAAGGGGGTAGCCACAGAAGCAGGTAACTAAGGAGGACAAAATCATTGCAGGTGAGGCATACAAAGGTATAAATGTAACTCTTATACACCTGAAATGTAATTGTTGTCTCGGAGGTTTACGACCTCTGTCTGCTAACCTAGGCCTAGTCCTGGAAGCTTCTAGCCTCTGTACCATCTTATCTAGCATATAATGTTTTCAGCCTCTGAGACTTACTGCTGAATATGCTCACCATTTCTAGCTCCTTCTGAACTCTGGCTAACTGGTTCAACTCAGCGCTCTGGGTCAAATGCCTCTCCAAGCTGACTGATTCAAACTGGCTTCTCTTGCTGCTGACTGAATTGATCCACTCGGCCTCAAACTAACTCTAGCAATCTGATCTAATCTTCTGACTCCTTCTCATTCTCTGGATCACTCTCTCTTTACCTGTGTCCAGCTTGTTCTCTCTTCAACCTGTCTCTGTAAAACTCTCCCAGTAAAACTGTCTCTGTTTCTCTCTGTACTTCTTTCTTGTAAGTAGCCTCTCTTTCCTCTCCTCATGAGAGTTGGGTGGGCATATCCTACTCTGTCAAATCTTTCTCTGATTCATCACTTTGTCTGCCACTTAATTAGACATCACTTTCAAACATGAGCATTTCCTTCTATAAACTAACTTTACCTTCATTGTTTGGGACTAAAGATGTGTACTAAGGGCGTCTGAATTCCAGCCAGAGGGATTAAAGGTGTGTGCTAAGGTCTGAGTCATACCATAACACAATATTGGGGATCACAGTTTGATCAAATATCCTGCAACACAAAGGGTGGTCCTCAGGTGTAGAAGGACCTAGGTAGGGGGAAGAGACAAAACACTGCCCTCCCATTGTGGACGAGAGGGAGAGCAAAGGATGATGACCACTTTCCAAAGTGGTACAAAGGGGATTCCTGGCTGGGTGCGGAATCAGACCCACAACCCTAAGTCACAGAGCAATGGAGTACAGGACAGGGTTGGGAGTAGGCCAGGCTCCTGTGAAATGAACAGGAGGGCCCACCTAGGAAGAAAAACCCAAAAACCTGGGCAAAGAATTCTGAGTCACTAGATACCCCAGAAAACTGTTTAAGGTTTTTCTAACAATGTCCCAAACCCCACAAAAAAGAGAGAAAGCTAGGAGAGTCAGTGCAACACAAGGTGGCTGAAAGATCCACAGGGCGCCCAAGAGCAAGAGGACAGAGCTGCTGGACCCTTGGGGCCACTCCTCCGACCTATGTGCCTGTGTGCCTTTGGGAGCCAGGCAAAATGCTCTAGGGGTCAGGAGCTCCAGAAACTAAGATTTCAGGGCACCTCCCTAAGTTCCAGGACTGTGAATCTTATACTCTGAGATGCTGACCCATGACCCCAGATTTAGCAGGTCCACCAGAAGCAGAGCATATGCAAGTCAAGAGTCTGACTCCAACTCCAAAGTGGGCTCAACTCTTGCCTCCACCCCTTAGAATTCTGTATATTTGTTCAAGTGACTCTAGCCAAAAACACCATGTGCACTTACCAGTGTGTGCTATGTGGCAAACATTCAGACTATTCGACTATTCCTTCAAACTCCTGGTGTTGGGTTTTGAGGGATGCAAATTGTCAGTATTCTGAGCAGTCTGCTGTCCTTGGAAAGGAAAGCAACAGACTTTATGGCTTAAAATAAATAGCTATAGTAAGGAATTCAGGAAGTCACAAGAGGGGCTGTGTAGCAGGAAGTATTAAAAAAAGAAGGAATGTATCCCATGTTCCTGCACTATGCCCTGGTTCTCTCATCCCCAGCGGGCTGGCGAGCCATGCACTGGCGGGCAATGGCCGACCTGCTTTCATCTCGTGGCGCTCTGATTCAGAGCTCCATGATCTCTCCACCCAGCTTCCTAGGTTCCCACTGGAGGGTCACTGCCACGCCAGCCCCAAGCTGCAATACCTCCATGACCTCTGTGGTGCATATCAGGCAAACCCACACTTTGCTGCTGTATCTTTCTCTCTGGAACCCAGACAAGCCGCCATGTGAAGGAAAACACAACACAAACTTAGTTCAGAAACAATAATAACTCAATCTCTGGGTGCAACAACTAAAACCTAATCTTGTAAACCTTATCAAAATCTGATTCCTCTGGTGGCGAATCCTTACAGATCCTCCATGATACCAGGAGATGATACTAACTACATCTTACCTATCTGCTCTCCCCATCCCAAAAGGACTCTCCCTCTCTCCTGCTCCTCTCTTCTCCTCCTCTGACCTGGAAGTCCCTCCTTACACACACAGTGATTGGCTCTTTTATTCATTAGGGGATTGGTTCACAAGAAGTCACAGGTGTAACTCACTCCTTCTCTGAAGCCCCTCCCATAAGGGCAGAATTAGACTACGAAAGGCCCCAGGGCTATCCACAACAGGGCTGTTCACTCCTGGATGTCTGGGTCTCCAACAAGAAATCAACAACTAAAGACCCATGGATGCCTCTCACTCCACACAAGCTCCCTCCATGGCTGGCTTGGGCTTTGTATTCATTTGCTTTTCTATTGCTGTGATAAACATCATGACAAAACAAAAACAAAAACAAAAACAAAACAAAAACAAAAAACAAACAAAACAAAACAAAAAAACCAGCTTGGGGAGGAAAGAGTTTTATCTCAGCTATTTCAGTTGGTCCATCAAGAAAAGAAGTCAGGGCAGGAACCTGGAGGCAGGAACTGAAGCAAGAGGCTGTGGAGGAGTGCTGCTTACTGGCTTGTTCCACAAGAGCTGCCTTCTTATACACTCCAAGACGCAAGGGTAGACAGACCCATAGTGGGCTACTCCCTCTTTCTCAACTGAAGTTTTCTCTTCCCAGATAACCCTGACTTGTGTGAAGTTGGAAGAAAAAAAAAAAAAAAGCCCAACTACCACAACAAAACCACTACCACCACAACCAACAAAAAAATAAAAAAACCTAAACAGCACAGGTTTGCTTACATCATAGCAGCCTCTGGTCCTGGGACCCCCTTCCACAAGGCTTAGAGTACTTCAAACACCTCCTGTCCCCCCAAGGGTGGTCCAGCTCAGTTCTGCCTAGGTCAGAGGAATCAGGGGTCCATATTCAAGGGGAACAGGGCAGGGCAATGCATGCAGGCAGCCGGCAGACAGTTTTTAATCTTTTCATCCACCACCTCAAAACTGGAGATCTGGGATTGCATGGCCTGGTACAGGCAGGGGTAGAGGATGTCAGGACTGACTCTGACCTGACTGCCTGGCAGGTACCTGGAGAAGTATCTGGAACATTTCCTGGTATCAGCAGAGCAGTACTTCATGGTCGGCCAGAGCGTGGTCTACTATGTGTTTACCGATCGCCCGGAAGCAGTGCCCTACGTGGCTCTAGGCCAGGGTCGCCTGCTGCGAGTGAAACCTGTGCAGCGAGAAAGGCGCTGGCAGGATGTGTCCATGGCACGCATGTCCACGCTCCACGAGGCTCTGGGAGGGCAGTTGAGTCAAGAAGCTGACTATGTGTTCTGCCTGGACGTGGACCAGTACTTCGCCGGTAACTTCGGGCCCGAGGCGCTGGCAGATTTGGTGGCGCAGCTGCACGCCTGGCACTACCGCTGGCCGCGGTGGCTGCTGCCCTACGAGAGGGACAAGAGATCGGCTGCTGTACTGTCATTAGGCGAAGGCGATTTCTACTACCACGCTGCGGTATTTGGGGGCAGTGTGGCTGCGCTGCTCAAGCTGACAGCCCACTGTGCGACTGGCCAACAGCTGGACCGTGAGCGCGGCATTGAAGCACTCTGGCACGACGAGAGTCACCTCAACAAGTTCTTCTGGCTGAACAAGCCCACCAAGCTGCTGTCGCCTGAGTTCTGCTGGGCAGAGGAAATTGGCTGGAGGACAGAGATCCACCACCCTCGCCTGCTCTGGACACCCAAGGAGTATTCAACGGTGCGAAACTAGCCGACCCCCCTGGCCAGGCAGGTGTCGGAGCATCTTTGGCCCTGCAGATGTTGAGTGGGATTGTAAAATGTTTCAAACCCATGAAGTCAGTTAGAGCCAGTTATAGTGCCTCTGGAAGGGGAACTTTGGAACTCAGAGATATTGAAAAGGGACTCCTGTGCCTGGGGCCTGTAGACCCTTTGTCAGCTGGCTGGAGAGCCATTTTGCTCCAACCAGATGCAAATTATGGAGAAGCAAGAGTTTGGTCGCTTACTTTTGCCTAGGCCTTGGGGTCAAGGCTTCTTAGCTCTTGGCCTCGGCTGATGTCTCAGCTTCTGACTGGACCTAGGTATCAGGGCTCCCAGACCTTGACAATGACCAGTGTTGCAGCTACTGAACCTTCAGTATCTGAGGCTTGACAGCTGTCTGGAGCCATTCCTGTGACCAGGAGCTGCAGTTTCTCCTCTCTTGACCCTCACAGACTTCTGTTCTACTTCAGCCTCGGCTATCCATCCTCTCTGCCTCTGCTGGCCCTCTTGTTCGTGTGCAGGTCCCTATCTGCATTTGTTCAACTGCCTCTTCCAGGATCAGGCAGGTTTCCCATTTCTGCAGCTTGGCTGGCTCCCTGACCCAGTGAGCATTTCCCTTTCGGCTCCCAAGCAGCCAGCTGCCTTGCCGCTGTTGTGTGTGGCTGGCAGACCACTCGATGGTCACAACCTCTGCCACTACCACTGCTGTGCTGTCTCTTCCTTTATGTTACTAGACAGCCCTCACCCTTGGCAAGGCCTTGGCAAGGGAAGCCTCTCACCCGACCTAACAGCTCAGTGTCACGAAAGCAGCATGGGAAAGTGTCAGCCCTCCTCCCCACACCCACCCCTGCATACTTGCTCACTAAGGGCAGCTGGATATCTAGTTTTAGAGCCATAAAAGAGCTGCTTGAACCAAGCCGGCCTCATCTCTGTGCGCTACTCCCAGGAGTCCCCTCCACTAGACCTCCTTTCTATGTGAGAATGGTTCTAGAGTCTTTTAGAGTTCACAAAGGCTTTGGCAGCAGATCTGTGTCAAATAATCATGGTTTTATGGCTTTGCCTTCGGGAACTCTGACTGTTGTGTGGCACTCTCAAGGTGTCCGTGGGCTGTGCAAAACACCGAGTCCTGGCATGGGGAAGTCCAACACCTGCTAACATGGAAGTCAAGCTGCCCCGCCCTTATGACTGCTTGTTTACAGGACCGTGAGCACCAGCAGGTAGTGTTAATAGTAAGGGATTGAAGAACTTATCGTTAACACGTGATAATTGTAAGAGGTTTTTTTTTTTGTTTTGTTTTGTTTTTGACATTGCTTAATACCACCCAGGGCCCCAGGAAGGGATGAGACTCTTCCCGCAGCCCCTTTCACCTCTGACCTTACTTGAGTGCTTCTTTTGATGTGACATTTTTAACATGAGGAGACCGGGGCACAAAGAGGGACCAAACTGCCCAGACCCAGGACCTGTTGGAGCTCTTGTGACATCAGCAGCAGGAGAGTGAGGAGTAGATCTTCCTTCTAGCCCACCTCCCTTCAGGAATGAGCCACTGAGAGAGGAGAGAGGGCGTTCCATTCAGGGGCTCTGCTGTATTATCTCCCCTGGCCGGAGCACAGCTTGTGCATGTTTGAGGGATACTATAACAAACAAGCAATTTCAGAATGATCCTTTTGGTATTTTCTTCTATAGAGTGAATATTAAAAAAGAAAGGAAGGGAAAGAAGGAAAGAGAGAGGAGGAAGAGGAAGAAGAGGAGGTAGTGGCTGAGTTTCCTCATCCGTGTCTTCAGTACCATTCTCCTTCTCTGTAAAAAAGACGCAGACATGGGGCCCTGGGGATAGCTCAGTCAAATAAGCATCTGTGTCTTGTTAGGGTCACGGACACCATGACCAAGGCAACTCTTATAACAGACATTTAATTGGAGCTGGCTTACAAGGTTCAGTCCGTTATCATCATGGTGGGAAGCATGGCAGCATCCAGACAGGCATGGCGCTAGAGGAGCTGAGAGTTCTACATCGTGTCCCAAAGGCAGACAGGAGAAGACTGGCTCACGGGCAGCTAGGAGGAGGGTCTCCAAGCCCACCCCCACAGTGACACACTTCCTCCAACAACAGCACACTCCCTAATAGTGTCAGTCCCTGTGGGCCACGCCCTCAAACACACGGGTCTATGGGGCCAAACCTATTCAAACAACTACATTGAGCTATACAAGCACAGGTGCCTGAGTTCAGATCTTAGGGACCATGTGAAAGCAGGTACCGGCACATACCTGTAATGTGGAGAAGAGGCAGGATGGTCCTGCGTCAATCAGTGAGCTTCAGGTTCAGGGAGGGTCCCAGTCTCAAAAACTGAGATGGAGAACAATAGAGGAACATACCTGATATCAACGTCTGGTCTCTGCATGGACACACACACACACACACACACACACACACACACACACACACACATGCCACACACTTGTGAGGCATGTATGTTACAGACTGGGCCATTTGCCCAAGCTCCTGACTTTATGCTTTAGCTTCCACTGCTCGGTAGGATGGTCACTCTTGCTGTTTGTCTGGCCAACCCCTGACGGTGTTTCACAATCTGATACTGTTTATGAGCAAGTGCCGGTATTGCTTCCGGTTTTGCTTCCAGTATTGCGCAAACTATCCTTTTTGCTTCCCCGTGTCTTCTACCTGCACCAGATGAACAAAAGCCAAGCCCTTTGGACTCTAAAAGAGGGGCTGGATGGGCCAAATGTGCTTAAAGGCAGGTGGGTGCTGGCTATGGCACAGTCCTTCCTCCTGTGGGACAATGCTTGCCCTCTTCACCAAACCCTACAACACTCACCGGCTCAAACAAGCTCTGTCCTGCTGGGGAGCTGACTGTGAGTCAGGAACATCTTATTGTGAACTTTCCCTTCTATGAAGTGCGCATGTGTCTAGCAAGTTCCTTATCTGTGTTGGGTCTTAGTTTATTCATAGGAAATGTGGGAAGCCAGAAGTCCTCCTTGCCTTGATGCTTCAGAAACCATCTTGTTCTCCCCCTCTCTGCCTGTCCCCATTGCCAGCAAGGTCACAGAGAAAGAGAGAGAGAGAGAGGGATTCTCCTGAGAACAGAGGATCCCAGATTTATAGAGGAGTAAGGAGAATGAGCGAGACCTTCTAAGACACAGACTCTGAGGAAGACCCTCCGAGGACTGGGGAGAGGATGCAGGAAACGGCAGGACAGAGTAAGGTGGTACCTCCTTGGGAACAGTTAGTTCCCTGCCCCTCATAGAAGCAGGAATTACAGATACTTGGCAGCAGAACAGGAAGGAAGGAAAACCCCACCTCTCCAGAGATTTCCATGTTGGCCACCGCTGTCCTCGGGTCCACAGGACTTGCCCATATACTCCCAGCAGAAGGGATGAAAATCAGAATCTTGTTCATTGATCATAAGCACTACAGCCAAAATCTAGATGTGCCTAGGTGCCCCCACTCTGCTGTGCCAGTACAGGTACTGCCCAGAGACTCCCAAGAAGCTCCAGCTGTCTATGGGGTGGGGGTGGGGGAGAGTTGGGATGGGCTTGAGGTAATGAGGCTACATGCCTGGAACACGTTCAAATCTTTCTTCCACACCTGCGGGTTGACTCTACCTTACATCCACCCTACTAAATGGTTGCTATTATTGATCTCATTTGACAAAAAGGTACAATCAGGCACCAAGAGGTCAAATACGTGACTCATTACCCCACCAGTAGCAGCTTACATTCCTGAATGCCAAGAACAAACAGGAAATGAAATATGGCAGGAGACTGAAGACTTTGAGTCTCCGGAACTGAGGCGAGCACTGTTCTCCATCTCCTCTGGCCATTTCTACATGCTCTGCCTTCTTTGTCTTCTGCTTGAGTCTGGCTGAACACAGCCATCCCGGCACCTGGTCTCAAGGGTCTTCCCGGTCAGCTGCCCACCATCTCCTAACTAACTTGGAGTGGAGCAGCAGACCGGGGAGGTGGGGTCATGCAATGACTCGCTGGTAAGTCCTTAGCAACTGGATCTTCAGGAAAACAGGAGATGGCTCTGTTGGCCAAATGTTTCCCAGGCAAGCCTGAGGATCCACAGGCTGAGGGTGGTGGCTGGAGCTGGGGAGGCAAAGACAGGCAGGTTTTTATGATCCAGGCCAGCTAGACTGTTCAGTGAGCCTCGGAGAAGTGAGATAGCCTGACTCAAAAAATAAGACTAAGAAAGTGGACAGAGCCTGAAGAATGTCACTCGAGGTAAACCTTTGGTCTCCGTGCTTGCGGACACGCAAACACATCATGGTTAATTAAAAGCCACCAACACTCCTGAATGTGGAGTTGTGGGGTGGTATGCGCCACCTCTTCTAATGAGCCAGGGTGGCCACTGCCCCTCTGGCTGCCTCTGTGTGGTCATCTCTGTGCAATCAGCTGTGAGTAGTATGACACAGCTGTCAGAGTCCAGCTCTTTCTGGCATAGCAGAACAGAGGTCAACCTTAAAGACCAGAGGCCTGTGAGGTTACCAAAAACATGGTAGTTCTATGCTCATCCATTCTCAGTTCAAGGGTAAAACATGGGTATCATATCAGCATGAAGTGCACCCCCTAAGGGCGTAGTCCTCACAGGTGGAGCCAACTCTTGAAGGCTCTGAAGGCTGTGATGCCATCAATGGGTTTACCCATTCACGAACTTGTAATATGATGGCATTTGGGGACATAGAGCCTGGCTGGTGGAAGCAGGTCACCAACCACTCGTCTTTGAAGGGTGCAGTGCCTCTCCCACCTTCCTGTCTCTCTCGCTCTGAGGTGAGCAACTGTACTCAGCCACACCCTTACATATGGATGCTCTGCCTCCCATAGTCCCAGAAACAGTGGAGCCGGCCAACTAGGGGCTGTACCACCGGCAGAAGCCATCAGCCCAAAGCCTGTCTTGCCTATTACCCATCTGGTATTTGTCACGGGATGAAAAGTCTGAAACATGAAAAATTTATACCAGAGGATTAGGTCATCACTGTGATTATCTGAAGCCTTTGGGATTGGTTTGTGGGAAGATTTTGGACAAGTCTTCACAAAGCCTAGAATGCTAAGGCAGAGAGCTCTTGGGAAAATCTGCTGGGAGCTTGGAAGGCCAGAGTGTGGACCAGACTGTGAAAAGAAGACGCTACACTCTGGGTTTCAGGCAGGCATGGGCACCCTGCTGTGAGAAACTGAAGCCCACTCATGTTACACTCAGCCAGAGAATTCATCCATCCACCCCGCCCCCCTTCACATTCTTCAGGACTGATGTCGGCCCTATACAGGCCCAGAACCCACAGAGGGCATACCTTGTCCCTGCTCATTCCTGTTGCTCTGCGTCCTGCCTGCTGCTACAGGGATGAACATCTCCCACTACACACCCCTCGCCCCTCCATGTTCAGGCTTCAGGCCTAAACTGATGGCCAAGAGCCATTGGACTGAAACCGGAAGCCAGAAGCAATCGGTCTTCCTTGAATTGTCCCACCCCACCCCAGGTATTTGTCACAGTGAACACAGTCTAGCACATGTTCTAGTTCCTTCCAGGGCAGATGTACTTCAGATATGGGCTCTGTGATGGCCAGGAGCCGAGACACTAGGATACCTCCACAGGGTCAACCTTGATAAACCTGATGGGGATAATTCTTGTAGTTTGCTGCTCCTCCTCCCAGACATCAACACGCTTACCTCCACCACAGAGGAAAACCTACGTGAACGGAACTTCACGAGCCCACTCCTACCCAACGCTAGAATAGCTTCCACAAGGCAGACCCTTGGGGTGGATGATCAGAAGGTGGGGAGCCAGGAGCCAGCTCTCCCATCTCAAAACTAGAAAAACTGGCTGTGTGCAACATCCCTGCCACTCAACTGGGCAGAATGCTTCTCTTGGGTTGCAGTCCCTTCGGGGGGCATTACAGCCCAAAGCATGAAAGCCCACAGTAAGCCGCCATCACCTTCCTTCCCAAGCCTGCAGCAGAGGAGTGCCAAGGTGGCCCTGCCCGCTCTCCCACACAGCACCCTGTACAGCAGCAGGCACTCCGTACACTGCCACCACCTGGTGTATGCAGTTTATTCTTCACATCAGAGAAATACAAAGAGCAGAGGGGCTGCATCCTTTGTCTCTCGCCCCCTTAAGTCTTCTCCCACATGGACCTGTTTGACTTCATTCCCTTCTTTAAATAGAGCAGGAGCCTCTCTCCCGAAGCTCCAAGGACCACGTGCCCTCGCCTCCCTGCCACCAAGATGCAGACTGAAAAGCCAACAGACTGTTTTCTCTTTTTTAATAAGGTAACTATTTCTAAATATGGTGGCCTGGAGGTCCCATAGAAAAAAGCAAAGGGTGTTAATGGGATTGGGACAGCATATTTACAGGGTAGTAACATGCGGACGAAAGCTACAATACTGAGTATCAGACGACGCAGGTCAAACAAAGGGGTTGGGGCGGGGGGGCCCTGAGACCCCTCCCAGTGGAAAAGAAACCCCAGGAAACGTTAAACTGGTAAATCAATGGCGAGTTAAGGCTTAAAAAGTGTATAAAAATAACACAGTTAATATTCAAACGGACTCCAGATACAGAATATATAGATGAGTTTTGTCTAGTTTTCTTCTCTGGGGGTGATGTGGAAGGGGGCTTCTCTGGGTTCTGTACACAGTTCCTATATACACGGACACGCATGGCTTTCGGATTGGGATATGTCTTGGGGGGCTGGGGGCAGGGTCTGCTCCTGGGACCTCCTTTGGAGGCTCCTATCCCTGCCGCAGGGCCTGGGGTCTGGGTTGGGGAGTCCTCATCTGTGTCGAGAAGGACAACCCCTCCCTGGGCACTGTACCCTTGTGGAGGAAATTCTGGAAAGGGCACTTAGTCCCAGGCCCCCTCCCTCTCCATCCCCCTGCCCACAGTCTGGAGTGGTGGGAGAGGTAGCCGATAGGTTTCCTGGCCAGCACCGAGGTAGACTGGGGTGGTCTTCAGGGCAGCAGGGGAGGGGCCAGGTCTCACCTGGCACGCCCCCAACCCATTCCCTGGGCTTGCCACCCAGCCGTCACTGCACCCTTTGGTCCCGCGGCTCTCCAGACCTCTTTCATTTCCATGCCCTAAAGCCAGGCAGGCCTGGCACCTGCTGTGCCCTCTGCTCACGAAGGCTAGAGCAAGGCTCAGGCAGTTTGACTGGGTGACTGGCCGAAGGGCTCACTCCAGCTGTCTCCTGTCTCCTCCCACCTGAGGGAGGGTGTCCCCTTTGAAGTCCAGAACCCCAGGCCTCCCCTCAAGACCTGAGGTTGTGGCCACAGAAGTTCCCACGCTGCCCTCCGGTTCTCTGTATCCATCTGTCCAGTCCTTTTAATTTCTCGTTCTTAGCAGCACCAACATTCTGGCCAATAAATATCCTTTTTTTGTTATTTCCAAAACAAATTTAAAAACAAGAAACAGTGAAGCAAGTGAGGGAGGGGGAACAAGAGAAAACCCAACAGACAGGTTCAAAGTGCTCTGAGATCGTCTTTGGATGCCACCAGAACAGTCCAGAATCTTGCAGTTCGCCTGGCTGCCCAGGAGCCAGACCAGGCAGGGCTTCTGTAGACCAAGCTTTCTGGCAGGTTGGGAAGGTCGTGAGAGAGCTTGGTAGTTCCTGGAGGCCCCAGCGGGAGTCAGGCTGGGTGCTGCCTGGGTCTGTGTCTGCCAAATGGGCAAAGCGGCACCGCAGGTGGGCTCAGATCAGAGAGATTCGCACCGGGATGCCGGGGGACTCGGTCCTCTGGGGTGAGTGATGGCTCACCAGGTGTTCCACCACTGTGTGTTTGGACATGTGCTTCATCAGGTAGGTCTCCTGTGGGCAGAAGGAATATGCAGACGCCATCACAACAGAGCATGCAATTCCCAAAGCAGCCATTAGAGGGCAACCCACCACAGCCACAGCCTTAGAGCTCAGGTGGACCTTGGAATGGGTTCTAGGGGTGATGTGATGTTGGGGTGATCTTTGCTTTGCTGGAGTCCAGTCCTACACAGTGCTGGCTGGAGGGGTGGGACAAGGCTGACAGGCAACTAGGCTCACCCTCAACCACTTCTGTATCTGGTCCATGTTCCCCGTGGGGTTGAGGCAGGAGCCTGGCAGGAGTTGAGTTCCGCCATTTCTTGGCATTAGGGCAAGTCATGTCCCCAGCCTGCTCCAAGCCTCCGTTTCCTCCTCTGTAAGTAGGAACTGTCCCTAGAACCCTCAGTTTCAGTGAGGACTATGGGGCACTTCTTCCCAGTCTCAACAGTTTGTTCCAGTTGGAAGCAGGAGTCCTGGCCTCTGTAAACCTCCAGGGGACCCTCTCTGGGGGTAACGCCACACCTGGGTTATCCTATTCTAAGTCTGTCCTGAGGCATCATCACTGGATCTGTGAGATGACCTGGGCTGTCTGCATGCCCACATCCTCCATTGGCTCTGGCCAGGAGCAAGGTAACATACCCTGTCCCTGGTTGCCACTCAAGATGTGTCATCAGGCAGAGACAGAGAGAGAGAGCTACATAAGCCAGAGGAAGCAGGCAGCAACACCAAGACAGAAACCAGTCTCCAGTGAGTACAAAGCAAGGAGAAAGGGGCGAGGGAAGCTGTACCCTAAAAGACACTGACACAGGCTGTGGTGGTTTGGATAGGAGTGGCCCCCATAGACTCATGGGTGTGAAGGTTTGGTCCACAGGAAGTGGCACTATTAGGAGGTGTGGCCTTGTTGGAGGAAGTGTGTCACTGTGGGGGCGGGCTTTGAAGTCTCCTATGCTCAAGCTACGCCAAGGGTAGCACACAGTCTCCTGCTGCCTTCAGATCAAGACGTAGAACTGTCAGCTCCTTCTCCAGCACCGTGTCTGCCTGAGTGCCACCATGTTTTCTATCATGACAACAAGGGACTAAACCTCTGAACTGTAAGCCAGCCCCAGTTAAATGTTTTTCTTTATAATTGTTACTGTGGTCATGGTGTCTCTTCACAGCAATAAAACCATAACTAAGACACAGGATAATATAGGAATATTATTTGGGTCTTGATATTTTAAAAAATCTATAAATAAAAATATGGCATTTAGGAGACAAATGAGTATGTCCATGCCGTCTGGGTACTGGACAACATGGCCTTTGAATAGGGGATTATAAAGATATCATGGGAGTAGTTTTAAAAGGAGCCATGGCCCTTAGAGACAGAAAGTTTTTAAACAAAATAATAGGATGTCTGGATTTTGCTTCAGAGAGCAGAGGCTGAGGACAGTCGGCAACATGCATGATGAACAAACACAAGGACCTGAGCATGGACTGAAACCTCCATATCCAGGAGCCAAAACAAACCCTTCATCTTCTAAATAGACTGTCTGAGGTATTTTGTTACCGTGACAGAAAGTTAATATGTATCCCTTCGGCCCGGCAGTGGTGGCACAGGCCTTTAATCCCAGCACTTGGGAGGCAGAGGCAGGTGGATTTCTGAGTTCCAGACCAGCCTGGTCTACAGAGTGAGTTCCAGGACAGCCAGGGCTATACAGAGAAAAAAGTATCCCTTCCTCAGAAGTCCTTATTTGGACTGTCCCCAACTTTGTCTCCTCAGACTCTTTACTGTCTCGCAAAACAGTGGTTTTTAACTAGAAAAAGGGCTGCCTCTCCAGTGGATATGCACAGTGTCTGAACTCGTTTCTGGTGATCTCATCTTGGAGAGGAGAGGTTGCTACCCAGTGGGTAGATATGAAAGTTGTTTAACCTCTTACCAGACACAAGGAAGTGTCCAGCCACAGAGGAGCAGTCAGTTCTGTTTGAAACAGTAACCACTGCCTGCAAGTAAAAGCCTACCTGTGATTACGTGTTTAATCCCTGCTCCATCAGTAGTCCCTAACTTCCCTATCTTGATCTGCGTTTCCTGTCTCCTTAGTGCCTGGCTCAGTGGTCAGTGGACACTGAAGAATGAGTCACTGGCTCACTGATACTCCTGTTAGCCAGTAGCCCTGTAAGTAGACACTCCATAGCGGGAGGAGACGAAACTCATGGACACTCTTGGCTATGGTGGCCTGTTGTCATAACAGTTAAAGGATTAAACGCGTGCACATAACTGAGTTACCTGAGTACCCAAGGCTCTCCTCTGGAGGATTTTCCCACCCAGGAACCATCTCTGGTCCCCTTTCCCTGAAGGATAGGTGGCTCTGGCTATGGTACTGTGCCCCCTGCTGGACTTAGCAGGGATTGCAGCTGCCCCATGTAGGAAGCTTGGCCTAAGAGAATCCCAGGTCCACAGCCCGCCTCCAGGCTCTGGAACTTGGTGCCAGGCAGCAGGACTTACCGAGGTGTAGGCCCGCCCGCACATGCTGCAGCAGTAGGCCTTGGCGTGCTTGATGGCGTGGGCAGAGAGGTGGATCTGGAGGGAGGCGGAGTCTGAGTAGGCCCGGTAGCAGTTGGGACATTTGTAGGGCTTGTCCTTATTGTGCTGGCGCTGGTGAGACTGTAAAGAGCGTGGCAAGGGAATATGAGGTGCTGACTCTACCCCACATCCCACCTCCTTCTTGGGCCCCTGGAACGGGGCGCGGCTGGGAGTGGGGGTGGGGGTGGGGCACTCACCTGGAGGTTGGAGAGCTGAGTAAAAGCCTTTTCGCAGCCAGGATGCGGGCACTTGTACGGTCTGTCGCCTGTGTGGATTCTGCAAGAGCAGGCCCAGTGAGGAAGTTACCCTGCCACACCCCTACAGCAGTTCCGAGCCCTTGCCTGGCCATAGCTACACCTCTGCTGCCAAGTACCTCTCTCCCCAGCCTCCACTCACTTTCTCTGGTGGCAGAGAGTAGGCCCCACACAAGAGCTAGGGCCTACAAAGGCCACCAGCATCCTTCTCTGGACTCTGCGGCTGGTCTAAACACAGTTACCCACTCCCCCAAATCCCTGTGACATCCTATAGTCGCTGTTTTCTTGGCTCCCTCCATGAGAGCGAGACCTCTCTGGGTTTTACTCACTGCCATCTCTCCAGAGTCTGACATAAGCTCAATAGGCAGCTGGGGACTACAGACGGAGAAGGCTCCTCATCAGTTAGCCACTGACAGCAGAAATAAGATTCATGTAAGATTCAGGCTCTTGCCTGAGGGTTTTGCTTGAGTACTGGCTGGGTGACTAACGTGGTCCTCCAGGGACTTAGGCTCTTCCATAGGGATACATCAAACCTCTTGACCAGCAAACTCCCCCCCTGCCTCCGGCCATCCAACTGTGCCAACTGTCCAGCTTCCTCCGTAAGTCCTCAGACTCAGTATCCTTCTGATTTCAGCTATGATATCATCCCTGGGGCCTGCCCTTGTCATGTCCTGGATCAGAAACCCCCACTATATCCCTGTTTGTCTGGGACAGGGTCCCCAACCCTTACCCTAGCATTCAGGGCCCGTTCACATTCTTCCTTAGCTTCGGAGACCTCCTCTCTGTCCCTGCTTTCTGTATCAGGCTCCATTCCCCGGTAAACATACCCCGAGCCTCTGCCCTCTGGCTAGCACATGCGGCCTCTCGACACTCCCAGATAGTCCCTCACCTCTTTCATGGGCATGTCCACATACTCTGGCCTTGTCACAGTGGAATCATAGAAAGGATCCCGCCCCCTCCCACTGACTTGTGCCTGTATGAGGCAGCCAGCTCTAGGCTACCTCAGAAGATTCAAGGAGGGTAACCATTGGACAAAGGACTGGACTGCCTGTCCCCACTATCTACAAAGCTTTCGGTTTCCAGCCCTGAATGTCAGGCCATGCCCATCACCAGGATCCTGTTCCTGGCATCTTCCTGCTAGCGGAGCTTACAGCCTCAGCTCCCACATCTGTAAGGTAGGATGCTCAGTCTGACCTCGGGCAGTCCCTCTTCAAATACAAGAAAAGCCAGCAGAAACAGGTGTGCTGCCTGCTCCCCAACCCCATGATCTCAGCCCCACGTGGGGACCTCAAAACCAGACCTGCTCTTACCTAATGCCCCCCCCCACAGCCCCTGCGAGGCAGACCCAGACACCCCCTCCCTCCCTCCTGGAGCCCAGGCCACTTGAACACTTCTGCTACCTCTTGTCTCCCTGAGTCCCAAGTCCTCCTCTCTAAAATAGGGATAACGATGAAGAGCATGGGCACAAAAGACTCCATCTAAGGCTGTTCGAAAACCACTGTTGCAGTCTTAGGGGAGCTGAGTCTCCACCATGTGAGCTGCAGGCATCAAACCTAGGTCACTAAGCTTGGCAGAAAGTGTCTTCACCAGCCCAGCCATCTCACCAACCTCTTTTTAAAGATTTATTTATTTTACGGTGAGTACACTGTCGCTCCCTTCAGACACATCAGAGGAGGGCATCGGATTCCATCACAGATGGTTGTGAGCCACCATGTGGGTCCTGGGAGTTGAACCCAGGACCTCTGGAAGAGCAGTCAGTGCTCTTAACCGCTGAGCCATCTCTCCAGCCTTTGTTTTGTTTTTAAGGAGGGTCTCACTCTAGCCCAGGCTGGCCTGAACTTCAAGGCATTCTTCCTGCCTCAGCCTTCTGCATGCTGGGATTTCAGATGTGAGCCCCCATACTCCAGCATGTCCCACTGGGTGGCTTTAACTATCTTGTATTCCATAATTAAAATGGGGGCAGATGTAGTAGAAGTCAATATTCAGGGTTCCTTCTCCTTTCACATTCTCTCCTATGAAGAAACACACTCACCACAAACAAAGACTTCAGGGGTCTCTCCTGTGGTAAAGCACTGAGTGTTGGGCACACAGGGGCCCTTTGGTGCTGAACAGCTGGGTTTTTTTTGTTTTTTTGTTTTGTTTTTTTTTTTGGTGTTTTTCGAGACAGGGTTTCTCTGTGTAGCCCTGGCTGTCCTGGAACTCACTCTGCAGACCAGGCTGGCCTTGAACTCAGAAATCCGCCTGTCTCTGCCTCCCAAGTGCTGGGATTAAAGGCGTGTGCCACCACTGCCCGGCTTGAATAGCTGTTCTTAATATTATAATTATTGTCATCAGACTTAAGAAAGCCAAAGGACACTATTTCAGCTGAAGTCATCATTATGTACATGTGTATGTGTAGGGTTAGGGTCACACACACACCACATCACACAGCCAGAGAAAGAAAAGCAAAAGCAAGCACAGTTTGCACCCTGCATACACAAACAGACACAGGTAGTGTCGCCATGTTTGGAAGTAGCCTCCACAGACAGACAGACAGACATTGAATCCCTCCTGAAGCAGCTTCATCCCTGACTCTCACACCCTGGTACCTGCAGGCATGTGGTATCTTTCACCCGTGTATCTGTTCGTCACAATTGCTGTGAGCCTACCATGGACAGACCACAGTGGAGAGCGTTCTGCTCAAAGCTGATGCGTGCTTGTGGTATGCACCATCAGGTAAGATGATCTTCCTGGAGTCTTATGGGTACAGGCTGGGGGTCACCCGCTCTTTACATGGACCTTCCTTTCAGATACAAATTCTTCTGGGAGTCACTAGTAGGATCACCCCAGTGGTGGTCTGGGGACAGCTCCTTCAGCTCCCAGGGCCAGCCTGGCACACCTCCTGCTAATGCTGTATTTTTCTGAGGGCTCAGCACAGCTTCTGCTTTGGATTCACCCCTATATACCCTTCATGACAGTAACCTTGTGAAGATGTGTGTGATTTCTCAAAGGGCAGGAAGACAGGACATGGTCTCTGTAGAATGGAACAGGTTGATTCCTTGATTCTGAGGCTGCTGGGGATCCTGAGCTTGGCAGCATGGTCAACTCCTCTTTGCCACTGGGTGAGGACATGGTAGCTTAATTGTAGCCAGTGTCCTGTGACTTACAATTATCTTTTAAATGTTGACAGACCCCGTTATGTCGTTTTGCTTCCTGTCTATTACAAAGTTGAATCACACAAATGAGGAAAGGAAAGAGACAAAAACAAAAGAAAACAAACAACAAACAAACACAAACCCTAGAAACAGAAGCAATCCCCCAGGTCTGGGAACATTCTGGCAAAACAGTCCCCTTCAAGGGGACTGAAAGCTCCTCCTGCTCAGCCTCCTAAGAGCCGGGCAAAAAAGCATGAAGCCCCCATAACCATTCTTAGGCAAAGTCTAGCTACTGTGTCTATTCTCTTAATTTTTAAAAATGATTTATTAAGTATGTATATGTGTGTGTGAATATGTGCATGCTTACTGCTTGCTACTGTGTCTATTTTCTCTTAATTTTAAAAAATGATTTATTTTATTAAGTGTATATGTGTGCGTCTGAATGTGTGTGTCTGTATGTGTGTGTCCGTGTGTGTGTGTGTGCCTGTGTGTGTGTCTATGTGTGTGTACGTGTGTGTGTGTCTATGTGTGTGTATGTGTGTGTGTCTCTGTGTATGCATCTGTGTCTGTGTCTGTGTATATATGTGTGTGTGTCTATGTGTGTGTCTGTGTATATATGTGTGTGTGTCTATGTGTGTGTACATGTGTGTGTGTCTATGTGTGTGTATATGTATGTCTGTGTGTCTCTGTGTATGCATCTGTGTCTGTGTCTGTGTATATATGTGTGTGTGTCTGTGTGTGTGTCTGTGTGTGTGTTCATATGTATGTGTGTTCATGTGTGTGTCTCTGTGTGTGTGTTCATATGTATGTGTGTTCATGTGTGTGTGTGTGTGTGTGTGTGTGTGTCTGTGTCTGTGTCTGTGTCTGTGTGTCTGTGTCTGTGTGGGAATATGTGCGTGTGAGTGCGGGTGCCCACAGAGGCCAGATGAACTGTACCCTCCCAGAGCTGGAGTTAGGTCAGCTGTGGGGCTGTGGACTGTGGTGAGGATCTCACTTCAGTCTTCCAGGAGAGCTGCCTGAGCTCAGAACCACCGAGCCGCAGCTGTGTCTATTTTTACCTAATGCTCAATGGCCTTTCTCAGGTCCAGACCTTTAGTTCAGAATAATAAACTTTTCCAGTTCTTTCTACATACAAACACTCATAGAGTTTTCAGATGGTCACTGGACAATACCAACACCTGGAAAGGAGGGTGCTCAGAGGGTGGGGGCTGTCTGGTACCCTCCCTGTTTTCAGCTAGTTGGGACATAAAATTAAAAATGCCCTATGAAGTCTGCAGCCTCAGAAAGGAGCACATCCCCAAACAAGGAGCCCGGAGCCCATGGGCCCATTTCATACACAGATAATATCGAGTGCACATAAATCTTTTGTGTCCATTCTGCTGTTGTTTGGAGTTAGGGTCTCATATAACCCAGACCTCAAACTTACTATGTAGCTGAGGGTGACCTTGAACTTCTGACTCTCCGGCCTCTAGCTCCCCAGTGCTGGGATCATAAGCATAAAATCATACATGGCTTGTTCTTCCAAAACAGTTTATTGCATTTATGTATTTATTTTGTGTACATATGCGTACAGGTATGCGTGCTCAAACACCCTAATATCACACGTGTAGAGATCAGAAGACAAATGTCAGGAGTCAATTCTCTCCTTCTGCCATTGAATTCCAGATCTATATTACTGGAATAACTTGGGTCATCAGGTTTGGCTGCAAGCGCCCTTCCCCACTGAGTTATCTCTCCAGTCCACAGCAATACTTTTTAAGATGGACCAAAGATGCTAATGTACAGAAAGTGTCCCAGAAAATGTCAACAAAACATATCTTAGCTGGACATAGGAGCACATTCCTTTAATCCTGGCACCCAGAGGACAGAAGCAAGGGGATCTCTGTGAGTCTGAGAGCAGCCTGCTCTACAGAACCAGTTCCCACCAACCAAGGAACATAGTGAGACCCTGTTTTAAACAAACAAAACCATACTGTTATAGGTCTCCAGGGTTGGGGAGGCAGCCCAGTGGATAAGAGTATTTTATTTGCTGAGCAGGCACAAGAACCTTAGTTTGAATCCCCAGACCCACATGAAGCTGGGTATGGCTAAACACATATACCCATAATCCCAGAGCAGGAGGTGGAGGCAGAGACAGAAGGAATGCCAGGCCTGGATGAATGCCAGCTGAACCCCAAGCTCAGCCAGAGACCTCGTTTCAAGGAGTAAGGCTGCCAATGATAGAAGACCAGATCTCTTCCTCTGGCCTCCACACTTGTGCTTGTGGCTGTGGGTATGTATCCATGTATATGCGTGGATATGAGTATCCACATGTGTATACACCAGATACATATACCACCCACCCACTCATCTACCCACCCACGCATGCACACGTGCAGCTTAGTGGTAGATGCTTGCCCAAGGCCTTGGGTTTGATCCCCTGAACCACAGACACACAAAAATTCTTTCTAGATATAAAATAGCTTTCTCAATTAGCTATATGGGATAAACCGAAGGCCTCTGAAGGCGAGCCAAGCTTACTGTGTACATCATGTTCTCAGTACAAAGAGCAGCACAGGAGAGGACTTAACAGTGGACTCTACGCTCCCTTCTGATCTTGATGACTGGGCAGAATCATGCAGTCCTATCAAAAGGTCTCTGGGCCTCTCACATTTGCCTTAAGGCCTCTGCCCTGAGCAGCTGGTCAGAAACTTCCAGAGTCTTCCTGATAAATGGAGCCTGAGAGAGCCTGGAACAAACCTCGGTTCCTTGTGCCTCAGGACCTGGTCTTCGAATGTGATATCAGACTGAGAACAGACATGGCCTGCCCGAGTCTTTGCTCTCAACAAGGACAGCATAGCCCAGTGGACTGACAGACGTGGGGTCAGAGAACAAGGGATTATCACCAAGGAGAACAAAACTAATTTCATTGTGGTTAATATTTCATTGTTTAAAGAGCCCAAAAGAACCACCCTCTACTTGGTCTGTCTCCGATCCTTCGTTTAGCAGGCTATATTTAACAAAATAGAATGAAACAGTCTCCAAATAGATGGCCTGCTTCATTTAACCCTTCAGATCCACGGAGGAGAGGGCTACAGATACTTCACATCCTTATAGACTAGTAAATTACCAAGAAGAATTTAAAATCACACTTCTCTCAGAAACGACGCATGTGATTGGCCTTGTCTACAAAACCACAAGGAACAAGTATGGCGCTTCAGTGAGGCCCTCTCAGCGTGGGTGAGATCCCCCCTTTCACCATCATTACCTCTGTGAGCAGGCTCCAAAGGAGTCCGCTCTCCTCCCTAACAGGATATGACTGTCTAAATCAAATTTGTAACCGTGACCATGCCAGAAATGTCACATTTAAAGACAAATCTCATTTAATTAGGCATGACAAGCCTGACAGGACAGAACCTCCTGTGAGAGCGGAGCCACTGTGGTAACTGACTGGGCATGGTCCACAGCCTGTAGAGGCAAAGCCTTATGTAAGAAAAAGAAGGAGGAGGAGGAGGAAGAGGAGGAGGAGAAGGAGAAGGAGGAGGAAGAGGAGGAAGAGGAGGAAGAGGAGGAGGAGGAGGAGGAGGAGGAGGAGGAGGAGGAAGAGGAAGAGGAAGAAGAAGAAGAAGAAGAAGAAGAAGAAGAAGAAGAAGAAGAAGAAGAAGAAGAAGAAGAAGAAGAAGAAGAAGAAGAAGATGATTTGTTGATTGGTTTTGTTCTGTCTTTGAAACAGGATCTCATGTAGCCCAGGCTGGCCTTGAACTTACTATGTAACTGAAGCTAGCCTTGAAATCCCGATCCTTCTACCTCTGCTACGTGTGCCTTGTTGCCCCTTTCGAAAGAAAAATAAAACAGAACAAGAAAATAGCCCAAGAGCCTTGCCACAGGAAGCCTTCGTCTCCAAAGTGGGTACCCCTGCTCCCCTGCAATCTGGCAGAGGCGAGCAGTTAGTTCGTAGTTCACTGATCGCTAACAATATCTCTTTAAAAGATCACATATACACGGTGATGGAAATTCTGGCCCAGGGACTTGGCAGAGTCTCCTGACAGCATTTTGTACCAAATGCTGTAATTCTCCAAACCATGCTATCGGCTGCTCTCTGCTTCTTTGTTGATACCATGTCTCACACACCTATGCACATCAGACCAGCCGAATTTTTAAAAATTTAAAAATCAAAGCATGATTACCTCAGAAAATTGCTGAGACACACGTCCACAGCCAACTCTGGCACAGAGGCGGGGTCAGGCTGGCAGCTTCCCCTGGGTCACGCTGTCAATGCATTCTTACTATCGAGCCTATACCATTCCCTAGAGCAGAGCAGCGGACAAGGCAAACCGTCTGCACCCTGGGACAAAGGCTGCTTAGACCGCAGTGGCAGATGAGCGGCAAGCACCACTATGAGCACGCAGTGTTACCAGGTACATCCTATAAACTAGCTACTAGGGAGGCAGAGCAGGACGGCAGGTCCATCATCACCATAGGACAAGTCCTTGTTTAGCACACAAGGCTCTAGGTATAATCCCTGGTACGCTAAAAATTTACCAAGGCTGGGGATACAGCTCAGTGGTAGGACTCTGGTCTAGCACACACGAGGCCATAGGTTTGATTTCCAACACCATAGGCCAAACATTTTTTAAAGCAACACTCACAATAAAATATGGTTTCACATATAGCTTTAGTCCATTACAGGAGGGGAAATCTTTAGCTGTCAGTAGTTACAGACTCTGCAATCAAATGGTCCTTTTCCCTGTTAACACTGGTAAACACGCGACCTACTTTCGGACATGACAGTCACATGAGCAAGCTCTACTTCTCCCCCTCCGAATGCATGGAACACACTGACTGTGATGCTCTGAACCTTTGCCTCTTATAAACTCTGCTCGCTGTATGTAGGGAGCCGGGCTTTCCCGTGTCTCTCTGCTCTGCCTTGCACACACTGCTATTTCCCTAAATCTTTCACACCCTGAGCTAGGCTATGCACACCACTCGGCAGAGATTTTTGTCTGGTTTGTTCCTAGAATTCTGTCTGGCACAGAATAGGGGCTGAGTAAATGTCTGTTAAACGGATGAATCATGTTCGCTGTCCAAACTAGGTCTATCTATTCCACAAATACTTAACAAACGCCTAAACACTCATACGTGTTGCCACCCACAGGGGATAGATACAGAAATACAGGACACCAAGCCCTTGCTCTCCACGGCTCCCAAAATACTGAGGGAGGTAGAAAAACACACAGGCAAGCATGAGACAGCCTCCTCCTGATTCAAAGGAGGTAAATGGTCCTTGGATGCTGAGAACCTGTGGGCACACAGAAGCCACACTCCACCTATGACAGAGGAAGTGGAAGCAAGCGGCGCAGAAGAGGTGGCCAGGGTCTCTCAAGTAAAGCACACTGTTAAGTGCAAAGACTGGAGACAGAAGGGCCATACAGTAGTGAGAGCTCAGTGAAGCTGAAAGGCTTCATCCAGCATGGCGCCCTCAGTGAAGGGCCTTCATCCAGCGTAGCCTAAAAGGCTCATCAGAGGACTCTGGTCTTGACCCTGGGAGCAGCAGACATCTGAGAATCCCTGCCCCTCTCTGCAATCGTTCTAGCACTGAGGTGCTGAGCTCCAGGGACCACAGCAGAGGAAGGGAGAGAGGCACCCACCTGGTGTGCTGCTGGAGGTGGGAGAGCTGCCGGAAGGACTTGTCACAGTAGGAGCAATGGTAGGGCTTGACACCCAGGTGGATGCGCAGGTGCTGGGCCAGGTAGGAGGCGTTGGCAAAGGACTTGGAGCAGTGTGGGCACTTGTGGGGCTTGGCCTCGGTGTGCGACTTAGAGTGGATCTGCATCTCAGACTTGGTGAAAAAGGTGAGCGGGCAGACCTTACACCTGCAGGCAAGAGGCAGCTTCACGCCTGGGAAGACCCCCCCCCACAGCAGGATGTCTCCAGGGAGACCTTCTCTCTCAAAGGGCAGGTCTCCAGGGAGACCTTCTCTGCATGGAGAGGATTCTACTTATGGGGTCCAGAGGACACAGGCCCACTTGAGAGAGACAGGGCAAGTTCCAATGCAGGCACCTTCTAGTCTGGAGGGAGCTCTGGCATCTGGGAACAGCTGTCTGGGGGACATTCACACAGCCACAGGGAAAACAGGCAAGGTCTTGCCTATGGCCACACCTGTGGCCCTGGGAGAGGAGGTTCTCACAGGCCAAATCATTGTGACCTAGCTATGTGTTAGAATCTTCTGGGACCTTTTGACAAATACAGGTGTCTACATCCCCACTTCCACCCAACTAACTCGGATTTGTGGAGGTCTAGCCCTGGCGGTAGCATTTTGGGAAAGTGTATCATGTGTTTTGTTTTGTTTTGTTTTGTTTTGTTTTGTTTTTTGGTTTTGCGAGACAGAGTTTCTCTGTGTAGCCCTGGCTGTCCTGGAACTCTGTAGACCAGGCTGGCCTCGAACTCAGAAATCTACCTGCCTCTGCCTCCCAAGTGCGGGGATTAAAGGCGTGCACCACCACTGCCCAGCATATCATATGTTTTAACGTAGCCCAGGTGAACCTGTGGGCCAAGGACGACAGGACTCTTAGCACCCCAGGGTGCTGCCTGCCCTGGAGCACCTCTGATGGGGCTAAACTCTTTTCCTCTCCCCTCCTTCTCCCTGATACATTGGTGTGGGTCTGCCCTGCTATTTGATCTTAGCTCCCCCCTCTTACCCCTGGGGCCACACTTTCTAGCTCCAGGCACACACCTGCACCACAACCTTACCCAGACCCCAAACGAAAAGAAGCTCACCTGTATGTCTTGCCCTCCTTTGCGGTCTCACCGGAGGCCAGGATGGGGTAGGGGACAACAAGGACAGGGGGACCCCCTGGGTTCTCTGCCTTGATCTTTTTGCGGCCGCGTTCAGACTTGGGGGGGCCAAGCAGGCCGTGGCCCTGGATTGTCTTGATGGAGTCCAGGAGGGGGGGGCTCGTGATCCCTGAGATGAGGGTGGGGGATGAGGCGATGAGGCGGCTCTGGCTGGTGGTGGTGGGTGTGGACGGGGTACTGGTGCCTGTACCAGTGCCTGGGGTTGACTCGGACGTACTCACAGCAGGGGTCCGAGAGGAAAGCCCCAGACCTAGGCAGACACACACATGGGGATCAATGGGGTTAAGGACAACCAGCTCTGTGACTGACAGGTCCTCTTGCCTTTCGGAGCTATCACCAATCCTAAATTATTACTCAGAGGTAACTAAATGACAGCTTGCACACATGTAAAATGCCTTGGACGAGCTAAAGCCTGGGACAAGTTATATTAAAGTCAGCGTTGGGGCTGAGGGTGTCGTTTACTCGTAGAGTATGGACGAGCACAAGGCCTCGGGTTTGTACCCAGCACTACAGAAACTGAGAAGCACTTTGGAAATAATTCCACCCACAGAAAAAGTCCCAGGCATGCAGACGCTTGCCACCGTGTTATTTATAATAGCAAGATTTCAGAGACAACTGAATTATGCAAATTGGGGAAGGGTTTCTTCCGAACTTCCCATTATCTTTGTTTCAAAAGACTGTGTATGTAAGCTCAGGAAAAATGAATGGGCGGCGCCGTCCATGCGGTGGGGGCAGGGCAAGTTTTAAAGGTAATGGTTTAGCTGTTTTCCAGTTCTATTACAATGACGTTTAAAAAAAAAAGAAGAAAACCCTCCCAAATTCTGTAATGTCCGTTTTTATTTATTTACTTCTTTTACCTTATTTTTGCTTTTTGACACAGGGTCCTGTGTAGCCCAGGCTGGCCTGGCCTGTAAGTCCTAAACCTCTTCCCTCTACCTCCCACACGAATCACTGTGCTCAGCCGAAAGTTATTCTTTTAGCAACGAAGGCAGGAGTGGTGGAATAGCTGCCTATAATACACACACTTGGGAACTGAGACAGATGAAGGCCAGTTCCAGACCTGCCCAGACTACACAGTGCGGCCCATCAGGAAGGAAGGGAGGGGCTACAGACATTTATAATAGCATTTATAGATAATTGCTCTTATAGTAGATAAAATATGATCCTAGTATTTATCATCTGGCTCAATTTATTTATATATCTCTCTCTATTTTTAACTAAGCCAAAATCTGTGCATTAAGCAAACAAGGTAAGATCCAGAGTTGGTGTGAGCCTGGTCTATGCCTCACACCAGCAGCAGGAATGTATACTTCCGGCTCCCACTGAGGACAGTTCGACAATAACGATTAAAAGTCTAAATGCTCATAACTGTTAGCCAGGCAATTGATTCTACTTCTAGAAATCACCACAAAGAAACGATCACCCTTGAGCACAAAAATCTCCACTCAGGGGCTTTCCACACAAAACTGTGATTCCCCACAATGATATAAAGGGCTTGTCTTCAGCATGGGCTGTGGACATGGATACGGGGCCTGTACAGCTGTCAAAATAGGTGAGCTGGAACGGAAGGAACACAGAGGAATGCCAAACTGTGCAAGCTCACAAGGGCCCCTACCCCAGAAAACACGCTCTAACTAAATGCATGGCCATGCCCTCCGTGAGTGAGCTAGGATGGAGTTAGACCCCGACGCTCCAGCCGGCTAACATGGCCCTCTGCACTGAGGGAGGGGAAAGGCTTATAATGGGGACTTTCCATATTTTGTCTACTTCAAAATTATTTGAATCTTTTACTTGGTGGATTCATTTATCTTTCTTAACATCTGTGATCAGAGGATAAAATTAAATTATAGAGAAAACACATAAGAATGCTAACAAAAGCAGCCAAGGCTAATTTTTTTTTTCTCCTTTTAAGTTCTCTGAAAATTCTAAATTCTCAATAATTATGTTGTTACTTTTACAGTAGATGTGCAATAAAGATGTCTGGGAGAGAATGTCAAATGGGGGTTGCAGAGGGGATGAAGACAAAAATTAAAAAGTTAAGTCGTGAACAGCTCTGCCACAAACAGCAAATGTACACATATTGAAAGAAGAGCAAACAAAAGGTATGGAAAAGGGGAAAATGCACCAAAAGAGTCTCTAAGATTTCGGGTTAAGGGAAAAAAAATTATTATTTTTTTTTGGGGGGGGGGGAATTCTAGCTTAGGCACTCGGGAGTATGAATAATTTTTTCTTAGTTCCTCCTTTTCCCAAATTTCCTTTAATATGTGTATATTGCTTTTTTAATATTACTTTTACAATGAAAAAATAAATTTAATAAAATCACAATAACGGGAGATGTGCAGAGTACAGCTGGGGCCTGGGGAGGCTCACAAGGCCCACAATTTTCGGGCATCTCATAGAAGGGGGAGAAAGGCACTTGGTTGGTGGCAGAGGCTGGGCACTGAGAGAGCACAGTCAGCTGTGGGGTGGGACACGGTGCCTTCTGCCTTGTTTTTCTCGTCTGCCTTGACCCTTTCAGTCTCTTGTCTCCTACATCTGTTCAAATTTCTGGAGGTTCCGAATCCTCTAGATAGTACTTTCCTAGTGAGCATCCAGCTGACAGAGGAGATTCTCATAGTTCAAGGTCAGAGAAAGAAGCCTGCGGGCTATGGCTAGCACCACTAGCCTCAGTGCGAAGCTTCCTCTATAACCCTAAGCCCTGCCCACCCTGTTCTCAGTCAAGTCCTACCTGGACTAGATCCTGCCCCAACATTCTTAACAGACCTTGCCAGCCCCGCCCACTCCTCAGGCCCCACCCACTCCCCTACCACCTCCAGCCCCGCCCACTCAGGTTACCTGTGACAGTGCTGGTGGCCGGCCTCGCGTGCAGCGCCACGTCGGGCTGCGGTACGGACTGCGGGTGCAGCCCCGGCACCTGCTGCAGCTTGGGCAGCGACATGACCGCCTGGCTGCTCTCGGCGGGCGCGGGGGGCACTAGCAATGGTTGCTGTGATGAGGCGGAGGTGGGTGGCAGGTGAGGCGGCCGGATCTTCTCGGCCATCAGCTGCTCTTTGATCTTGTTAATCAGGACCAGGTTGTCCAGCTGTAGAGGGAGAGGAGCCAAGTTGGAATGGGCGGACCGCACCCCAGGGCCCTCTCCCTTGCAGGCTACAGCCCAAGCCCCAGGCAAAGCATAGTAGCTCCAATTCAGAAGGAGCTGGCGGGGTCAGTCTTACCTGGCTGGGCATGGTGGGAGGAGGGGGCCAGAAGTATGGGTTGTTAAATCGAGGTTCGGCCATCCTGCAGAAAGGGAGAGCACCTGTCACTATCAGCTATGAGATCTCTTTACCCCTTGAGACCCAAATTCCTCAGCCAAGTGGGCCTCCCACCAAACCCAGAGACCCACATCCCCAGGCTGAAAAGTCAGGAATTCAGTGTCTCCCTGGGTGGACCTCAAGGGGCAAAGGTCACATTCAGACCAGAGTGCTCCCAGTATGGGGTTGGGGGGGGGGGCATGCTGCCAGGCCAGTTTCCATCCCCTAGGTTTCAGAGCAACCCAGCCACATTCGACATGGAACCCTCCCCCACCCGGAGACAACCTGGAAAGCCCAGGGAACACCTTTGTTAATAATCACAGAGCAGAAGCAACTAACTACCCATTCTGGATCCTTGCCCTGCCTTCTCCCTTAGGGAAGACACCCTCATCAGAATCCATGAGATGGGGCGAAGATACGGCCTCTCCGAAGGGAGGCTGTAGAACAATTTACACAGCCCCAAAGAAGCACTTCCCTTGTCTCAAAAATTACACTCTGGAAAGTCCGGGCACGGATAGATGTATAACTTGCAAAGATGGGTGTCAGGATGCTGTGCTTGAGGGGGGAGGCTGGGAGGACCAGGGGTCAACATAATGTGACAAGCCCCCTCCCCCCCCGTGGTCCCCACTGCTGGCAAGTTTGGCAGCCTATGGGCTGGAGGCCCTTTTCAACCAGGGCAATACGAAGGCCAGACCTTCAGGATTGTCTCTGTCCTTCCTCCTGGGCAGGGGGTTGGGGGTGGGGGTGGGGTGGAGAGGTTGACTTTTCTGTAGTTCTAGTCAGTCAGGAAGTGATTTGCAGGGACTGGGTGCACACAGGTGTTCCCTTACTCACTGCTTCCTATCCATGTAGACGGAATAATCTTTCAGAAATCACTTCTGATTGCAAACCCTACCTGGTATTGCAGCTTTAGACCAAAAAGAAATGCCTGCAACCTGGCTTGCTCCAGTGCGCTTGGGAAGTCCCTCCTGGAACCAACCAGGGCAGAGTCTGAGAACAGTCGCCACTGGGACTTGCTCTACTCTGAGTGTTTTCAGAAAGAGCTTTTATATGGATCTCCTTTCGTGATCTTTGCTTGATAAGGGGACACAAAAGGCATCCCTCCCTCCCTGTCTCTTCTTATAGGTGAAGAGGCTGGGGCTTAGAGAGGCTGCCCAGCACCTCTGGTGCTCAGTTAAGCCTGGAACTCAGATTACTCAAGCTGCTAACCCTGGCCATTTGCTTTGTGAATTCCAGTCCTCAGTAGAAAGGAGGCCAGCAGCTGCTCTAAGTGTAAAAGTCCTACCGTCACTCCCAGCCTGGGGAGAGTCTGGTCTCATTTCCTAGGTTGGAGCAGAGAGCTGGGGACGAGGGGTAACCAGGACAATCCCCATCCAGTCAGCCTTCTATCCCCACAGGCATAGGAGGACCTTCCTTCTGCCTGTCAAAGTCCATGTTGGCCTCTTACAGACAAAAAGCATATTCTGCCTGCCCATCTCCCTGACTATTACCTGAGGAGGCTATGGGTTAGGAGTGCCTACCTTGTACCAGGCACACTGACACCTAGAACAGGAACTTTCACCATGGCCACTTTTAGAAGTGAGGAAACAAAGATCAGAGAGGCAGAGTGGCTGGCTCAAGATCACACAGCAAGTGAGTGTCCTACTGAGACTCCATTACCCTCAGCCTGACCCCAAGTCCAGTGCATCAGCCCCTGAACTGTTCAAGGAGAAGACAGAGCCTTCTGGCCGTAGGCTTGTGAGTATGTCTTGCCTTAGGGTGACATGGTTGTAACCCCATGAGTGGACACAAGGTAGAGATGGGGTAGGGGAGACTGAGGAGCTAACCTACAGTAGCTTGGGAATGGGTCCATCTGTCCTGTTCATCCTGATATCCCTGGCCTCCAGGACCAGAGTCCATCCATAGGAATTTCAGGAAGGAATGAACAGAGACTGAGGAAAGAACAGAGAGTAGGATTCTCTGACAGGCAAGCCCTCCTGCTTTCTAGCTGCTCAGTTTACAAAGTGCCCTCTGTGGAGAGCTCTTCAGAAGCCCATGAGGATGACAAGCAAGGAAGACTTTCTGTCACCACCATTTCATGGAGGAATCCATCAGTCACTAGGAAGGACACCTGCTCCAAGCTACAAGGACTGGTACCAGCAGCCTTGGATACAGTCCCTGAGCTGTTTTCTGTATCAGTAAGATGGGGTGAGACAGGTTGCCCTGCTCCAGGGCTCTGCCACTGCACTAGGCTGCTTCCAGACAGTTCTGGGGAAGTTATTATTCACTCCTCCACTCCTCTAGGGAGCCGAGGGCTTGCCCAAGGTCCCATTGCTGGGATAAAGTATATGCTACTATTTATCATTTACCACGGAGTAGCCAGGGATAGCCCCTGCCTTAGCTACATAGCCAAGCACATAAGGGGAGGCTTTGCCAGAGCATCACACAGCCCTCTCCTGGTCTTTCTCTGCCCTTCTCCAGCTAGGAGTCTGTCAGTGACCTTGGCCCTGATCCACCTACTGAGTGCCAGATGCAGGGGGCAGGACAGGGCCATTGCCTGGTAGTCACTGGCCTGGTAAGACCTGCCCTGAGGAAGGGTGTGATGTAGGAGAGGCAAGGACAGAGCTCACTCAGGACAGACAGAGGAGGGGGAAGGTACAGTGATGTGGAAGATGAACACCTTCCCAGGACTATGGTGGCATGGGACACTGAAGTCAGCCTTAGGGCCTTGAATGCCAAGATGAGACAGGACGGAATGCCAGTGGTGGGAAGGCAACAAAGAACATGCTGGACCAAGGGAACAACATGGCAGAGGGGACACTGAAGTCAGGGGGAGTATACTGGGGTAGAAGTAGGAGCCAAGCCTGCTGGGGCTGAGTGTTCATGCTGGATGGGCAGAGGAGACACACGGGCAGTCAGCTGGGCCTTCGGCACTGGGCAGAGACTAGGAGCAGGGAGCCACACACCTTGACCCTGACACTTGCAATCCACCTACAACAGCCATTTGTTTTTCTTGTTCTAAAAGGTGAAGTTTAACTGTGGATGACTGATATTGTCTCCTGGAGCTGTTTCACAAACTCTGGGCCAGACCAGGGACTAGCAAAGGGGCTAGTCAGATGTGCCTGCCTCCCGAAGCAGCAAACAGGGACTCAGTAAAAAGCTCCCACCTGTGAGGCCTTCTACATACCACCAGACCACTCCCTTCAGAGCCACCTGGGCCCATGAGGGGTCCCAGTGTGTCTGGGGCTTCTTGATCTTTTTCACAGTTTCCCACCCAGCCTCCCACACTGGATCCTCAGAATCGGGCAGGACCCTGCTTCCCTAGCAGCTCAGCACCAGTGGCCTACTCTACCCAGGAGCTATAAGTACCAACCAAGTAGCCCCCTGATGCCCCTGCTCTTTCAGATTGTATCTCAGAAGCTGCTCTGCATCTGTCTGCCTGGGCTGGCTTTGACTTTCTCTGGTGGCAAGCCCCTCCCCCTGTCACCCACCTCTGAGCAAGTCACAGACACACAGTGACCCTCCCACCTCAGACCAGTCCCAGCTGAGAAGCTATTTCCAGACACTCTCCAATCCACCCATGCCTCCCCAGCAGTCTGGCCTTGAGCACTTCCCTCCCACTAGGAAACAGCAGGCTCAGGTTCTAATCCTGACTCCACCTCACTGAATGTGTGACCTTGGGCAAGTCTCTTGCTCAACTTCCAAGTAAGGGAATAAGCTGCCTAGATGCTGGCCTATTTTGCAGAGGTGAGCCAGGGAGGCCTCGGGGGGACATGAGGCCTGCCTTGAGTCTCAAAGAGTGGGACTCAACCAGCAGGTGGGGCAGGCATTCAGGTAGAGGTAACAGTGTCTGTAAAGGCCTGCAGGCAAGCGATACACCGGTGTGGTGCCAGAGATGTGCAGCCTCTCAGAGAGGCTGGCAAACAGATGAGCCTGGACAGTCAGCCAGGACCTGGCTCAGAGGCTGACCCCTAGTTCTCAGGCCCAGAGTCCAGGTCTGCAGCAGAAGGTAAGGGGTGAAATGTGTGGTATGTAAGACCCAGTCAGTTACAGCAGGTTCTAGAGAGGCCAGAGTGGGTGGCAGGGGAATTCTCAATTAGAGGTATGAGCCTAGGGCTGAGCGTGGACCCAGAGGGGAGTGACCCAAGGGGCCTGGCTACTCTGGACAGCATGTGGCCAGGGAAGTACACAGCTGTCCCTGCAGTGTGGCCCAGATCTCTGGACATCGACAGAGACAAACACAGTTAACACAACATGCAGACAGCACCAAACCCAGACGGGACAGACACAGACCTGTGACCACAAGCATGGCCGCATGGGAACAGGAAGCCAAAGCCACCGACACTAATAGAGCAAGCGTACCTCCCCCATGACACCCCCAGAGGACAGCAGTGAGGGGCACTCAGGTCTCTTGATCCCCAAAGAACAACCCCTCATTAACAGACCCGCAGCCTGGAATCACAGGTTCCTTACCTAGAGGGTCCTTTCCCACTTGGTGAACTTCTACTCATCCTTCAAGACCCAGCTCAAGTGTTCCCTCTTCTACGGAGCTTTCCCTGAACCCCCAGTCAGTCACTTCCTCTGTGTTCCCAACGGCACCTTGTATATGGGAATAACAATAACAACAATAAAATGGCAGCTACCGTTGATTTAAACACCAATGTGCTGAGCATATTACGATTCGAGTCATTGGCTCTTCCCAGTGACTCTGTGGAATGAGCACTTGACAGAAGTACAGCTCATAGACGCCAATCAACTTGCTCGGCCACACAGCAAGGGAGTGAGGGTGCCGCCCAGCCCTGGCCCAGCCCTAAAGGGACACATGCACTCTGGTGTGGCTCTTAAGCAGCGGTTAGAAAAACCTATAAGCTCTTCCCAGGCAGGTTGGTATCTGACATCTCACCTGGGCCAGCATCTTACCCAAGGTGGCTACCTACAATAGGCTGAGGACTGTGGCAGAATATTTACAGCCATTACTGCAACAATTAGACCCATGGTACAGATGAAGAAACTGAGGTCCAGACAGGTTAGGCAACCTGGCTGAGGCTATGGAGCTCAGTACAGATTTTAAAGCAGGCCCCTCTGTCACCTTTTCCCAGAAAGCCTCTGAGGCCTGTCTAGCAAATTCCAGAGGGAAGGGCACACTAGGTACCAGGCTCTGCCGCATGGGGAAAGCACAGACTTGGACCAGGGCATACACAGGACACACAGCCCATGGTGGATTGTAGGTGGTGGGGGCACTGCTGCTAGGGTGGAGGAAGTGAGGGTTGGCAGTTCAACGAATTAGGCCCCGCCCCCAAGGCACACCACAGACATTAAAACTTAGATCTCACATGGGAACAGGCTTTCAACAAAGCCAATGGGGGTGGGAGTGGGTGGGTAGCGATGGGGAAGTGGGAGGAGCTAGACCTAGACAGCAGGGCTTCAGATCTAAGAAGGCTGCAGGGAACCACGCCCACAGAGGCGCAGTGCCCAGGGGGCGGGCTAGCTTCAGCTGCACGAGGGGGAGGTACTAGCCTCAGTTGCACGGGGCGGGGGGCTGGTGGGGGGTTGTCTTTGTTTCTGATTTCCAAATTCCCAGTCATGGCATTCCGTTTCTTTTAAAATGAAAACAATAAATTTATTATTTAAAAAAAACGAAAAAAAAAAAAAGTGCTCGGGAGCCTAAGGGGCTAAGCTAGAGGCTCATGGGAAAGTCGGCTCAGCTGATGGGGGCACTCCAGAACCACTGCGACCGGCCTCTCACAGCCCAACCCTAAAACTAAGCTGGGGGAAGGTCAGGAGGGCTTCTTGAAAGAGGCAACACAATCTGCACTTTGACCCTGATTAGAATTCCACAGGACGGAGCACAAAGTACGTCTCTGGCCCTCACCAGGTACTCTGGCCCAGTCCTTCAGCTCTGGCCTCAGCAAGAGCTTCACCCCTGCAGGCTCTCCATCTCCACCCTACCCTAGTCTACTACAGTCACTGCACCCCACCCTACCTAGACGCTTTCAGGGCTCCCTACTGCAGACATGGTGAGGATGACTTGGGTCATATAACCAGCTCTTGCTGGCCATTGGTTGTCCTCTGGCTTCATTGGGTGACCCGCTGCGCAATAATCACCCAGGCTGACAGTGCCTCTCCCCACAGTGTTCACTTCCCTTCTTGCTTTCTCTCCTTCAAGGACCCCATGGCCACTCACTGGCCAATTCCAACTCCCCCCATGGTTCCGCACCTGTCTTTTCTTAGCCATCCTAGACATGGTACTCCATCAGAAAGAATTAGAGACCTTTTGGCTGCACCTGGTGTTTGAATGGGTGAATGAATGAATGACAGTGTGCATGCATGGTTAGTGGAGGGGACTAAAAATGTTACAGTCAGGATGGAAGTAAGCGCCCTCCCTTCTCTGAGTGCCCTCTGCATTACACATATCTGCCTGATGCCATCCCTGCTGACATGAGGAGGGGGCGGCGTGTGTGCTGATCCTTAGAGATGTGAACACCTAGTGAACACGGCCAACGGTTCTGCCTCACCAGCCATGAAAACTCAACAGGCTTCCCCTGCCAAAGGAGCAAAGAGAACTACGAAAGTGAGAACACCCGATACTGGTGAGGGTGCAGGGACGGCGACACTCCTGTGGGTGACCGGTGTGAACTGGAACAAGCATCTCCAGAAAGGATCGACTCATGATGTGTGAAGAACTCGAAAGGTACTGACGCCTGGCCTAGTGAGCCCAGGCTTGGTCGGCCGTCCCCAGAAAACAACCTGAAGTTCCATGCTCGACACTGCTTATGTCAGTGGGTTCAAGAACCTGGAACGGCCAAATTTGTAAGCGATAGAGATGGTGCTGAAATGACTCTCCTCTGTGACTGTCCACAGTGGCACTGCTGTGACTCGCTCAATGTGCACATGAGCCTATGAGGAACCAGGGGTATAGAGGGACTAGGGAGCTGCCCAAAGCCAAGCAGGGAACGTGGAACTCTGATGCAGACTATGGGGGATCTGGAGCACAGGCTACCACGCTCATTAAAAAGTATAGTTAATAACCCTCGGTGGGCAGTTAGGAGATACTCGTGAGACAGTAGCCAGGAGGCCAGGGAGAGGTAAAAATCACATTCAAAACGGGATGCTGCTAGGGGACTCGAATGCCAACAGTGGGGCAGAGGTTGGAACAGGGCAGAGACAGGGCCGGGGGCTGATGTACTTCATAGCTGTCATTTATGACTTTTCTACAGTGTGGCTATGTGGCTGCCTTGAGGAATGCTTTTAAAATAAAATTGAAGCTTCTGCAAGCTTTGTTTGGAATGCAAGGCACCCTTGCCTCCTATCCAAACTCTAAAGTTCTCCAATTTCTTCCAAAAGAGAAGCTAAGGGTCTCACTGCAAACCCAGCACCACCCATGCCCCCAAGTGGGAGGGCAGTTAGTAAGTCTCATTATATCCAAGGGCTCCAGCCAGGAAGACAGGCCAAGGGATAGCCCAGTCTGCCTGTATGTCACTCTCCCACAGAAAGCCCTTTATAGGTCCACTGCTTGGGGAAGTCCTAACCCCTCAGCTGGTCAGCCAAGGCCTCCACAAGGTCCTGTCGGCCACATTCTTCCCTGCCACCCCTACACCTACCCTCCTGCCCCTCTAAGCACGTGTACCGCCCACCCCAAACAAGCTGCTCTATGTGCCGCCTGTGCCATCCATCCGAAGGTTCTAGAGCCAGAATCCTGACATCAAATCTCAGCTGAGATCACACTGCCCGAGTGAATGGTTATTTGTCTATCCAGTTCCCCACACACCCTGTGAGCTGGGTGAGGACAGCTTATTTGAGGGTTCATGGGTTACACTCCCTGTTCCCCAGCTGGGCCTCATAGTGTAACTGACAGGTCTTAGATTCAAGGCAGGTTTTTTTCCTGACCTTTCCCCTAACAGGAATCAGGTTACCCAGTTCCACACTAAGGCTTCTTCCTTTCTCATACCTCTAAATACAGTGGTCACCCCAACAGCCCGGAGTGACACTCAAGGTTAGGATCACAGCAAAGCCATGCACCCTCCAAATTGGAGGTGGGCAGGGCCCAGTTCACACCGGTGCTCCATAAGGCCTGGGGGGCTCAATGAGGCAGGGTCTCTTCATGCCAGAAGAGCAGAGGGATAGACAGAAGCATTCCCAGTACAGAGAGGGAACCCTGCTCCCCCCGCCCCGAAAAGCAAAACTGCACAGGCAGGAGTTGGAGACCCCATGGCGGTATGGTGGTCTGGAGCAGGTAGTGTGTAGGGCAGATACAGGCTGATGGTCAGAGTAGTTCGTGGAGGGAGGGATGGCCCTGAGCAGTCCAGAGTAACACTTCTAGCAGACAAACCCTTATGTGACCAGGGGGATAGCTAAGAAAGGACAAGCAAGAGGTTTTGCCACAGAGAGGCTCAGGTGAGACTGCCTGGCTCTTTGAGACCTACCCAGCCATCCATGTTCAACATCTGCCTCCCACAGCCCCTCTGCCTCCCACAGCCCCCCCATTCCATGAAGCCCTGCTGCTGTCCAGTCCATTTTACCCTTAAAAGTGCAGCCAGGCCAAGCCAAGCTCAGAAACTGGCTTCTGTGGACTTCCTTTGAAGAACAAGACTGAGGAGCCTGGATCTGACTAGGGCAGGTTTTGTAACCCCACACACAGGTCTGGGAGGGCAGAGAGGGTTGATCCTGGCAAAGAGGGCTGATGTGTGCACACAGTGCCTCCCTGACCTTCCACTGCCCCTGCCCTGTATTCTCAGGTCCACACCCAGCTCCAGACACCCAGAGACGAGACATCATCACATTACTGACTCAGATCAAGAGCTTTTCTCTACTGCCAGCTCTCCCAGAGGATGCCAGGTTGATCGTGGTGACAGTCCCCAACCCTTCCTCCACCCAGGGACCTTTAGATGCTCTCCAGGTCCTTCTCACTTTCCTCCCAATCTCTCAAGAAAGAGGCTTTGAAATGTGGCACACTCCCAGAAAGATGCCTAGAAAACACCTGAGCAACATGCTAATGTATAAAAAAGCATCCTGTCAGGACCTCTAGGTGGTGGTGAGGGGCTTTACCCTGTCCTTCCTACATATCCTCAAGCCCTGATCCTGCCCTCCTGGTTCTCAGAGTGCTCCCTGATTTCGGGTTGGGCATGATGCTCCCAGGTTACTAAGCCACTTAAGTTCATGAATTGATGAGGGCCTAGGGAACAGAGAAGTGTGGCAAGCCTTTCTGCGTCTCTGGGTCCTTCACTAGGAAGTGAAGGAACTCAACCAATCACAGCTGGGAAGGGGTGGGCCTGGGTTAACAGTCAGAGACCCCATCCTGGCCTGGGCCTTGGGATCACAACAAAGCCCAGGGTTCAAAGTTCCATTTGTAACCTGACAGGTAAGGGTGGAAAGTATGTCACAGTACGGCCACAGGGATGCTGGGAATGGGTACAGGGTAACAGGCATAAGATTCCAGAATGGTGCCTGGCTCTGTGATTTGCAGCCACTACACATGCTAACCTGCCAGTGATGGGCTCCTGAAGAACGAGGAGCCTTACACACGTGCTCCATTATCTGGGGTGCGGGAGCTTCCTTCAGCTCTTCTGACTTCTCCCCACATCAGGGCTGCTCTGCTGACATGAATCCATCTATCTTTGAAGACAGGTCCCAAACTAGGAATTCTAGTATGTGATCATAACTCCTCCATGAAGTAGCTCCTTCCCCTCCCATGTAGGCTGTCTATGGTCAGGTCAGGCAAGGCTCAGGCCTGAGTAAAGGCTAGCAAATGGTACAGACCCCAAGCAGAAAGACTGGGTGGCTACGTGGGTGGGCGGTCCGGGGAAGACTTACTACAAACTGAACCAAACTATCTCCAACCCTACCTGGTTGCTCACAACCTCCCGAAGGTCTCAGGCCTACTGCCTTCTCCTGTTTATGAGTGATTCCACTTCTCCAGGCAGATCCAGGCAAGGAGTAGGCATTCGCCCACAGGAGTGCCAGGGGATACATAAAGACTCAGGAATGGTGGCAGAACAGATGACTATCTAAGTGTGACTGTGTATGTTTGAGTGGGATGGGGACTCTGCCCACCGCAGCCAGGTGTCCCCCGACAGAACCCCAGTACTGGCTAACTAGACTATCCTCTGAGGCAGAGGTTCTCAACCTTCCTAATGCTGCAACCCTTTAATACTGCCCCTCATGTTGTGGTGACCCCCAACCATAAAATTATTGTCGTTGCTACTTCATGACTGAAATGTTGCTACTGTTATGAATGGTAATGTAAAGATGTGATATGCAGGCTATCTGATATGTGACCCTGTGAAAGGGTTGTTCGGGACCCCACCCACCCACCAAGGGTCACAACCCACAGGTTGAGAACCGCTGCTCTGACAAGCCTGAAGCCTTTGTCCAAAGCTCAAAATGGAATTATCTTGTCTGGCCACAATGGTGAGGCAAGAACCAGCAGGTTGAGGACTCCTCAGGCCTCAGAGCCAAGTCTCTCAACCTGTCTATCCCACCTGATCTACTAATGACACCACCTAGCTACTTGACCAGTCTCTAAAGCCCACCTCTGCTCTGGGGTTCCAGAAAGTTCTCCTACCACCACAGCCCCAACACACTTCTACAGTTGGCTTCCTCAGTGTCGGGCATAGCCCTGTGCTTTGGGAATACTGCCCCACGATGGGGGAGGGGATGGTACCTAATGGAGCACAGCTTCTCCCACCAGAGCTTCCTCCTGCCTTTGAACCCCCAGGCAAAGGCTGGGCAGCCTGTTGAAACCTGATGAGCAGAGAGTCTACCGGGTAAAGAAAGTCTCGGGAGATACATACAGTCTTAGACACAGTCCACTCCTCTTCCCTAACCCTGTAGTTTCTCCAATGAGTAAGAAGACATTGGCTACCCAAGCATCAACAGATGCCCACTACAGGAGCAGAAAGCGAGTCTCGTTTCCCTGAGGACATCAAGCCTGTCTAGGGATCCCAAGCAAGTGTCAGCATGGTGCTACAGAGACAGAGGTGGGATGGAGTGGGGTGCTCAGGTCTTAGCAGTCTCTGTGTACCCATTGGTTCATTTACTCCTATATTCAATAACATACACCAAGGCCATCAGACTGAGCCAGTCGATGCCCCCAGAAGCTGGCACTCTAACTTGGCTTCCCACGGTCATTCACTGGAAGGTGCAGGAACTCTATGTGTGTAAAGAAGAAACAGTGTCCTGGCAGTGACAGCCGCCTGACTTCCATGGGGGACAAGGGTTCTGGGGTGGGAGTTCTAGGGGAGAGAGCAGAGGCTCTTCAGTCAGGATGTGGGCAGGGATCGAGGAAGGCTGGGCTTCCCCACAGCTGTGGGATCCTAACCAGACCCAGCAGTGCCCCCACCTGGCACCCGCCACCCCTCAACTCCCCAGAGGTAAGCTCCCTGACTTCTCCATGCCTACACTTCCTCAGCTGCAAAAGAGGACAACAATGAGGACTGCATTTCCACATGCACAAAGCCTCGGAGAACATGGTCTACCCCAAAGTGAGCACCCTTTGTTGCTTCCCTAAACACATGGTGACAATTCATGATGGGGTCACGATCAAAGTGTCAAAGGTTCCAGGTGGGAAAGCTGCTTGCACCATTCTGAGTCTGAGCCTGTGATTTGATCATCTCATTAATGCCTAACAACAACCCCAAGATTCCCAGGGGAAGATGACAGACCTCGAGGTAACATCTCCAGGCACTGCCAGGACACCGAGGCTGCCACCACACCTGGCTCCACAGCCTGTCCTCACCTCTGCCGAAGCCCCGGCCACACCTCCCTGGAAACTTGAGTGGAGCTTAAACTTCCCTAGAACTTAAACATGTCCCCGGGCAGACAGTGAGAAGTACAAATAAACAAGCGAAAAGAGAAGGTCTCAGATGCCCAGAGCCACAAAAGAAAATACGAAGGGGCTCATGTGACAGTGGGGAGCTATTTACAGCAAACGGTCAGCAAAGGCCCCTTTGAAGAGGTGATGTTCGATAGTGCCACCAGCTATGAAAGGACTCAGGAAGAAAACATTCTGGGCCAGCATGGCCAGAGGTGGTAAGATACGGGGGTGGGCAGGGCAGGGCAGGGCTGGCGCTGGAAAGCAAAGGTTGAAAAGCAGGCAAGGTTGGAGCTACAGAACACACACACACACACACACACACACACACACACACACACACACACACCCGTAGGCCCAGAATTAGGCTACTTATTTTTCTTCTAAATATTCAGGAAGCGTGGAACTTCCAACAGGGGAAGAAAGAGGCAGAAGGGGACTGTCAGGGTCCACAGATCATACTTTTCATTCTGAAAACCCCCATCATGGTTCACAAAGTCAAGGCAGGGCCTAGATAAGTAAGTGATGATCCTTATAGGGCAGCAATCGTGCCCAGAGAGTCCAGCACATGCCTGGCCGGGGGTGGGGGACACCGAAGCCACTGTAATTACCTCCCCTATGATCCAGCGCCCACTGTACAGGCACTCACCCTGAAACTCACAGAGGTACAGAGAGCATGCTCAGAGCCCTGAGACACAAATGGGACTTGATCTTAGGACCCAGGCTCACTGCTAAAGAGCCTCTGACACTCTCAATCCCTAGGAACGTACCTGAAGCCTTGGCTTTTCTCCCTTGTTGGCATTAGAACATGATAGGGCGGGGCTAGAGAGATGGCTCAGCGGTTAAGAGCACTGACTACTCTTCCAGAGGTCCTGAGTTCAATTCCCAGCAACCACATGGTGGCTCACAACCATCTGTAATAGGATCTGACACCCTCTTCTGGTGTGTCTAAAGACAGCGATGTACTCACATAAAATAAATGAATAAATAAATCTTAAAAAAAAAGAACATGATAGGGCTACATTTGCATCTCATATCTGTCCAACCTGGGCTGGGGGAGGTGGATTGATTGGGTGGGTGGATGATGGGACAGACAGGCAGACTACTGAACTGACTAACCCACAGACTAAGGAGTAGACAGTGGAAGAATAAATGAATGGCCTAGCCACAAATGAGAGAATATACGAACAGTAAGAATTCAGAGCAACAAGAGAGAGGCAAGGAAAGGAAGCGCCTACCTAGGGAAAGGCAGGGCTAAGCTAGCTTTAAACCAAGGCCACAGACCGCTCACACATCAGTTTCTTCCCACCTACAACCAAGCTCGCCTCTGTTTCCCAAGGTCACAGGCAGACTATTTTTTAGCCCCTAGAACCAACCTATCTAATGTGACCATTATGCCCCAGCTCCTGTACCAGCTAGCACCCCTACACTGGGCCCAGTGGCTCACTATCCCTCTAAGCATTTCACAGAAAAAGGAGACAGGAGAACAGGGCTCCAGAACTAGCTGGGGCCAGACTCTGAGCCAGTGCCTTCCTCTCTGAGTCCAGATGACCTCCCAGGGCCTTTCCATCTCTGACATTCTTTGGGGTGGGGGGTGAGCCTCTGGATTTTTACACAGCCACTGGGGTCAGCAGAAGAATTTCAGACCAAAAACTAGAAGTTGGGAAAGGTCCTGCCCACAGCACCACCCACTTAGGAAAGGCCCACACAAGGAGTCTGCAGGCCCGAGTTAAAGCCCTCCTCCATCACTGCCAAACCTCTCCAAGCCTCGGTTTCTTAAATTTTAAAATGAGGTCAACTGTCCCCATCTGCACATCTGACCTCAACTCAGTTTTGGGGAATATCTGACATGGCTGCAGCCACACAGGGCATTGTGCACACTGTAAAGTTGGATTTCCTGAAAGATTATGATTATAGGGTCCAGAGAAAAATGAAGGGGGTCACACCATCTTATTCCTGTTCAGTTCTGTCTGAAACAAACCATGCTGGTGACAGCGCTCCAAAACAGAACAGTGGACAGAACCCAGCCGTGGATCCCGACCTCAGCTCTCTTCCTCTGGGCAGAGTAGTGTGACTCATGGGCCTCAGTTTCTCCATCTAAAACCTTGTTGGTTCAGAACCCGGTGACCTAGGCATGCCTAGCTCTGAAGCTCAATACTCCCAGACCTTGTTATCACTGACTGTCCATAGGGAGCTAACATAGCCTGGTGAAGCCAGGACATACATAGATCTGAAGAGAGTGTTTTCCCTCCAGGAAATGGGGGTGGGTGGGAGGGAGGGCCCTAGATAAGCACAAAGGCTCTGAACAGGGTCCTCTTAGGACAGATTCTCCCAAAGGGGGAAAAGACCAGGTTCAGATTTTATGGGCCTAGCCTCATACCACTTTGCTGCCTGCATAGCCACCAGCACATCCAGTCAGACACTTTAGAAACTCAACTGAGGTCCAATCAGGAGACTTCAAAGTGGCAGGCCGGGTGACAGAAAGGAGTTAACACAAGCAGAGGAGAGGCCCATATCACAAGGGCCAGGCAGCCAGCTACTCCCTTGTATATCGGGACCCACAGGAGCTGCAGGCCTGTACCCAGCTAAAAACCCACCATTAAGGACATTCATCAACAGAAGCCATCTCTGGAGGCTAAGAAGACCACCCATACCTGAAGGGGGTTCATCAACTGCAATCAATCAGACTTGCCCCAAGAGGGGGCTACCAAAACTTCCTGTCCACCAAGAGGCTCTGGCCACCCATGAAGGGGCAAGCCTCCCTCCACCTCCAACATACACAGCTCCTAAAGGATCCACACTGCTAGAAGACAGGGTGGTGAGAAGGGTCATGTCCTCATGACGGGGATCTCAGCTCCAAACCCTGGGCCCAGTCTAAGTCGCTAGAGCCAGCCACCTCCCCCAAATCTGGGGCTACAGTATAGTTCCTTACAATACCACTTTGATACAGAGCCTCGTCCAAACGACTCCTCCCAAAAACTCTCACCTCAGCCCTACACACACACACACACACACACACACACACACACACACACACACACACACACACACACACACCCATCCCCACCCACGCAGCTCTGGGGAAACCGGCAGTTAACTTTTCCCAAAAACCCTGCAAAAGCGACTAGCTGGGGGGAAGAAACAGAGAAATGGGCCCCCATATCCTTTCGCGGCATCTCAGGGCCCTCAGGGGAAGAAAAAAAATCTTAAAAAAAAAAAATCAAGAAAGAAAAGAAAACTTTCAGAGTTAACTTTAAATTCCCAGCCCCCTCCCCCCAAATCACCCTGCAGCTTCTCTCCCCCTTATTTTTCCTTTAAAGTGTAATTGTATTGTGTCTCACCTCCCCGAAAGGCTCCCGGCTCTCTCCAAAGAAAAGGAAAAAAGCCAACCCTTCGGGTGCCCCCTCTGCTTCCAGCCGCCTCTCCCACATTCTCAGACAGTTTTATTAAAATCTTCAGACAAAAGAAAAACAAAAATGGCAGCCTGGCTTATTTTTAAAACAGGACAGGGACGCCATATTCTGCAGATCTGCAAAAAAACGGAGAAATCCGGCACTGGCCGCTCCACCGGGCCGGCTGCAAAGTGCGCGAACCGCGCCGTTTGCAATCCGTTTATTTGCATTAAGCCCCATGAATCATTGTTTACCGGAGAATTGCAGCAGGTTTGAATAGCCCGGCTTAGGAAAACACACACGCACACACTCGGAGACCAGCCCCAGACACGCCGCGGGAGACGCTGCCTACCCCGCGCGCGTAGCCGCCGCCGCCGCGGCCGCCCCGGGGCCGGGCCCGAGGCACCGGTGACCCCCGGGCCCACGCAGCGCGGCCGCCCCGCGCTGACAGCGCTCGCGCCCGCCCGGCCCCCGCCCCGCAACTCGGCGCAACTTTCCCGCGGGCGGGCCCGCTCCCCCGCGCGCCTCGGGCCCGCACGGACCTGGCAATGCTGGCGGCGCTCCGGGACGCGGCCGCAGCCCCGAGCCCGGCGGCCCGAGCAGGGCCGGGCTGGGGGCTCCCGGCTTCGGCGGCGGCGGTGGTGGCGGCGGCGCGCGGCTGGGGCTCGGTGCGGAGCGGCGCGCAAACCTTCCGGGTCGCCTGCTGTTCACTTCTGGGTTCTGCAGGCGCCGCGGCGGCGGAGGCCGGCTGTGCAGCCGCGCGGCCCCGGTGCGCTGGGCCCCGCGAGCGAGCCGCGTCCGGCCCCCCGCCTCTCGGCTGCGCAGCCCGCCCGGCCCCGGGGCTCCGGCGAGTGGGCAGCGCCCGGCGCTGGCGACGGCGAGGGGAGGGGGCCGGCGGGGCGGGGACGGGCCGCGCGCTGGGGGCCCCCGCTCGGCCCCGGGGCCTCGTCTCGCGCTCGCCGCCGCCGCCGCCGCCAAGGAAAGTTGCGCGGCGCCCCCTGCCCGCGCCGCGCCGCGCCGGAGGCTGAGCCACAAAGGAACTCCGCGCCCCCCTCCGCCCGCCCGAGCCGCGCGGGGAGGGCACCGGCGCCCGGCCCTAGGACAGCCCCTTCCCCAGCACGGGGGCTCCCGGGGCCCGGGCGGCCGCGGCCATTGTCCCGCCCAGACTCCGCTCCCGGTTGGCGGTGGCCTGGGAACCCGGGACTGGCTGGCCACGCTGCTCCTGGGAGGGATGGGGGTGTCCCCTCCTTGGGAAACCGCAGGCTGGTGCGGACCCCCACGGCGTCCCCCTCCCCACCCCTCACCCCCCTACCCCCCGGCGACAAACGGCCAGGCTCAAGATCCCTGCAAAGATTTTTGTTATTTATTTCTGAAGAAAGGACATGGGGGGTGGGGTGGGGGTGCAGAAGTTTGCACAGGCCAGGACACCGCTTCCCAACCCTAGGCCCGATCCTCAGCGGTGGGGCGGCCAGGGGCTGACAGCACTTCTGGAAAGTCTATCAGAGGTGGCACCGGCTGTCCCTCAGCTCCAGACCTCAGAGCCATCTGCGCGACTCCTCCTCCCGCCTCACCCTCCCCAGCCAATCAGTCACCAAGTCCTCTTGATTCGGCCTCGCGGGCTGTGTCAACTTCTAAACTTCACTTCTACCTGAGGAGGCAGACATTCCCGATTCCGAACCGGCTTGGATTTCTGTGTTACACTCTGCTGTCCACCTGCAGGCCTAGAGGATCAAGGCTGCCTCTGCGGTCAAAAGCATCCCAGGGAAGGAAGGACACAAAAACCATCCTGCCTTCTGGGAAGTAAAGTTCACAGGCACGTGTGCTAGTTGGCTGAGGGCACAGTTCTAAGAGTGGACAAAGTCGCTGTCCTCATGTGGATTCCAATCTAGCACAAGACGTCACACATTGGGGAAGATGGGGGGTGGGACCCACGGAGGTCGTTGATTTCTTCTCAACCATCAAGCACACAATTCCGGGCATAGGACGGAGACACAGTAAGCAATCGGCTTGAATTAACTGGAATGATATGGTATTGGCAATACAGAGAAGGCCACTCTCCTAGAGACATAGGGGCTGTTTTCAGAACACGACTTTGGGGTGAGCCTGGAGAAGCCGAAGGCCCAAGGGTGTTCTGGAAACAAAAAGACCAGCCCAGAGTTGAGAAGGTTCTAGTGAGGAAAAACACTGGCCAGCAATGGGAGTGAAGAGAGAAACCGCCCACGTAGAAGAATCAAGACGTGGGACGTGGGGCGTGGGTTTTACAGAGTGACTTCCTTCCCAAGAGCACGGTCAGAAAAGGAAGAAGAAAACTGATGAAGGTCAGATCAGCAGTCATGAGTCATGCTGACGGTGTGCACATTTGACTGTGATGAAAAGCAAGCCTTCCGGGGATGGATGGATGACTCAGCGGTTAGCGTGCACTGGCCTCTTCTTTCCAAGGACCTAACTTGGTTTCTACCACCCAGGTCCTGTAGCTCATAACTGCCTATAATTTTAGCTCCAGGGGATCTGATGCCCTCTTCTGGACTCCTCCAGAACCTTCACTCATGTGCACATACCCCCTCCCCTAGCGTAATTAAAAACAATAAACATTCTTTAAAAAAACAAAAACAAAAACAAAACAAAAACTTTAGAGACTGGAGAGATGGAGGGCCTGCTGCTCTTTCAGAAGACTAGAGTTTAGATTCCAACATTCATGTAAACAGCTCACCACTGCCTGTAACTCAAGCTCCAGGAGATCTGACACTCCCTTCTGACCAGTCAGGGACTCATCCAAAAGCCTCTGTGGTGCAATGAAGGTGAAGGGCCCCCAGCAAGGTGGGATCCAGAGACCTCTCCAGTCCACAGAGGGTTCACCACTGGCCAGTCTCGCCCACCGTGCTGAGAAGGTGGAGCATGAACACACATGTTAGTACCCAAAAGATGGTGAACTATGCCCAGGCAGGGCGAAGCCAGAGGAAACTCTGGTGAAGATGCAGCCTCAGTTGCAATTGATGGCCCAGAACTGAAGGGGTCATGCAAAGGATTTGAGACTTGGCACCATGAAGAGGGCCTATGAGAGACTATTGGTGAAGCCTAGTGGCAGCAGAAGACCCTAGTATATTGGAGATGCCAGTACCGTGGGCTGATCACCAAGAACAGCAGCAGCAGTGGAGTGGATCAACCTGAGCTTAGTCTGCCACAGAGGGCAGAGCTGGAGATGTGACCCCAGCCCTTTGGAGGAGCCCAGAAGACCATGTGTGGATCCCAGACATTGAAATAAGAAGTTATGAAGCTGAAGTTGCCTTGGAGACCCCAAAATTTTCGAGATGCCAGAGCCGTAGGATATCTGCTGAGGAAAGCTGCTAACAGGGAGTGGAACCAGCCCAGGAAAAGAAGTTTGTTGCAGTCAACAAAGATGAAAAGGGAGTTGGAGATCTGAAGACCGTTTTGACATCAAACATGGAGATGCAGAGTTTGGAGTTTGCCCAGCCGGTTTCCTGTCTTGCTTTGGGAATTACAGTTAAGTGATTGGATGAATGTCAGAAGAGACTTTGAACTTTGGACTTTTAACATTGTGGAGACTGCTATAGACTATGGGGACTTTGGAAGTTGGAACATGTATTTTGCATTATGCTATGTTTAGGTATAGCCCCCATAGACTCATATGTTTGGACAAGCCTATGGAGGCCAGGGAGTGGAATGTGATGATTTGTATATGCTTGGCCCAGGGAGTGGCATTATTAGGAGGTGTGGCCTTGCTGGAGTAGATGTGTCACTGTGGGCGTGGACTTAAGACCCTCATCCTAGCCGCTTGAAAGTCAGTCTTCCACAAGTAGCTTTCAGATGAAGATGCAGAACTCTCAGCTCTTCCTGCACCATGCCTGCATAGACGCTGCCATGTTCCCACCTTGATGATAATGAACTGAGCCTCTGAGACTAAGCCAGCCCCAATTAAACGCTGTCCTTTATAAGACTTGCCTTGGTCATGGTGTCTGTGCACAGCAGTAAAACCCTGCGAATGTGCCCACTCAGGTACATGCATGCACGCATGTGCCACACACACACAGAGTATTTTTCCTTTATTTATTTATTTATTTATTTATTTATTTTATATGCATTGGTGCTTTGTCTGCATTAGTATCTGTGTGAGTATATCAGATCCCCTGGAACTGGAGTTATAGACAGTTCTGAGCTGCCATGTAGGTGCTGGGAATTAAACCCAGGTCCTCTGAAAGAATAGTCAGTGCTCTTAACCACTGAGCCATCTCTCCAGCCCCAAGTGATTTTATTTTAATAGCCCATTACCTTGGTGGTATTCTTTCCTATGAGGAAAAAAATATCAGGCACACTTCACTAGCGTGAAGCAAATACCTAACTTACTTCTCAGACCTGTCAAGATCATTAAAAAACAAAACAAAACAAAACCAAAACCAGAGAAGTCTGAAAGTCACCACTTGGCAGAGCCTGAGGAGATAGGATGACTGAGTGTAATGGGATTGCCCTAAGTGAGGTATTGGATCAGAAAAATACGTGTTAAAGTAAAACTATGACTCTCTCATCAAACTATAGATCCTAATTAATTATGTCAATAAAACTATCTACCAGTCATTGTGGAACACTGTATCACTTAGTCATCATACGTTGGCAGTAGGGGAAGGGTGGTGGGAGTATATAAGGGGGAAGCCACTACTATATACTCGGAGTTTTGGTAAATAATAAAATAGCCCTTAAAAATTAAGTCTAACTGGATGTGGTGTTGCATGACTTTAAGCCCAGTATCCTGGGGGCAGAAACGGAGGATCTCTGAGATTTTGAAGCTAGCCTGGTCTACATAGCAAGTTCCAGGACAACCAGAGCTACACAGTGAGACCCTGAATACATGGTCCTCTCTGACCACCCACAAAGGAGTTGCAACCAGCATGAGCTCGCGTCCCACCCTCTCCATAGCCCTTTCCCTATGCGGTTCCCTGCACCCAGGGCTCACCTGTTCTTTCACAACCCCCTCCCTGACCTGCTTCAACTCACCCTTCAGATTTTAGCCTAGCCATTTAAAAGCTATGAGGAGGAGAGGCGAGGGCGCTGGACAGAGAGCTCAGTAGTTAAGAGGACCCACAACTGCCTGCAAGTCTACTTACAGAAGATCTGCTGTCCTCTGGACTCCTTGGGCAACCTGCACTCACACATGTTCAAACCCACATGAACACACACACACACACACACACACACACACACACACAGTGTACACATAATAAAAAATAAAGTAAAATACATCCAGGGCCTTCCAGAATTTTATCAATGTGGCCTCAAGGTAAATGATGTGCCATGACACATGGAAGCAGGGGGTGAGGACTACTGGGAATTCACCACTGGTACTCACACTGCTCCCTCTAAAGCCAGGTAGATGGTTCCCTGTCCCTCAGCCCTGTTCACCTGTCTGTCCCTGCTCACGCGCCTCCCATCTGTCTTGGATCTCAGTTGTTTTCCCCATTTCTCCTGTCTGGGAAACACCTATTTGTCAAGCCTGTGAGCAAATAGCATTGTATCTATGAATCCACTGTAGATCTCTTGTGGATAGAAGTGTGTCTTCTGGTTCTACAGAACTCCTGGGGCCACCAAACACCCTGTTAGCAAACTGGCTATGGTACATCAGAATAAATGCTTACTGAGCAGATGGATGGATGGTGCTCATCCTCTCCGATTCCACAACTCTTTTTACTCTCCCCTAGGAAGCCCTCTGTGGCTGAGGCTGATGCCCTCCACCCCCCTCCCCATCCCACCCCACCCCCACCCACGTTTCTCTAATGTGGACAGTGCAGCTCCGACTACATTCTACCTGCTACGTAGATGTATTTGTTCCTTGCATATGAGTTTAAGAAAGAAAAAAAAAAAAATAGCAGGCTCTCACCGTGCGACCCTGGCTAACCTGGAACTCTCTATGAAGATCTGCCTCTGTCCCCTGAGTACTAGGATTAAACGCATACACCCTCATACCAGGCCAGGGTAATTTGCTTGAGGAAGGAACCATGGCTTACATTTTCAATAACTCAGCACACGTTCACCAAGTGCCTACTCAGGGGTCTCATACAGGGCCCGAGGTTCTGGAGAGGCAGCAGAGGACAAACCCTGGTCCCCATTCAGACGGAGCACAGTACGACCCAGAATACGCTGTGGTAACAAAGAACTCCAAACTTCAGGTGTAGAACACAACAGGAGATTGCTGCTGGCTTGAACCATTAGCCCACACGGGTCCTCTGCTCTAGTCATCGAGGACCTTACCCTAGTTAGTCACTGACATCTTTGAACAGTACCCACTGGAACTTAAGATTGTCTGAATGGCCAGGTGCATGGGTTTTCTACTGCTCTTGCCTGGAAGTGACTCATATAACTCCTCACCATCCATTGGCCAAGACTAGTCACATGGCCTGTCCAACCGCAATGGAAACTGGGAGATTGAGTTCCCTGTGAGGAAGAGCGGTAGTTATTCGTGATGTGAGTGAACTCTCCAAAAGTCTATTCTCAGAGACAGGGTTTAGCAAAGAATTCCTTTACTGATTATTTATTTAGGGCTCATGAGCACTACAGAGGAGAGATCTGAAGTGCCAGGAGACAGAAGAGATCGTGGTGAACTCTCCAGAGGAAAAGGGATTTAAGCTGAAACCAGGAAGAGAACAGCGATTCTAGGAGACTGGCATGTAGAGGCCCAGAGCAAGGAAGAGCTTGCCACACAGAAGGGGTAACAGACCCCAAATGAGGCAACCGTGACATGATCCTGAGGGACGGATCTTCTTGTGGGCCCAGAGAGGAGAAGATTTAGGGTTTCGGTTTTATAGAAATAAGGCAACAGAGCAATTCTATCATGGTACTCTGTCTTCTGGGTATGGCATGGTGTTGCTGACTTGAAATCACAGAAGCTGTGAACACACACATGCAGCCCACAAGACTTCTCAAATAGAAGGAGGTAGGGAAATTCACCGGAGCCTCAGCTGCGATTGAGACCCACTCCATCCTGACCCCTCCAAGATGCATGTAATCCTGCCTTCGCTGCATCTGGCCTTGGGGCGGGGTGCTATTTAGAGTTCTTATGGGGGTGATGGCTAATTAGAATGGGCACTCCAATAAAGCTTTTTTTTTTTTTTTTTTTTTTTTAATTAACTGCATCACCCATGATGGAGAAGGACTTTTCAGTGATGTGGCTGTTTGGGGCTCACCTATGGGTCTTTCACCCACATTCCTATAAGTAAGACCAATAAATTCTTTGTTTGCTAGACTGGAGTCACTCAGGTAGGATGGATTCTTCGGCCAGTTGTTGATGCCCAATCTGGGGAAACAGACGTTTAGTTTTTCACGTCTCCCTAGGAAAACTCACAAGCTTGACTTCTGATCCGAGTTCTATCGGAAGTGGTCATGTGGTCATGGGAAGTGAACAGACTGGAAAGGGACAGAGTGGGGCAGCTGGGGTGCCAAGTGGGATGAGTTTCAAAGTCTTCCTCATGAAGGATGGATAGGGCTTGGACCATGTGGTATTGGCAGAAGTGGAGACACTCTGATTCAGTGCTGGACAGGTGTGGGAGAAGCAAGAAGCTTCCAGGGCAGCCCACATTCTTGAGGGAGACTGAGTATTTAGCTCAGTATTTTTTTAAAAAAATCTTGTGTGGAGTGTGTGTGGGAGTGGGTTTGGGTGCCACAGGACACGTGGAGGTCAGAGGTTAATCTCAGATAAAGGCCCTCAGTTTCTACCTGCTTATGCCAGACTAGCCACCCTGCATGCTTACAGGAACTCTCCTGCCTCCCACCTCCTATCTTGTAGGAGCATTGGATTATAGACACTGTATGTGCAGCTTTATGTGGGGTTTTTTTTTGTTTTGTTTTTTGGTTTTTGTTTTCTTTTTTCGAGACAGGGTTTCTCTGTGTAGCCCTGGCTGTCCTGGAACTCACTCTGTAGACCAGGCTGGCCTCGAATTCAGAAATCCACTTGCCTCTGCCTCCCAAGTGCTGGAATTAAAGGCGTGTGCCACCACTGCCTGGCTGAGTTCTTTTTTTTTTTTTTTTTTTTTTTTTTTTAAAGATTTATCTATTTATTTTGTATGAGTACACTGTAGCTGTCTTCAGACACACCAGAAGAGGGCATCAGATCCCATTAAGGATGGTTGTGAGCCACCATCTGGTTGCTGGGATTTGAACTCACGACCTCGGGAAGAACAGTCAGTCAGTGCTCTTAACCACGGAGCCATCTCTCCAGCCCCTTTATGTGGGTTCTAAGGATTTAAATTCAAGTTCTTCCACTTGGATGTACATTAGTTGGGGTTCTCTAGAGGAACAGAACCTAGAGAGTAAATATTGAGAGAATTTATTAGATTGGCTCACATAATATGGTTGAATAGTCCAATAATAGCTGTCTCACACCGGAGAGGCAGACAGCTCAGTAGTTGCTCAGACTACAAGACTGGCTGTTTTAACAGTTCCAGTCTGGCACCGGAGGCCTAGAAGATTCCTGGAGAGCTTCTGGTCTTCAGTTCACTTTTATCTTTTTTTTTCTTTTTTGTTTTTTTTCAAGACAGGGTTTCTCTGTAGCCCTGGCTGTTCTGGAACTTACTCTGTAGACCAGGCTGGCCTCGAACTCAGAAATCTGCCTGTCTCTGCCTCCCGAGTGCTGGGATTAAAGGTGTGTGCCACCACTGCCCAGCTTTCATTTCACTTTGAAAGCCTGAAGAAGCCAGTTCTAACATCAGTGAAGGAACCAACATCGACAGAAATGAGGTAGTTGAAACTGCCACCCACATTTAGAGTGGCTCTTTCCTCATCGATTTAGGCAATCAAGACACCCCACAGACATGCCCATGCGGGGTCAACTCACTGAGGAGCACTGCTCCCTGGGAACCCCTTGCCAGTGATTCTAGCTTGTGTTGAGTTGACAGTTAGAGCTACCCATCACACGTGGCAAGCATTTTACGCACAAGTCATCTCCCCAACCCCTCTAGCCCATTGTTAAGCAGACATATCTTCAGAACACGGGATAAACCACAGTTGTATGTGAGCTGAAGAAGAAAAGATCTGCATTGATTTACATGGTGGATTTAGGCCTCCAAACCTGCCTTTGCCCCTTACTGATCTCTGTCTTTAACTATCATCAGCTGCCACCTTGGTGTCTGTCTTCAGCCACACAAACCTGAGCAGCAGTCCTCTGCTCAGAACAGATGCTCCACCTAACCACACCCACAGTCTCTTCACCTAGGGAAACCCTTGCTTGCCGTGTGCCAGGGCCCATAGCTGCAGTCTACGGACAGTCTTACAACACCTTCAGGTTTGCTCTCCTGGCTTCATGGGCATCTCCTCCTTTGGCACGACTATTCCAGCTACGAGTCTGCCTTCAGGTTCCTAATAGCTCTGATATCAGATTGCAAACTCAATACCTCTGTGCTCGTTCATTCCATAAAAATGTAATGGGTATCAAAAGTTTGAAGATGAAAGGGGCTCTGAATGGATGAACTGAAATCTGTGATCTGATGTTTACTTGGTGGGTGCGGTGACTGGGAAGAGGGGAGACCCTGGGGAGGTGGCTTACTGCCCTGTATGAGAGAGCAGATCTCTAACTTGGCTTGCAGCCCTTTGCCTTGAATATTTAGCAAAATGAACCACACACTGTGGTCAGGTGGCACCAGGTATCCTGGCTTGGCACTTGGGAATGGGGTGGGAAGGCTGGAGACGTAAAGACCCATGGAGATGTGCTGAGATCAGAAAGCAGGAGGAAGGAGTGATTGGGACTTGGGAAATCACTGGGAATTGAAATGCTCTTGAGCATGCTATTGGGTTTCTACCAAGGCATGGAGGGAATTCTAGTTAACTCTTACCCAAATCTGGAAGGCTGAGGAATCGGGGTTCAAACAGGAAGAAGGAATGTCCTGACTGGGCTCCCGTGACAGCCCAGAGGCCACTAGGAGTCTGTAACTCCAGCTCTGCAGTTCAGCGCAGTTCTCACTTGCCCAGAGGTTATAAAGGCCTCCTTTTGTCCAGCAACAGGCCAGAGCCTCATCCAGACAGGGCAAGACACGGGACACTACGTCCTGATACTGTTAAATCCCTGAGCTTGTTGGGGCAAGTTATTTGGTGCCTCTGGGCTTCAAGCTCTTCATCCAAGAAATGGCCAGTAGTATAACGGTCAAGCTCCATCTAGGGTGAGAATACCAGAGCTCTGAGATCGGGCACTTGGGGGTCAAACCTTGCTTTCCACTAGATACAGGACCCCAGAAGATGTCCATCTTCTGCTCCCCCTTGACATCTCCCACCTCTGTCCACTGACCTTAAATTCAGTAGGTAGCCACAGATGGCCTTGAAATTGGGAGCCTCCTGCTGGAATCACACATGTGGTCACACCTGGCTCATGCAGTGCTGGAGAACAAACCCAAGGCATGCTAGGCAAACGATATTCCAAGTGAGCTCTACCTCCAGCCCCGAGATACTAATTTTCTAGTCTATAAATGTGTACGGTAATCTCTCCTTAATAGAGCAGGGTGTCAGGATTAGAGCACACCACCCTATGCTAACCATTGGCTGTAAGCAAGGCACCTATTGGGCTTTCAGTGGAAGGATCTTTTCCAGAGAAGAGTGGGTCCCTAGACCTATGCCCAGTACATGCCCAGGGGTCCTTATTCCTAGGGGGATTGGAGGAGCTATGGGACATAAGAAGGCGGAGTCACCCACAAACCACCTTTGGAAGGTGATACCCCTGGCAGTAACCTTCATAGCATTTCTCCAGAGCTGGGCCACTTCTCAGGAGGGACCCTCCCCAGCAGAGCTTCACCAGCTCCCTTTTATGGCTGGCCTGGGGTTATGAGAGATGGGCCCCAGCACCATTAATGAAAGGGCAAGCAATTACTTTCCCTTCTAATTACCACTCACAGTAATTAAATAAAAATGGCTTTTGTCCCCCGGAGACCTCAAAACAGCCTGCATGGTAACATCTGGTTCTCTTCTGCCGGGAACAGAGAGCCCTTAGGGACAAGATAGGGAAACTGAGGCAGATAAAAATAAAGCCAGACACCCTAGCTAGGTTACACACAAACCCCTGAGTTAGATAAGGTCCTTAGAGAGAGGCTCAGAGTGTCGGACCACTGAGGAGGTAGGTGTGCTTGAAGTCTCCTGGGCAAACGCCTGTGGCCTCAGTGGTTCACTCACTTCTCTAGGCCTCAGTTTCCCCACCTGCAACATGAGCTGAACCCAACATTGCAGCTTCAGTGCCATGTTCGCTTGTCACAAGTGGATGGTTCCAGGTTTTGCTCTACTCATACAGGATGTTTTTGCATGCTCCATGTTGCAAAAGACAGAAATCTATCTTAGGCTCACAAATAAACAACATCCAAAAGGGGGGGAGGGGGGCAGCAAAAGCTGTGAGCAAATTGAGGACCTCAGCATTAGGGTTCGGATGTGGAATGGCCTCCACAAGGCCAAGGCTGAAGGCTTGGCTCTCTGTTCAGCAGTCTTAGGGAGGACGGGGACTTGAAGGAGTGAGGCCTAGTGAGGGGTCTTCTGCTGGTTGTGGGCATGCACTTGAGGGGCATATTTAGACCTCAGTCCCATCATCCTTCTCTTCACATCCTGCCCATGAAGTGAGAAGCATCGCCCCACCACATGTTCCTGCCATGATGTGGTCCAAAAAGAAGCAATGAGTCCATCGGACCATGACCTGGACTCTCCAGGACCATGACTCAAATAAACGAGACTGCAGTTCAGAGCCACAGCTACCTAAGGGCATCTGCCTTTCCTGGCCTTGCCTGAGTCAGAGGACCATCTGTGGATTGATTACTTGCAGCCAGTAGGACAACATTCACCCCCTATGGTCCCTTCAGAGGTGAGGGAAGAGAAGAGGCCAGGCCCAGAAAGAGTAGGAACCGGAAGAAAGCAGGGAGCTTCACAGCTGAACAGATGTTCTGCCTTGGGCCTGCCCAGTGGGGTAGGCAAGACTTCATTAAACCAAAGTGACAACAGAAACTTCCAGGAATGCAGAAATACCGGAGGCTTACCCAGGAGGAGGAAAGAGGGAGTTCAGAGGTAGGCTTAACTTCAGAAGCCACGCCTCCTGGCTGGGCACCCACTATGGAGAGAAGCACTTTGTCATGTTTTGTTTTGTTTTGTTGCGTGTTTTGTGGCCCACAGGCCCCTTTCTTGGGGGTGAGACTTAACTAGGCATTCTTCAGCTTTAGGAGAGACTCTAGCGGGGACTAATGGGCCCCATGACACCTGCCCAATCACCCCTCGTTTTTGAGTTTTCCTTTGGAGCTGCCGGAGGCCATGGGCCCTGAGGAAAGCATCTGAAACAACAGAGGGAAGAAGCAGTCGCCCCCTGCCTGGCCACAGCTGCCCCAGAGGGTAGCCACTCCTTCTGCAGGCCTTCAGCTACGGTCAAACTTCCGTTTGAGCTGCTTTATCACTGTCGGGGCTGTTACACTGAGTTACCATGATGGTAGTTTGAAACCTGGGGATTTATTTTCTTTCTTCTGGAGTCCAGGAGTTCAAATGTAGGGTTCCATAACCAACCTCAGGCTGTAGAAGAGACTCCTCCTTTAACCCTGACGTGTGGCCAGCTCTGATCCTCACCTCCATCGGCTCTCTGCCCTTTTCCATCTCTTTACTCTGAGGGACTCTAGTCAGTGAGTTAGGATCCAAATGGGAAATTCAAAACGATTTTTTTGTTTTTCTTTCTCGTGCTTCTGGAGATTGAAACCAAGGCTTTGCATAAGCTAGACAAAAACTCTACTATGGCTGATCTGCATCCCAGCCCAAAAGAGTTCATCTCCCTAACTCCTGCCAGCAAGATGAGCCAGTGGGTAAAAGCTTTTGCTAGTAGCCTTGTGACCTGAGTTTCAGACCCAGGATAGAAGAGGAGAATCAACTCCTGAGAGTTAGCCTTTGACCTCCCGTGCTCTGTCATTTCCATACCTAAACTCATGCAGACTCATGCCAATAAATAAATCGTGTTTTAAAAGATCACTTCATTCCATTTGCAAAGATCCTTTTACCAAATAAGTTCACTTTTTTTTTCAGTTCTGGGAGGCAGGAACATGAACATATCTTTGGGAAGAAACCACAGAACCCAATGTAGCCTGTCTCCCCCCCTTGTCCCCTACCCCCAACCAAAACAATCCTCAGTGGTTCCCAGTGTCCCATACCACCGAGCACAGTCTGTATATGGTTTGGGCTGTTTTGTTTTCTTTTGTTTTCAGGAAGAGTTAAATGTTCATGTTAAGGTAATTTCGACTTTATAGAAAAGTTGCAAGCTAGCATAAGAACTCCCCGAGTGTCTTTTCCGCTGGTTTGCCCTCATTCACTGCAGCTTTCCGTAAACACATATTTTTCACATAAAAATATGCAGAGGAAAGCATCGTGCCTACTAAACATTTCAGAGTGCGCTCCCTAAGAACAAAGTCCCCAGAAGAAGCAAAAATGCAGTCCCGGAGAATGGGAATGAGAGCTAGGTAACAGCTCTATTTACGTCAAGGTCCACAGTCAGACATTATCCGTCTTTCCAATAAAGCCTTTGAGAACTATTTGTTTTCCGGTTGAGTATATAATCCAAGCCGGTGTGTCTGTGTTTATTCCCTCCCCCCACTACCCCCCACCATTCTCCTTTAATCTGAAACAGTTAATGACCTTTTGCATCTTCCTTGAACTTGACATTTGGAAGGTTCTCCAGGCCAATTACTTTGTAAATGACTTTCAGTTTGTTTTGTTTGATATTTCCGTGTGGTCAGAAGTGACCAGTACACTCCTTACAGGAATCCAATGAAAGCTACGTCCTTGCTGATTGCCCCTCGGGCATTCAGTACCCAGATCAGATATTTTTATTTATTAATATTCTCTCTCACATGACACAAATATTTTCAGAAATAATCATAATCTTATATAAACAATAATGGCTACAAAAGAAACAGACACCAGTAACAATATTGGGAAGTAAATTATTTAACACAAAAAAATTGGTAGATTTGTGATTTTTTTTTTACAGTGTGTGTGTGTGCATGTGTATGATGTGTGTATGTTTGGAGGTGTGCATGTGTGCACACTTGAGCACATATATAGCATAAACCTTCAGTATGGAAGTCAGTAGATGACCTTTGGTGTCCACTTTATGAGAAACAGTGTTTCTTGCTATTCATTCATGCATCTTCCAAAAGAATAGGCCTGGGGGTTTTCCCATCTCCCTCTCCTGCCTCCCATAGCGGCAGGCTGTGTCTATAGATGTGAGGTACTTTATACAACTTTACCTGAGCTCTGGGGATTTGAACTCAGGTCCTGATACATAGGCAACCAATGGCTTACCCACTGAGCCATTTCCTCAGGTCAGATTTATAATTCTTAACTTATTGGTATAGTTTTTAAAAGAACGGAGTAAACATGGACCTATGTAGTGGTCTGGCAGATCCAGAATAACTCCACCCTTACCGTTTCTGTACCTTCGCCTCTACAAATTTCTCAGGTTTTCATCAAAATTGATATTCACACTTAGTAAAAGTATGATCACATTTGTAAATGTGTATTCATAATCGATGAAAGCATTTATTAATTTTAATTTTCATGAGTCATTTCACATGAACCTAGTTGTTTGCTATACAGACAAGAAGAACCTTAAACACTGTGGTGTCAAAAACACTTGTAAAACTTTCCTAACAAGATAGGATGGTGGCTCGGGTCTACAGTTCTAATACTTGGCTGGGGCAAGAAGATTGCAGCTAGTTCAAGGACAATCTGGGTTACACAGTGAGTTTCAGGCCAACCCAGACATTGTGTGACACTCTGTCTTAAAACAAAACCAAACCTCCTTTCAAAATAGTTGTTGTTGTTGTTGTTAATTGTTACTATTATTGTTACTGTTAGAGACAGACCCAGATTTTTTTTTTTTTTTTTTTGGTTTTTCGAGACAGGGTTTCTCTGTGTGGCCCTGGCTGTCCTGGAACTCACCCTGTAGACCAGGCTGGCCTCGAACTCAGAAATCCGCCTGCCTCTGCCTCCCAAGTGCTGGGATTAAAGGCGTGCGCCACCACTGCCCGGCTCAGACCCAGATTATTATTAGTTGTTGTTATTACTGTGATAGGGATTGACCCAGGCCTTCACATGTGCTCTATCTACACTGAGCTGGACCTCTAGTCCCTTTCCATTACATGGGCAGAATTGTGTTACCACTCATGACTGCTCCTTTGGAACTGATACTGACTCAAACACTCTGGCTAAGCAGTTCCCACTAAACATATATTCACCACCCAGCTGACAGGCAGGGGGCGGAGGATCCTGCTTTGGAGGACAACCTGGGCTAACTAGTGAAACTTTGTCTCAAAAATAAACAAACAGGGAGCTCGGTGAATAAAGTACTTGCCATTGCAAGCATGAGAACCAGAGTTCAGATCCTCAGCACCCACATAAAAAGTCAGGTGCGCATGGAGGCATACCTGCAGAACCGGTAATCAGGAGGTAGAGGGAGGGACCCCAGGGGTGGGAGGACCCCTGGGGCAAGCTGGCTACTAGACTCAAAGAGTCAGTGATTTCCGGGTTCTGAAGGAGATCTTGTCTCAGTAACTAAAATACAAATAAATAAGCCCGATGTCAACCTCTGGCCCCTGTAAACAAACACAAGTGCTTGTGTACCTACACACATGCAAGCACACATACGCAGACGCACATATGCCACATACACACACAGATAAGTAAATATAATGTATTTATCACAGATTCATCAGCTATTTCTGTTATATTTGGTTAAAAACAATAAACAAAAGAAGACAAAAACCAAAATCAATAACCAAAATTTAAAAAGTCAATCAGATGGCTCAGTGGGCAAAGGGACTTGCCACCAAGCCTGAAGCTTGGGCTCGATCCCAAAATTCCACATGGTGGAAGGAAGGGAAGAAACTCTTCCTCCAAGTTGTTCTCCGACCTTAAAACTCGTGATATGGGCTGGAGAGATGGCTCAGTGGTTAAGAGCACTGACTGCTCTTCTGGAGGTCCTGAGTTCAATTCCCAGCAACCACATGGTGGCTCAAAACCATCAGTAATGGGATCTGATGCCCTCTTCTGGTGTATCTAAAGATAGCAATGTACTCACATAAAATAAATAAATAAATATTAAAAAAAAAAAAAAA
>CM052702.1:117032955-117049557 GCA_028551405.1 Uromys caudimaculatus
GGGGGGTGGGGGTGGGACGTGGAATTCCCTCCTAGAGGCGGGTTGGGGAGGGGACAGGGGGTATCCAAAGAGGAGACTCAGAAAAGGGGAAACATTGGAAATGTACATAAAGTAAATCAAAAATAAAAAAGGAGAAAAAAAAAAAGAAAGAAAGAAAGATCTCAGTATCTGAAGACAAATTAAAAGAAATAAACACTCCAGTCAAAGAAAATGTTAAATCTAAAAATCCAGGCATGGGCTGGAGAGATGGCTCAGCGGTTAAGAGCACTGACAGCTCTTTCAGAGGCCCTGAGTTCAATTCCCAGCAACCACATGGTGGCTCACAACCATTTGTAATAGGCTCTGATGCCCTCTTCTGGTGTGTCTGAGGGCAGCTACAGTCTGAAGATGAGCTAGAGTATACTCATATACATAAAATAAATAAATCTTTTAAAATATCCAGGATATATGGGACACTCTAAAACAACCAAATCTACAAATAACAAGAAGAGAGGAAGAAAAGGAAGCCAGATCAAAGGCACAGAAAATATTTTCTGTTGAAATCATAGAAAAAAATTTCCCCAACCTAAAGAAGGAGATGCCTATAAAGATAGAAGAAACGTACAGAACACCAAATAGACTGAAAGAGAAAAGAAGTTCCCTATGTCATTTAATAGTCAAAACACAAAAGCTGCGACAGAAAAAGACCAAATAACAAACAAAAGCAGATCTATTAGAATCACGCCTGACTTCTCAATGGAGACTCTAAAAGGCAGGACAGATATTCCACAATCTCTAAGACCACAGATACCAGCCCAGACTACTATAATCAGCAGAACTTTCAATCAACAGAAGAAAAAAGAAAGACATTCCATATTAAAACCAAATTTAAGCAGTATCTATCTACAAAGCCAATCCTACAGAAGGGGCTAGAAGAAAAACTTCAACCTGAAGAGGCTTCTTACACTCATGGAAGCACAAGGAATAAATAATATCAGACTATCAAATCAAAAGAATGGGGACGACGCACACCAGAGCAACACAATAACAGGGATTAACAAGTACTGTTCATCAATAACTCATGATAACACTCAATATCAATAGCCTCAATTGCCCAATAAGAAGCCACAGATGAACAGACCGGATTAAAAAACAGGATCCATCCAAGAAATGCCTTAACGTCAAGGAGAGATAGCATCTCAGGGTAAAAGGATGAAAAAAGATATTCCAAGCAAATAGAGCTGAGAAGTCAGCCAGTGTAGCCGGTTTAACACCAGAGAAAAGAGGCTTCAAACCAAAACTAATCAGAAGAGACAGGGAAGGAGATTACAAACTCATCAAAGGAAAACTCCACCAAGAGGACATTGCAATTCATAACATCCGCACCAAATGTAAGGGCACCCAAGTTCATAAAAGAAACGCTGCTACAACTTAGACCAGGTGTCAGTCTTCACACCGTGGTGGGGGGTTGATTGCAGTACTCTGCTCTTGCCCATAGACAGGTCATTCTGACAAACAACACGAGAGAATGCAAGAGCTAACTGACACCATAAACCAAATGGACCTAACAGATATTTACAGAACATTTACCCAAGCAAAAAAGAATATACCTTCTCAGCACCTTGTGGAACTTTTTCACAAATTGACATGGTACTTGAACACAAATGAAGTATCAGCAGATAGAAAAAATTCACACACACACCCCCATCCTATCTGACCACCATGGATTCATCTTGGGTATCAACAACAGAGACAACAGAAAGCTTATAAACTCACAGAAACTAAACAAGTAACTACTGAATGAAACACGGGTCAAAAAAGAAATTAGGAAAGACATTTAAAGCCTTACAGAATGGAATGAAAATTAAAACACAATGTACCCAAATTTATGAGACACAATGAAGGCGATTCTAAGAGGTAGCTTCAAAACACAAAGTGCCTATTTAAAAAATTGAAGAGATATTAATAACAGCACACCTGAAAGCTCTAAGACATAATACCAACGATCTTGATTCAAGATGGCAGCATCTGGAGGTACCTGTGGGGACACAGGGCCACTTGGAGGAGCCTGAGAGACCCACGGAGGTTTCAAGGGGACAGACGGTGACAGAGGATGAGCGCACAGAATCTCCAAAACAACCCCAAAAAAGCGGTTTAAGTGGTTTCGTGGAATTTTTTTTTAAAAGATGGCATGAGGACTGGAGAGATGGCTCAGCGGTTAAGAGCACTGACTGCTCTTCCAGAGGTCCTGAGTTCAATTCCCAGCAACCACATGGTGGCTCACAACCATCTGTAATGGGATCCGATGCCCTCTTCTAAAGGCAGCTACAGTGTACTCCTATGCATAAAATAAAGTAAATAATTCTTTTTAAAAAAAACAAAAAAAACTTTTTTAAAAAAGATGGCATGAACAGAGTTGAATATGTGACAGAGAAGTGGGACTAGAGACGCTGTGGTAGCAACAGGTATGGTAGTGCAGCCAGAGCAGAAAAAGGGTCCCAATGGGGCTGGTAGTTGGCACACCATGAGGCTCAGGCCACCCACTAAGTCAGGGCTGCTGCTTATCCTGCAGGCCCTGCTGCTGCTGCTGCTGCTGCTGCTGCTGCTGCTGCTGCTGCTGCTGCTACTCCTCATCCTGTTGGAGGGGAGAAAGCAGGGGATTGCAGCACTGCCGGAAGGCCGCAAACCTGACTGTAGTGCCAGGGCTTCTTCATGCAAGGGGCAGCCAGTGCCGAGGGCAGGGTGTTGTTTAGTAGTCTGGAGCTCTAAATGTGCTGCCCAGTCACACAATCACCCTAGCTCTGAGCAACAACAAGGCATCTAAGATGAATGGTTCGTTTTCCGGATTAAGCCTGCTCAAAAGACCTCCACGGTCCGTGGTGCCTCCGGAGGCCATGTTGGTTTCCAAGGCCTGTGCTGCAGCTGGAGACCATGTTTCAGGGCTGCCACAGGAGATCATGTTGATGTCTGGAACTGGTGTTGCCACTGGAGGCCATACTGCTACTAAGGCCATGTTGATGTCCATGAGCCAAGCTGCTTACAGAGGCCAAGTTGATGTCCATGTATCCATGGTCCATGCTTCCACTGGAAACCATGTGGCAGTCCACGATCCGTGCTGCCACCAGCTTCTCTGAGTCAGAAAGGTTCTTTTGCAGAGGTATCAACGACTGCAGAGTCAGAATGGGAGATATAGAAGGCTTTTGTGATAACCTTCTCAAGTCCTCCTCCTCACCCCAAAGGAAACAGTCCAGATACAGAGCTGCTGAAAGGACTTATTAAAATTTGAGATAAAGATGCCGAAGTGCAGCTCTTCAGTTGACAGCTTCTGGTGAGGGTGGGAAAAGACTCAATTTTCTTTAAGGGGCTGGCCACTGGGAGTTTGACCATGTTCCAATGAATATACGGGTAACACAAATTGGAGGGTTTTTTTTTTTTCTTTTTTGGGTAGGATGGTAGACCTGGAAGGGGTGGGAAGTGAGTATGATCCGAGTGCACTGTATGAAATTCCCAAATAATTAATAAAAATATTATGTTGGGGAGGAGAAAAGTCAGTGAATGTGGTGGTTTGAATACGGTTGGCCCGAGGGAAGGGGCACTATTAGGAGATGTGGCCTTAATGGAGGCGTGTGGCCTTGTTAGAGGAAGTGTGTCACCTTGGGGCTTTAAGGTCTCTATGCTCAAGCTCCACCCAGTGTGTCATCCTGGCTGCCTGTGGATGACAGTACTCTCCCGGCTGCCTTCAGATCAAGATGTAGAACACTCAGGTCCTCTAGCACCAAGTCAGTCTGGATGCTGCCATGCTTCCCACCATGATAATAGTGAACTGAACCTCTGAAACTCTAAGCCAGCCCCAATTAAATATTATCATTTACAAGAGTTGCCTTAGTCATGGTGTCTCTTCACAGGATTAAAACTCTAACAAGACTCGGAAATTCCAGAGATTACAGGTGGTTTATTGTTTTTGTTTTTTTATGTAATACAAAAGTAAAATGATACTTTCTCTTCAAAAAAAGAAAGAAAGGAACATCAAAAGACAAGAAAAAAAAGAAACTCAGGGATGACATCAATAAAATAGAAACAAACAAGCATAAAAGAAAAATACAAAGTATCAGTGAAGCGATGAGGGGGTTCTTTGAGAAAATCAGTAAGATTCACAAACCCTCAGCCAAATTAACAAAAGCCAGAGAGAGAAGAACAAAATCAGAAACCAAAACAGGGTCATAACCACAGTCACCAAAGAAATCTAGCGAATGATACTTTAAAAACCCGTACCTAGAGCTGGGAAGGTGGTGGTGACACACACATTTAATCCCAGCAGAGGCAAGCGGATTTCTTGAGTTCGAGGCCAGCCTGGTCTACAAAGCTAGTTATAGGATAGCCAAGGCTACACAGAGAAACTCTGTCTCAAAAAACCAAAACAAACAAACAAAACAAAACATAAACAAACCTGTACTCCACCAAAGTAGAAAATCTAAAAGAAATGGATAATACTCTCAATATACACCACTTACCAAAGTTGTCAAGATCAGATAAACAATTTAAATATACCAATAACACCCACTGAAATAAAAGCAGTAACTAAAAGTCTCCCAACCAAAAGAAGCCCAGGGACGAATAGTTTTAGCACAGAATTCTACCAGATGTTCAAATAAGAGTTAACCTCAGTACTCCTCAAATTATTCCACAAAACAGAAACAAAAGGAATGTTGCCCATTTTTTTTTAACGAAACCACAGTTACTTTGATACCTAAACCACACAAAGACCCAACAAAGAAAGAAATTTACAGACAAATTTCCCGTATAAACATAGGTTCAAAAGTTCTCAATAAAATGCTTGCAAACTAAATCCAAGAACACACCCACTACGATCAAGCTTCATTCCAGAGATACAGGGATGGTTCAACATCCATAAATCAATAGATTTAATCCACAATATAGACAAACTGAATGAAAACAACCACACAATTATCTCATTAGATACAGAAAAAACTTTATATAAAAATCCAACACCCTTTCATGATAAAAGTCCTGGAGGGTTAGGGATATACAGGACACACCTCAGAGTATAAAGGCAATCCACACACAGGCCATAACAACATCAACTTAAATAGGAGAGAAACTCAAAGCAATTTTATTAAAATCAGGAACAAGACAAGGTTGTCCACTCTCTCCACACCTATTCATATAGTATTTGAAGTCTTAACTAGAATAATCAGATAACTAACGGAGATCAAGGGGACACAAATAGGAAGAGAAGGGGTCAAATTATCTTTATTTGCAGATGATAACATCATATACATAAGTGGCCCTAAAATTTCCACCAGGAAACTCCTGTAGCTGACAAACACTTTTAGCAAAGTCGCAGGATACAAGATCAACACATAGAAGTCAGTAGCCCTCCTATATACAAAGAACAAGTGGACCAAGAAAGAAATCAGGGAAACAGCACCCCTCACAATAGCCTCAAATAACATAAAGTACCTTAGGGTAATTCTCACCAAGCAAGTGAAAGACTTGTATGGTAACAAGTCTTTGACAAAAGAAGTTGAAGAAAATATCAGAAGAGGGAAAGATTTTCCATGCTCGTGGATTGGTAGATCAACATAGCAAAAATGGCCATCCTACAGATCAAATGCAGTCCCTGTCAAAGTTCCCATGATTCTTTACAGAACTTGAAAGAGCGATTTTCTGCTTCACATGGAAACACAAAATCCAAGGTAGCTAAAACACTCCTGAATGATAAAAGAACTGCTGGAGTTATTACCAGTTCCAATCTCAAACTATGCTGCAGAGCTACCATGGCAAAAACAGCATAGCACTGGTACAAAAAACAGAGATATTGACCAATGGAGCAGGATTGAAGACCCAGAAGTAAGTCCACACACTTATGGACATCTACTGGGTTTTGTTTGTTTGTTTTGTTTTGTTGTGTTTTGTTTTTATAAAGAAGCCAGAAATACACTGGAAAAAAATGACAACATCTTCAACAAATGGTGCTGGTCAAATTAGGTGGCTGCCTGAAGAAGAATGCAAATAGAGCCATACTTATCACTCCTGCACAGAATTCAACTCCGCATGGGAAGAGAATGTGGGGAACAGGCTTGAACTCACTGGCACAGGAAAAGACTTTCTGAACTGAACCCCATTAGCAGGGGCCTCTGATCAACAGCTAGTAAGTGGAGGTCATTAAGTTGAAAACCTTCTGTAGGGCAAAGTACAACATCACTGGGGCAAAGCGACAGCCTACAGAATGGGAAAAGATATTTTACCAACTACACATCTGGATAATATCCAACATTTATATTTTAAACTTAAAAAAAATTAAAGATTGGACATTGAGAAAACAAATAACTCTATTTTAAAATGTGGTACAGATCTAAGAGAATTCTCAAGAAAGAGAACTTAAATGGTTGAGAAGCACTTAAAGAAATGTTCAACACCCTTAGTCATCAGGAAAATGCAAACCAAAACTACTTGTAAGATTTCATCTTACACCGGTCAGAATGTCCAGGGTCAGTAACACAAATGGCAGCTTGCTCCAAGGATACGGAGCAAGGGGAACAGTCATCCATTACTGAAGGGAATACAAACTTGTGCACCCACTATGGAAACCAGTGTGTCAGTTCGTCAGAAAGATGGAGAGCCACTTACATCAAGATCCAGCAATGTGCCCAAATGACACTTCATCCTGCTACAGGAGGCTCGCTCGGCCATGTCCACTGCTGCTCTATTCAGAATAACGTGAAATTGGAAATGACCTAGAGGTCTGCCAATGGATGATTAGATAAAGAAAATGTGGTCTATTTGCACAATGGAACACTATTCAGCCATTAAAAAGAAGTGAATCCACCGGGCAGTGGTGGCGCATGCCTTTAATCCCAGCACTTGGGAGGCAGAGGCAGACGGATTTCTGAGTTCGAAGCCAGCCTGGTCTACAGAGTGACCAAAAAAAGAGTGAAAAAAAAAAAAAGAAGTGAACCCATGAAATTCACAGGTAGATGAGAGAAACTAGAAAAAGTCAGTCTCAGAGAGGTTACTCAAACCCAGAAAAACAAGTATTCTCTTATATGTGGTTGTGTGTTGGTTCATTTTGTGTGTCAACTTGACACAAGCTGGAGTTATCACAGAGAAAGGAGCCTCTGTTGAGGAAATGCCTCCATGAGATCCAGCTGTAAGGCATTTTCTCAATTAGTGATCAAGGGGGGAGGGCTTAGCCCCTTGGGATCCTGGGTTCTATAAGAAAGCAAGCTGAGCAAACAAGGGGAAGCAAGCCAGTAAGCAGCACCTCCATGGCCTCTGCATCAGCTCCTGCCTCCAAGTTCCTGCCCTGTGTGTCCTGACTTCCTCTGGTGATGAACAGCAGTGTGGAAGTGTAAGCTGAATAAACCCTTTCCTCCCCAACTTGCTTCTTGGTCATGATGTTTTGTGCAGGAATAGAAACCCTGACTAAGGCAGGCTGTGAGCTGTTAAGTCATAGATGAGCAGGCTACAATCCATATTACCACAGAGTTTAGGTAGAGAGTAAAGGACTAGAAGGGAGGGATGGATCTCCCTAGGAAGAGGAAACAGAATAAATGTTTTGGGTGGATGGGCAGGGGCAGGGACTGAAATCGGAGGCGCAAACATGGAGAGGGAGGCAGGAAAGGTTGGTGGACGCAATACGGGGATGGACAGCTAAAGCTAAGAGCTATTTGAGGGGCAATGTGGAAGCCTAATACAGAAGGTTTCTAAATAGATACACATACAACGGCATCTAGATGGAATCACCAGATTACAGGGGAGACCGAGCCCCACTTGACAAACCAAGCTTCCTGTAGTGGAATGTCATATCTAATCCGGTTTGGGGCCAAATAAGTCCCATAGGAATCCTTCAAACAACCCAGGCTATTTGCCAAGGCTATTGGTTGCTCTTCACAGCCAGACGATACTAAGAGACTAAGAGACCTTGGAACAATCAGCCCTAAAAGGGATGTCTCCATCCAATCTGTCCCCTCAGGGCCTAGGGAACCCTGCAGAAGAGGAGGTGAAAGGGTGCAAGAGCCAGAGGGGGTGGAGGACACTGATGAATCTAGGATTAAGGCCTTCTAGACACAACAGGGCTGACACACAAATGAGCTCACAGGGACGGAGGCAGCATGCACAGGGCCTGCCCAGGTCTGCAGCAGATGGGACCCTAGAGCTGAAAGGAGACGTAGACATCAAAGGAGAAGGGGACACATGCCCCCATCCCTAATTAGAGGCTAGTTCTAATTGATAAGCCTCTTGCAAATGAAAAACCGGTTTTCTCCAAGGGAGTGTCACTGGGGGGAACAAGACACTCTTCAGGGCAGGCCTCATGCCCAGAAGTAGATGAACAACACAAAACAAACCCACAGCACCTTTGGAGGTTCTTTGTCTCACAAAGTTAGGTCAGGGGTTTTTTTGTTTGTTTGTTTGTGGTTTTTTTTTTTTTTTTTTTGTTCTGCCTTACAGAACCTTTGCGTATTTATTATGTCTTCTGGCTTGGGAGTTTCTATGGAATTCCTGTATGTGTGAACGTGTCTGTGTCTACTTGTGTTTCTCATGTTTCCCTTTGTCTCTTTGACTCGTTTGGTTGTTTGCCGTATTCCAATTTGCTCATTTCCATTTCATTTCATTTTATTGTTAGTCCTTAGATGCCTATCTGTTTTCGAATGAGATACAGAAAGAAGATGGATCCGGATGGCAGGAGAGACGGGAAGAATTCGGAGGAATAGGAAGAGGGAGCACTGTAATCAGAATATATTGTCTGGAAAAAGCTATTTTCATACAATATATGAAAATTCATGAAAAAAAATTAAATTACCCAGTCTCAGGTATTCTGTTTCAGTGGCCTGAAACTGACCAAGATTCAGGAAAGAGGACACGTTGTCTACCACAAACGATCAGTTCTGTGTTAAACTCTGTCCTTGAAAGGAGCTCTCTCAAGTCTTCTGTAAGCACCATAGACTCGTTCTATCATCTACTGTCTGTAATACATGGCTTCAAGGCTGATGTGTTCTCACCTGGCTGGCAGGTTAAAGAAGGGAAGAGGGCATGGGACAATTTCACTCCAAACTGGCTCGAACCGTGGGTGACTACTGCTCTCACCCCTTGGGCAAGAACTAGTTACATGGCCCCACAAATGCCAGGAGCAATGGACTCTCCTCAGAGTCAGTAAGATTGAATGTGCAGGCTGAGCACTGAGTCTCTCAGCCACAGCCTCTGCCCTGGGTTATTAGGAGGCCCGAGTAAGAAGACACAGGAAGGCTTTGAACTGTGTAACCCACAATAAATGTTAGCCATGGGAAAGCGTCTGGAAGCCGCAGTGGGAAGGAAAGAACTCTTTTCTTTTGTTTCCTTCTTCTCCACACTGCAGACTGTAGCTGTGGCTCCTACTCAGAGGCAAAATCCAGCCTAGGAGGAGAAACAGCTCAGTGGCTGAGAGCTGCTCTTGTAGGCTGTTCTTCCAGAGGACCCCGGCTCCATTCCCTACACCCACACAGCAGCTCACAGCCATCTGTAACTCCAGTTTCAGGGTATCTCACGCCCTCTTCTGGCCCCTATGGATACTGCATGCATGTGGTGTACAGCCATACATGCAGGCAAAAACACCTATACACATGAAAAATAAGTTTAAATAAATTTAAACAAAAGGAAGGAACATAGGCATGCCCAGATAGAAGCCACAGAGGCTGGAGAAAGAATTCTGGGATTACTGAGGGGGCTACCGAGGAAAAGTCTGTCATTTAGTGCTTAGTCTGTTGCTGTCACAACCACAGAGGGCAGTAAGTTTTATGATGTGCCACATGCTTTGTTAATCTAGGGGTGGGGTGGGGAAGTAGCCCAGGCTAGCCTTAAATTAATGATTCGCTTGCCTCTTGATACTGGATGTCAGGTGTGAGCAACCACACTCATATATTGTTAAGCTCTTCATAGACATTAGTAAAGTGCATGTGTGTGTGTGTGTGTGTGTGCACACGCACGCGCGTGCGTGCTTGTAGTTACACCTTCTGTGTGCGCACACGATAAGGGGAGGGATTCAGATGTCCTTCCTCACTCTCGGCCTTACTCCTTTGAGTCAGGGTCTCTCCCTGAACCTGGAGTGTACTTTTTTTTTTTTTTTTGCTTGGCTGGAAGCCAGCAAACCCCAGCAATCCCCCTGATCCTCCTGAGCTCCCAATCCTCGGAGTTCTGTGCACGTGTGGACTTGCTACATGAGTGTGGGATCATGCCCTGTGCTCACCCAGCAAGCACTCCTCCTCACTGAGCTATTTCTCCAGGCCAACGTTGCTAAGTTTTAAGCCCCCAACTCATAGCAAGGAAAGGAGTATTAAATTATTTTTAAAGCCAGCACTTTGACTTTGTTTTTGTTGTTGTTGTTGTTGTTGTTGTTGTTATTGTTGTTGATAAGAACTTGCCATATAGCCCAGGCTAGTCTTGAAATCATGATCCCCCTGCCTCAGCTCCCCACGTGCTAAGATTATAGACATGTGACCCCAGGCTGAAGTAATTTACACCTCTCTCTCTCTCTCCCTCTCTCTCTCTCTGTCTATCTGTCTGTCTCTCTGACTCCCTCTGTCTGTCTGTCTGTCTGTCTCTCTCTCTCTCTCTCTCTCTCTCTCTCTCTCTCTCATATCTATACATATATTGGGCCAAGGATCTATCACTGAGCTATGCCTCCAGCCTTCAACATTTTTTAAAATAACAGATTATTCTAGAATAGACTGAATTGGAACCCAAACCATCACAGCATCTCACATTTCATAAAAAACAAACACTGTTTTATGGACGTACATTGTACATCTATCCCTCTCTGTGTCTTGTGTCTTGGCTCATGCTGTGCACTGTTTTTCTTCCTGAGGGCGGAAGTCTCTGCCTAATTCACTGACGCCAATGATGCTAGGAAGGAGGGGTTATTCTCAACCCTGCCCTATAGACTGGGAAGCAGAAGCAGCAAGAGGTAACCTCACTTGCTGGATTAAGGCAGAAAGTGGCCCAGTTAGCGTCTGCAGCCCCAGTCTGTGCCGCTGTGGTAACTGGCATAACGCTCCTCTCATACATCAATGGCTCTGCTGCTTTAAGCATCTTCAAGTCAGATCTCTGCATTGTCATACCCAAGCATCCTAAATTATTGAGTGAGTGGGGAGAGTCTGGACAGAGCTGATGAAGATTCTCGGCTTACCCAAACTTCAGTCAGGCTCCTGATGCCCCTCCTGGGCCTGTCTGTACATTTCCTTGTAGATCCAGTTTCACAAGCACCCAAGCTAAGTCTGGTTGGCAAGAGCTCCCATCCTGGATATCTGATCGCTCTTGATATCCTACCAGTCGCCCATCTTGCCTTCCCTCTCAACTGATGTCTGAGCGTCCTGGCCTGCCTCCAGCAAGAAGCCTGTTAGATCAGTTTAAGCCCCAACGTCCCCTGAAGTTTCTTTCTTCTTAGTCATGTTCTTCCCACTGACCCAGCCTGCTCCTTATCTATAAATTCCCTCTTGTTCCCACTGTATTTGCATCTGAGTCTAACCTCTTCCCCACTGCAATTCCACCATAGTGGTCTCCTCCATTGTGATGGTCCCGGATGAAGTCTGCCTCCCTGTGCTTTAGTGAGTATCATTGAATTTTTTTTTTTTAACAAGGTACAGGAGGCAGGTCTCAGCCTAGGCTCAGCCTAGTAGAGCTTGGTGGAGACCTTCCAAAGGATATCTGGGTCTCTGGTCCCTCAGATAATGCCATAGTAAAGTGCCAGCCCTGTCTTTAGCCTAGCAGGTACAAAGATGTAGAAGTGTTGGGCACAGTCAGGAGAGAGTGGCCAGCTAAGGTGCAGGACAGTGGGATGGTTGTTGTTGCGTTTTATAAAAAAGATATGGAGAGAAGGAATTTGTTTGTTGGGTGTGAGGTAAGGTGGGGGGGGGGCTCCGCAGGCCCATGCCGAGGCATCAGCCACACGATGATGGTACAGCATAGAATAGAGTTTATTCGGGGCATGGGGAGGGGAAATTGAGAGAAAGGCAGAGAGAGAGAGAGAGAGAGAGAGAGAGAGAGAGAAGAGGTGTAGAGGTTGGCTATGAGCACATGGAGAGAGAAGGGGGAGGGGGAAGAGGGTAAGGGAGCAAGGGCAGGAGCAAGATGGAGAAGGCAAGAGAGAGGGGGGCCAGCAACCCCTTTTATAGTGAGTCAGGCACACCTGTCTGTTGCCAGGTAACTGTGGGGCAGAGCCTAGACTAAATGCCAACAATTGTCAATTTGACTGAACCTGGAATCAGCCAAGAGACTTGCCTCTGGGCGGGTCTGTGAGGGTGTTTCAGGAAGGATTGACTGGCGGGAGGAGGATCCCCTCTCAGAGTGGACTCCCTTCTGACCTTGGCTCAAGTGTGAAGAAGTCTGAGGGGTAAAGGTGCCTTCCGCTCCTTTGTTGGCGTGAGCAGCTGCTCTATTGCCCTGCTTCTCTGGCTTTCCCAGGTAGCCTGAAGACCAGGGCTTCTCTGGGAATCTTCCAGGCTTTCAATACTAGATCAAGACTGCTAAAGCATCTAGCTTCCTGGACTGAGGGAGCTATACTGTCCTCAACCACTCTAGAATATCCATATCTGTATTGTTTGACTGACTAGCTTGTGCCATGTAACCAATCTATTAAACCCTTCCAGTGAACTCTCATATAGATGAGAAGCCAGGCATGAAGAACCATTTGGTCTCAATGGCCACTCAGAGTATAAATGAGTAACAACCACGGAGAAATACTGAGTGATTTTAGAAGTGTAAAGAAGAAATTCTCCCAGTGTCTTAAGGTTCATACAGATGTTTCTAGAACTCAGCAGCACAGGAGGGGAAACCGTGATTAAGAATCTCAAACCTGTGACCCAGGACTGGAGCAAAAAGATTGAGGAAACACAACATCTGTCAGTGGAGGCCTCTGCTGTTCCCAGGGTAGCACAGCAGGCTCTGTGCAGACAGGAAGCCAAGAGCTATGCAGAGGGCAGCCAGCTGTAAGGCCTCCTCTGGGAAGACACCCTTTGATCTCCTGAACAGCCAGGGGTCTAGCTTCCTGCATCCCAGAATGCCTTCTCCAGGAGAGAGTGCTGAGGTCACAGAGTGTGGCCTCACTCAATAGACAAGGCTCATGGAATCATGAAAGACCCAGTCAAGGTCACACAGAGAGCCAGCATGGACAAGTGAGGACCATTATCTGGGCCACAGTGCTTGCTTGGTGGGACCACAACCCCCAGCATCACGGTTCTCTCTGTTTCTGCTCTTTCAGCAGGAAGCCTGCAGGGAAGGCTAGCTCTCTGCTGTGGAGGGGGTCCACTTCCTGCCAAAGCCGAGTGAGTTCAAAGGCCCCTGGATGGTCTGGGATCTGGACAATACAAGCAGGAGACAGGGATCCTTTAAGTCACAAAGACTTCTTTATTCTTTGAGATTTTAAGTGGACCAAAGCCAATCCCCTAACATTCTTCCTTCTGATGTGGCCCTTGGCAAAAAATTACGCTGCATGCACCGGGCTTGGTGCCAGGTGCATCTTTCCCAGACAAAATCTTTCACGGGAGGTATTGTTTCTTGGTTTCCCAGATGAGGAAGTGGAAGTTGAGGAGGGTGAGGAAAGTTGCTCCAGGTCACACAGCTAGAAGCTGAGCTCAAGCTTGTCAGGTTGTAGAGCCTTCACAGAGCTGGCCTTTGGGTCACTTCAGGGCCATAGGGAACTGTGTGTCCAGCAACCTGTGTTCTGAGGCAACATTCACGCAACAGACGCCTGCCAAAAGTCAGCAGCTTTGAGTGTAGAGATAGAGGTGACAATGTGTAGAGCTTACCGAGCATGTGTCAGCCATTCTAAGCATGTTGGTATGTATGCATGAGCACTTACATAATCATCACACTTGCACATGCGGGGTTATTCAGTATCTCTTTGTGTATAGGCAGTAAGAGCAGAGGTGCAGGCAGTTGAGTGGTTGGTCAGGCATCAAACATGGAGGCTCTCCATGGCCTGTAGCAGGGCCTTCACAGACTTCATCATCCAGCCTCCACCTCACACCACTCTTGAAATGAGAAACCAGAGCTCAGAGACACAGGTAGGAAGTAGACAAACACCACAGGACCCACGGGCTCCCTCCCACCTATGGGGAGACTGTGAGCAGCAAGGAACTAAGGCACCCCCCGCCCCTCTGTAAATATGGTTTGGGCCATAAGGAATTCATGAAACTTCAGGGAGAAGTTTGGGGACTTGATATTTTCAGGAGCCAGCCTCCCTCACACAGTGATACATTTCCTTCTGATCACGTGAATGGACCAGTGTCTGCCTTTGTCTGTAGATGTGATCCGTGTTCGACGAAGAAGGAATTTCCTTTGTGTATCTTGGCGGGAGGACAACCTTGACTGAAGGTCTCCCCTTGCATCCCATTGGCCATAACGAGATCACATGCTTCTCATGACAGGAGGTGTACAAGCAACACCGTTGGCTCCAGCCAATCATGACGGTGTCAGATTGTAGCCTGCCCTCAGAGTGCTTAGCTTTCCAGGAACAGGACCAAAATCCCATGCCTTTGCTAAGGAACTACCCTACACTGTGCAGATAACAAACAGCACGCTCAGAGAACTAGAAAAATCATTTTCAAGTGGTGCAGCCAGCCTACAATGTCAAAGGAATTAAATCTGCATGTTACACAGATTTTTTTTGCACTAATATGTTTATTACATCACTATTCACAACAGCCAAAATGAGAAATCAGCCGAGGTATCCATGGGTGGATAACTCAGTGTACTGGTTAGTTTTAGGTCATCTTGACCCAAGCTAGAATCATCTAAAAAGAGAAAACCTCAGTTGAAAGAAAAAATGTCTCCATTAAGATCAAACTGTAGGCAAGCTGGTAAGGCATTTCCCTCATTAGTGATGGATGGGGGAGCGCTCTCGCATCCATAGGCTGGTGGTCCTGAGTTCTGTAAGAAAGCAGGTTGAGGGAGCCACGTGGAGCAAGCCAGTAAGCAGCATCTCTCCCCTGGCCTCTGCATCAGCGCCTGCCTCCAGGTGCCTGCCCTGTGTGAGTTCCTGTCCTGACTTCCTCCGGTGATGAACAGCGATGTGGAAGTGTAAGCTAAATAAACTCTCTTGTTATCAGCTTGCTTTTGGTCATAGGGTTTCATCACAGCAATAGAAACCCTAACTAAAACAGTGGGTAAAGAAAATAGGACGTGTATCATGGAATATTACTCAGCCATAAAGAAGGAAGAAAATTCTGTCTTCTGCGTCCCAGGGGTCAACTGAAGGGTGTTATACAAAGGGCAGTAAGTTGGACTCAGGAAGGCAAACACCGTGTGCTTCCATCGATGTGTGAGAAGTAAAAAGCTGATTTCACAGAAATAGAGACTAGAATATGGTGACCAGGACCCACAAGAGTTGTGGAGAGGGTCCTGCAAGCAAGCACTGTGACCTGGACTCTGGTTCTCACTTATCTGCAGGCTCCCTAGGTGACCTTGACCAAGGCCTGGCTCCCTGAGGATTCCACTGGTCAAGCTCCGTGACCTGGAGGTGGGTCCAGAACGGCAGTGGGCACAGCACAGCAGTGGGTACAGTATGGTGGTGGGTATGGATGGCCGTAGCATCGTGTCCCCAGTGCATCTGGATTCAGTTCAGGGACTGAGAGAAGCTACCTTCACTCACTCAGTTGACATGGACTGACAGGACAGCTATTTGTGGTGGACACTCAGAGATGATCAAAACCCAGCATGCAGCTGACCATGAAGGGCCTGCCCTCCAGCTGGGGAGACTTGGGGACAGACACATGGGTAATGACAACCACGGTGAACTGGGACTGTGGTGCAACGAGAGGAAGTTTCAGAGGGTGTTACAGAGACGGCTGTCAAAGAAAGGTAAGGAGCTCCAGTATCTGCTTAAAAGGCCATGTGCAGAGGCGAGCACCTATCATCCCACCACTGGGGAAACGGAGGTGGGAAGATACCTGGAGCCTGCTGCCCACCAATCAAGACAATGAATGAAAGCCTCCTGAGTTAGTGAGAAACCTTGTCTCAAAACTAGAGAGGAGCCAGGCAGTGGGGGGGGGGGGGGACGCCTTTAATCCCAGCACTAGGGAGGTAGAGGCAGGTGGATTTCTGAGTTCGAGGCCAACCTGGTCTACAGAGTGAGTTCCAGGACAGCCAGGGCTACACAGAGAAACCCTGTCTCGAAAAACCAAAAACAACAACAACAAAACTAGAGAGGAATTGAAGATCTGATGTCAACTGTTGACCTACACACACACACACACACACACACACACACACACACACACACACACACACAGTGTGACAGGGAGATAGAGAGAGAGAACTTTGGATGGAATAGATATCATTTGGCTCCCAACCTCAGCCTTTTAATGGCTGTGTGACTTTTCAAAGCTACTTCACTTAACATCTCTGTGCCTTACATTCACTGGGAAATTGCTGTTGTCCAGGACCATTAGAAACCACAGGCTGCCCAATGGTCAGTCAGTAACAACAATCCTAAGGAACCTCATGCAATCAACAATACAGTGGGATGGCATGCTGGCTCTGCTGCTGGCTCTGCTCTGCCTCCGTGTGTGTGTGTGTGTGTGTGTGTGTGTGTGTGTGTGTGTGTGTGTGTGTGTGTGTGTGTGTGTGTGT
>CM052702.1:117050057-117072172 GCA_028551405.1 Uromys caudimaculatus
GTTGTCCAGGACCATTAGAAACCACAGGCTGCCCAATGGTCAGTCAGTAACAACAATCCTAAGGAACCTCATGCAATCAACAATACAGTGGGATGGCATGCTGGCTCTGCTGCTGGCTCTGCTCTGCCTCCGTGTGTGTGTGTGTGTGTGTGTGTGTGTGTGTGTGTGTGTGTGTGTGTGTGTGTGTGTGTGTGTGTGTGTGTGTCTGTGTGTGTGTGTCTGTGTGTGTGTGTCTGTGTGTGTCTGTGTGTGTCTGTGTGTGTGTGTGTCTGTGTGTGTGTGTCTGTGTGTGTCTGTGTGTGTCTGTCTGTGTGTCTGTCTGTGTGTATGTATCTGTGTGTCTCTCTCTTTCTATGGGTCTGTGGGTCTGTGTGTGTGTATCTGTGTGTCTCTCTCTGTGTATATCTGTGTGTATCTCTCTCTCTGTGGGTCTGTGGGTCTGTGTGTGTGTGTATCTGTGTGTCTCTCTGTGGGTCTGTGTGTGTATCTATGTGTCTCTCTCTGTGTATATCTGTGTGTGTCTGTGTGTGTGTCTCTCTCTGTGGGTCTGTGGGTCTGTGTGTGTGTATCTGTGTGTCTCTCTGTGTGTATATCTGTGTGTGTGTCTGTGTGTGTGTGTCTGTATGTCTCTCTCTGTGTATATCTGTGTGTGTCTGTGTGTGTGTGTCTGAGCTACTTTTCCATCTCTGTGATAACATACCCTAACAGAAGCAACTTAATGGAGAAAAGATTTATTTTGGCTTATAGGTCTAGAGAAATAAAGTCCTTTATGGTAAAAGTGACATGAGAGTTATGGGCACAGGAGCAGGATACTCATACACTGCTTCCACACTCAGGAAGTAGAGATTGGGAACAGGAAGTGGAGCAGGCTATAAAGCCCCAAGGGTTGCTCCCAGTGACCTACTTCCACTGGGGAGGCTCCGTCTCCCTAAAGTTCTAAAGTCTTCCCAAAAAGGATCACCAAGTGACAACCAAGTGAGCTTCTGGGGGACATTTCATATTCAGTCCACAACAGTGTATATTCAGAGACAGTGTGTATTCACAGAAAGGCCAACAAGACAATGTCAAGGGCAATTCCTTAAGAGAGATCCGAAGATCTTTCTACCTTTGTGCTGAGCCAAGTCCCCAGAGGGCAACTTTATGGAGTTGTTTCTGACCTTCCTCCTTTACATGGATGGACTTTGGGAATCAACCTCTGGTCACCAGGCTGAGCCATGTTACATGACATGGAGCTTGCTGATGACACTAGGCTGCATGGTCAGCGAGCCCCAGAGATCTGCCAGACACAGCCTTCCAAGCCCCGGGACTACAAGCATGCCCCCCCCCACATCCGGCTTTTCACATCAGTGCTGGGGATCAAATTCAAGGTCCTCATGCTTGCACAGAAAACACTTTGCCAACTGAGCCATCCCCCAGCCTTACTTGGAGCAATGACTTCATCTCCTTGTAACTTAAATCTCTCCATCTGAAACACAGAGCCAATGATAGAGAGCTCCTGGAAAGGTTAACTAGCCCTCTGTGTTGAAAGCTGTTAGCACAGAGTCTAACACACAGTGGGTCAACAAGTGTTGGCAAAGGTTATTAGTATGACTGTTTTTATTCGTCTGAAATTAATCCTGAAAACAAATGTGGGAATGTAGTCAGGTCAGAGATCTGCAGTCTAGCGACTGCAAGCCATTCTCATTTATATCTTAATAATGGAGGTGTTGTCAGCAATGCCAGCAAAGCTGTGACAGTTGAACACCCTCAACTCCCCCATATTTCTGTTGATTTATACTTTCCTCCAAAGTACCACTCTTCCTATTTCTCTGCCACTGACATCATGGGTACCTCACCTTGAGAGGCAGCCATTGTTAGGATAAACAAAGCAACACTCAGCCCAGGCAATCGCAGCTTTCAGCTCCTGTGATATTTAACCAATGGCCAGCTGCAGGGTGCAAATGGTGTTCCCTAATTGATTCATCAAGCTCTGTACAGATCAGGTTAAGAAAACAGGCCCGGTGGGAGGATTGGGTGAGCACAAAACCCTTAATATTGAGCGCAGGCGGGCTGAGGAGTGGTCTACGAACACCAGCCTCCCTCCATCTTTGTGCTGTGTGTCCCAGGAACTGGCAGTGCTGACTCTTGTGAGCTGGAGAGAGCTAGGACAAGCTTTACCTCCATTGTAGCCGCTGGAGTTTCCTCAGACTCCTGTTATTATTGACCCTGCTTTGGGGGTGGTCATGCACCGGATGGATGCTGAATACACATGTTCAATAACAACTAACATTAATTGAGCGACTACCAGGTTCACCTTCCAGATTTAATCCTTGCTAATGAGGAGGGTCAGAACACATCCTTGGGTTACCGTTGATGTAATAGAAGCAACGAATGTTAAACAGGGAGGGCTGGTCAGGTAACTTGGTCAATAAAGTTGCTGGTCTTGCATAAGTGAGGGCCTAGATTTGAATCTTAGAATCCACACACACACAAAAGCCATGCATAGGCACAATCCTGACTCTGGGGAGGCACACACAGGTGAATCCTGGGGGCTCACTGGCCAGCCAGCTTAGCTTACTTAAAACTTGCCAAGTTTCCAGGCCAGTGAGAAGCCTTGTCTCAACAGTAAGGCAGACTGTGCCCAATGAACCATACCCAAGTTGCCCGCTAGTCTCTGCACACATAGACACATGCACTCCTCCGGCCCCCTCTCCCCACACATACAAGTTTAATAGGGCTGAGGATACAGCGCAGCAAGACCTGGGTTTTGTTCCTGGCATCACCCTAAAAAAAAAAAAAAAAAATTGAGTTAAATAACCTGTTTAGAGTTGCAGAGCGAAGGAAAACACCAGCTGCTATCGCGTAGTTGGTTTTTTGTTTTTGTTTTTGTTTTTGATTTTCCAAGTAGGGCTTCAGCTGGCGAGTCAATGAGGGCAGAGCTACGTGTAGAAAACACAGCTGGGTGTGTGGCTTGCTGACAGAGAGCTTGTCTAACATGTTCATGACCTGGGATTCTGTTGCCATGTGGGGTGGGGAGAGGTGGGGATATAGCTGTCAATGACGCCTATCTCTAGATTTTAGGCTGTGGGGATATGGGTAGAATTCTCCTTTCATTTTTATCTGTGCCTTCTATATGTTTCATCAGAAATACATCTTACTTTTATACAGGGGAAAACAATCCAAAGTGATGCTTTAAATGACTGTAGCAAGAGCCTGGACGGACGGTGTCGGGGCGGATTAATGATCAGCTGTAACAGTCAAGAGAGGGCAGAGAAGGTGTGAGCCAGGGTATTTGACTGGGGTGAGTGGGGATGAAGGGTTGGCTGTAGGAAATGTACACATCGTTATTTCTTCTGGGGTTGGCATGTCACGGTGCATGGGATTGTCAGAGGACAACTCTGGGGAGTTGGTTCTCTCCGCTCACGGTGTGATCTTTAGGAACTGCATCTTTACCTTCTGAGGCATCTTGACAGCTGGGTCACAGGGAATTTAGAAGATAAGATAAAGACAAGGAGAAGGTAACTGACTGGAACCCGCTCATTCACTCCATAGGTGACTATTACAGCGCCTCTGGACGCCCATGACAGACATGTTCCTGACCTCACAGAACCTCTGTGCAGCCAGGGGAAGGCAAATCATTGTGAGATGCTTTGGTCTGACAACGGAAAAACAGAGAGTTGAGGGGACTTCAGAATTTGGTGGAGAGCCAGCTCAGACTGGCTTCGCCTTTCAAAGCATTCAGATAGATGTGGAGAAAGTAGGGGGCTCCCATGGGTTGGGAGGAAAGCCCTTCTTAGCAGAGAAGTTTGTTGAAGGTTGCATCAGCAGGACCTTCGTCATGGAGGGACTGGCGAGGACTAACAGCTGGAGTGAGGTAGGGTGAAGGAGTAGAACCAGGAGCTACCTACCGAGCCATTGCTCTCGGGACCCAGACATGAACGAGACAGACAGCCGACTGAGCTTCCAGCAGAGGAGGGGCAGGCTTGACCTTCATCTTGGAAAGGGTCACTGAAGCTGGTATGTGGGGCATAGACAGGGGCAAAGTTGGTAGCAAGGGGTCCGTGTGGCCATCCTGGGGAGAGATGGTAGAGTCACCCCAGTGGCTGGATCCAGAAAGTACCTGCAGTAAACCATTAGCATCTTCAGCTTCCTGCATGTGTAGTGTAGGAAAAGATGCCAGGGGCAGCCCAGTCTTGGGGGGCTGTTGCTCCTGGGGAGATTCCTTTTCTGTTTGTGTCTGTTTGGCATTGTATCTGTATGAGTGTGTCTCTCCTTAACTTGGGCACTTTTTTTTCTGTGATCCTGTTGAAGTTCTATCTGTACCATTGACTCTGGATTCTTCTTCATCTATGCCTGTGATCCACACGGTTGGTCTTGTCACGGTGTCCCCAGGACCCTGCATATTCCCTTGGTGTTTAAAGTTGTTTATATTCTTTGCTTGTGTGGTCTAATCCTTCTACTTTATCTTCAAGCTCTGATATTATGTCTTCTACTTGATCCATTCATCAGTAAGGCTGAGTTGTCTGATTGGGTTATTGAGGGGTTTTTTTTTTTTTTTAATTACTATTACATCATCACTTTAGTTTGGGTTTTCCTTGGCATTTCTATCTTCTTACTGAATTCCATTTCAAGATCCCAAACTGTCTTTGTCATTTGATTCAGCTGGATTATTTTTGCTTTCTTAGACTTGACTCGGGAACTTATTCCTGTCCACTTCAAACTCAGTGAGCTGTTGTCTTTAAACTCCTTGAATTATTTGACCATGTATATAGTTGTTCTTTTAAATTATGCATCCTGCAGTCTATCTGGGTACTTCCCATTGGAGTACACCCCCATAGGACTGGTAAGGCTGAGGGGGTGGGGGAGGCGTGGCACACACTCTCTAGACCTTCCCTGGTGTTTGTGGTTTTGTGGTGTGACTCAAGAGTGTGAATTTCTTTTGCTGTTTCTCATGTTTGCTTGGTTTTAGATCAAGTGTGAGGAGCTTGGTGGGTCGATCCTTTAGACGCTCGGTGCTGAAGAACTGGAGAAATAGGGATGTTTCCAATCCAGTGGTAACTATGGACACATATAGGGGCTGCAGAGATGGCTCAGCGGTTAAGAGCACTGGCCGCTCTTCCATAAGACCTGGGTTCAAGTCCCAGCATAAACAGTACAGCTCAGAACCATCTGTAACTCTAGTCCTAGGACATCTGACACCTTCTTTGCCTCCATGGAAACCAGGCATGCATGAGAGGGAGGGTGTGTACAGAAAATGTGTAAGCAAAATGCTCATACACATAAAATAAAAATAAATTTTAATTTAAAAATATGGCGCTGGAGAGATGGTTCATGGGGGTGTGTGTGGAAGCACTGGCTGCTTTTCCAAAGGACCCAGGTTCAATTCCCAGCACCCACATGGCAGCTCACAACTGTCTGTAACTCCAGGGTCCAAAACCCTCACACAACATACATACATACATACATATATACGGACGGACGGACGTAGGTACGTACATACATACAAAACACCAATGCACATAAAATAATTTAAAAAAAAAAAAAAAGGCTAGACGTGATGTTCCACACCTTTAATCCCAGTGCTCAGAAGGCAAAGGCAGGCAGATCTCTGTGAATTTGAAGACAGTCTAATCTACAAAGTGAGTTCAATGATACCCAGGACTCTACACAGAGAAACACAGAGCTAACACAGAGACGTGTTAGCTGCAATACCCCAGCTATGCCTTCAAGTGTGAGTATACTGGGCCAGGGTCTTGGGTACTCACCAAACTAGGCCAGTGCACAGGCTGTGTAGCCAAGGCTAGACCTGGGAACTGGGGACAGCCTGGGTGATGGTCCAGGGAACTCATCAGGTTGGACCAGTATACTAGATGGATGGCTAGGGCTAGGCTAGGACAGTGAGGGCAGGAGAGGGTGCAGGGACCCACCAGCCTGGGCTGGCACACAGGATTGTGACTGGGGCTAGGAGTGGAGGTTGAGGATGGCTGGGGCTTGGGAACCAGGGAGATGGAGTCATCACTGTCTGTGAAGGCAAATTTGTAGAAGGCTAACCAGGAATTGCTGGAAGGTGTGTGGAGTTTAAGGTGATTTTCAAATATCCAGGGAGGAAGGTCAGACATCACATGGGTGTGCTGGGAAGATGTACAGAGGACAGGCCAGACATCAAAGCACGGGTGATTTTGAAAGGCCATGTAGGGGCCGGTGAGATGGGTTATAGGAAACGGCACTTGCTGTCAAGTGCCTGACCCGTGAGTTCCATCTCTGGAACCTACATGGTGGAAGGAAAGAAAGAATCCCACAAAGTATCCTCTGACCTCCCCATGTGTGCTCACACACACACACACACACACACACACACACACATACACATATATAAATACCTGCAGTAAAGTTTGTTGTTGTTGTTGTTGTTTTTTTTTTTTTAAAGAAAGGTATGTAGAAGAGGATTTAGGAGCCAGCATAGAGCGGAAATATGACTGCTGGGTTGTAAGCATGGCCTTCGGGGACTCCGAACCCAGGAGATGGAGCAGCCATTGGAGGGGCGGTGATGGTGTGTGTGCTGTGGGCATGCCGACTTTGAGGCAGAGAGTGGGCTGGACGTCTGGCTCAGAGACGGAGACAAGAGTGGGGATAGCTATGGGCCAGCAAATTATGGAGAAGAAATAAAAATCAATGCAAAACTGAGCGTTTTACTAGGTCCCAGAGCCAGGGCAAGGAGCCGTTCCAGAGCACACCAGTGAACCCCCAGCAGTGTGTACTGTGGAGGAAACGCATCAGAGAAGTGCTGGAAGAGGCAGACCCTGCCTGCCCTGCCCAGGCTGGGCACCATCTGCTTCTCCAGGGTTCCTGGCTGAGCCCTCTGGAGACACCCGAGGAGGGATCAGATGGACTGGAGATAGATCTGAGAAGCAGAGGGGGAAGTCCGAAGGTTACTCTTCATAACCTACACCCGAGCAAACTGCCTCCAGTATAAAACAGTTCTCTTTGAGAGTTTGTCTGTCTGTTGAGTAGCACTGGGAATTTCAATCAGGGCCTTACACACCCTAGCAAATGCTCTACGAGTGAGCCACGCCCATCTTGCCTTCCTTTCATTTATCTATCTATCTATTTATCTAACTATCTATTTATTTATCTAACTATCTATTTAAAGTTTAGGGACAGGGTTTCACTAAGGTGCCCAGATTGACTCTGGACTCCCTCCACAGCCCAGGCAGGCCTTGAATTTGGGATTATTCTGCCTCAGCCTCCTGAGTAGTTGATCCTTCCGTTTATCCACACAGCTGATGTATGTCTAGAGACTTTTAGTCGTAAGGGGGAAAAAGGAAAAATCAAAACACAGAAAAGTAGGTAATAAGTACAATTTCTGTTTCTGCTGACATGGCATGTTACAGACCCTGAATAACATAGATGGAAATATATGTGCGTGTGCATGTGTGTGTGCATGTATGTGTGTGTGTGCATGTATGTGTGTGTGTGCATGTATGTGTATGTTTGTGTATGCATGTGGCGGGGTGTGCATGCACACGTGTTACAGTGATCACTTTATATCTAAGTCAAAGGAGACAAAAATATAAATATATGAAAATATAGTATCCCAGAGGCTAATAATGAATAGAAAATAATCCCCCAGGAAACAGATGAGGAACATGAGATGAAATGTTATCTCCAAATAAGGCGTCACAGTAGTCCTAACTGAAAAATAGTGACTTTAAAAAATAGAGATAGCAGGTAAAGGTGCCTGTTGACAAGCCCAACAACCTGCATTCAATCCCCAGGACTCACATGGCAGAAGAAGAGAACTAACTCCCAGGAGCTGTGTCTCTGCCCTTCATACATGCAGCATAGCTCACGTGTGTGCGTGCATGTGTGTGTGTGTGTGTGTGTGTGTGTGTATCTGAGTGCACGTGTGTGCACTCAGACACACACACAAACTTAAAGAGTAAATAGTGACATTTAAGGAAAAGAAACGTGTAGTGAGGGCATGTGGAGTGAACAGAGAGCAGAGAAGCTGGTGTGATGGTGGCCAGAGGAAAGGAGGAGCAGAAGATGAGATCCTTAGCCAGGCGTGGGGCTAGGGTGAGGCAGGGGGATGGATCTCTGTGAGTTTAAGGCCAGCATGGGCCACATAGAGAGTTCCAGGCCAGCCAGGGCTATGTAGTGAGATCCAGTCTCAACAGAGGAGGAGGAGGAAGAGAAGGAGGGGAGAGGAAGAGAGAGCACAGCAGGGGTTGAGACCGAGTTCTCGACTGGACTGTTTTCTTGCAGGAGTTTGAAGGTCGCACTGGTTCCGTCATCTTCCTCCGCCATGGTTTCTGTGGGGCAGTCGGCCTCCGGTTCCATCAGACACCCTCCGAGATGTGATGTCTTCTATCCTCTGGCTGCTCCTAACATCTCATCTTTGTCTTGGTTTCCATAACTCTTGCTATCATGTGCCCAAATACAGCTTCCTTTGGCTTCCTCTGTCTAGAATTCAGTTAATTATGCATCTTATGATTTGATGTGTCTTTTAGATTTGGAAGACATCAACAATTACTCCTTCAGCTATCACGTGGTTTCCTCTTCCTCAGAGGCTCTGACTACTTATCAGGTAGACATCCCCGGTGCTTCAGGCGTCTCCTACGCTTCTGTTTTCTACTTTTCAGTGTCTCCCTACTTCAGTCTGAACATTTTCTCCTGGCCTATGTCCGGTCTGCTAATTCTTTCTCTACCTGCATCCAATCCGCCATCTGATCTGCTTACTGAGTTCTTAATTTAGACTGCCATACTTGCTAGTTCTAGAATTTATATTTACAATCTTCATCATTTCTGTTTCTCTTCTGAGATGCCCCATCTTTTCATTGAAGTGATCAATCCTGTTAATCACTACTAGTTTTAAAGTCTGATAATAGGGCCGATGGGATGGCTCAGTGGGCAGACACACTGGCTGCACAAACCTTGTAACCTGAGTTCAATCCCTGAAATCCATGTAAAGGTGAGAGGAGAAAATTGACTACAAAATTGTCCTCTATAGGGAGCTGGAGAGATGACTTAGTGGTCAAGAGCACTGGCTGCTCTTCCAGAGGACCGGGTTCAGTGCCTAGTTTTCACATGGGCAGCTCACAATAACCTGCAATTCTAGTTCCAGGGCATCTGATACCCTCTTCTGGTCTCCAAGGGTACTAGGCATACAAGTGATGTTCAGACACGCATGCAGGCAACACTCCTATAGATAAAATTAAAAATTTTAAGTATTGTCTACTAACCTCCGCATGCTTGCTGTGTAGTACACACCCACCCATCCACCACCACCACCACAAATCCCCACCAGACAATAATTTTAAATTAAAAAATAAATAGTCAATGCCTAATAATGGTCACAATTTCCTGTGGAGTTTTTTTTTTTTCTTCTGGGGGTTTAGTCAATGTAAGCATCTTTGCATGTGTGTGAGTCACAGGTGTCCTCAGTAACAGCCCCTGAGAGAGTGACCTCAAAGAAGAAAAGATGTATTCTGTCTCAGGGTTTCAGAGTTTCAGCCCACGGTTGTTTCCACCATCACTGTAGGCCCACAGGGAGGCAGGACTCAGCGTCACCAACACAGCAGCAAGAGGTGACAAGGGGTGATGAGAACCAGGTCACTCACCTTGTGGCCAGGAACTGTTTCTGCTCAGATAGGATTCTTTTTTCTTTGTCCTTTGATCTACTGACTTTTATGCATGGCGTTGCCCAGTTTAGGGTAGGCCTTCCCTCCTTGGTCGCTCTTCTTGCTAAAAAGTCCTACTAGACACACCCGGAAGTGTGTGTCACTAATCTGCCAGGCATTTCTCAGCACAGTCAGGTTGCTGATAAAAGATGAAACACCACCAAACTGAAGAGTGGGCTCAGTCAGTAAATGACTCTGCCATACATTGTAAGGACCTAGGTTCACATCCCCAGCACCCATTTCAGAAGTCCGGGGCTGTGTCACAGCAGTGAGGAGGCGGAGACAGCAAGACCTCCAGGGTTTACTGGCTACTGTCTTGGCTGAGCAAAAGATCTCATCTCAAAAAATAAGTGGAGAACAGCTTCTGGCTTCCATATGCTCATGGACACAAACATGCACAATCTCTCTCTCTCTCTCTCTCTCTCTCTCTCTCTCTCTCTCTGTGTTTGTGTGTGTGTGTGTGTGTATATCTCTGTCTCTCTGTCTCTCTCTGCCTCTTTTTCATCCCTCTCTGTCTCATCTCTGTCTCTCTGTCTCTCTGTGTGTGTCTGTCTGTCTCTGTCTTCTCTCTCTCTCTCTCTCTCTCTCTCTCTCTGTATCTGTCTCTGTCTCTCTGTCTCTCTTTCTCTCTCTCTGTCTCTCTCTGTCTCTCTCTCTCTCTGTGTATCTGTCTCTGTCTCTGTCTCTGTCTCTCTCCTCTCTCTCTCTCTCTCTCTCTCTCTCTCTCTCTCTCACACACACACACACACACACACACACACACACACACACACACACGATTAACCATTACAAGGTGTTTAGTGTTTTTGTTTTCATTAAAACTGTTCAGCATGTATGAAAAAGATGTAGAGATAACTTGACGTTCCGCCTCACCTGCTTCTGCTCAAGGGAGGGTGTGCATTTACTTCGCGTGGGCCGAGGAGGCGGCCAGCTCACCTTAATGAACCCGCACAGACCCAGAGCTGCCTCTCAGTCTATGACTCAATGGCTAATCCTCCTGATGCACTCAGGGTCATCCACCGTGAAGAGTGCTAGGATGGAGGTCAACGCAATGATGTCAGAGCGAGGGCTGTGGAATGGGCCTGAGAGTCGGTTTTGTCTGAGCTAGGACTCTGCAGGAAGAAGATCTCTTTCAGAGCGACACCCGAATGGAGGCTCAGACATCAGCAGCCATGCGAAGATACAGATCATTCCAGACAGCGAGCAAGCGATGCAAGTGGCCTGGGGCAGAAAGGAGCTTGTTATCCCTGTGGAATATAAAGAAGGCAGGATGGTGTAGGCAGAGCGAGGCTGGCCTTTAAAGCCTTGGCAACAAGTGTCAATTTGGTTTCAAATGCAGTGGGAAATTATTAAAGAATTCTGTCCAAGGAAGTGATGTCATCTGGTTGGTGTGTTTGAAAGATCACTCTGGTAGAAAGACCAGAAAGGCTGCCTGGAGTCATCCTGGTGAGAGAGGGCTGACCCGGACTGGGATACCGGGCAAATGAAGACAAATAGAATCTGAGCTATATTGTGGAAGACAGAATTTACAAGGCTTTGTGGCTTAACACAGGCCCACAACAGAGACGTCATGTCTAGTGCTTAGATTTGGGTTGGTGAGGAGGAAAGAAAAGTGCTTAAGCAATTTAGTGGATAGTAGAGCCGGATGCCAAGAAGGAGGATAGGGAAGCATAGGCTCACGGGATAGGAGCCAAGAATTCCATGGAGAGGCCATTTATATGTGTTATACAGGTGGCATTAATTTAGTGTCCTTTGGTTGCAAGTAGCAAACTTGCTTAGGTCATTTTGACCTAAGCAAAAATGAGAGCTTTACTGGCTAGCCCTGCTGAGAATTAGAAGCTCGTGTGTAAGTTGGAGCAGTGCCATAACCGTGGGAGCCACACAAACTCAGGCTCTTGTCACAGGGATAGTAGTGAATTTTCCTATTGCTGTAATCAAACACAGTTACCAAGGCAACTTACTGTTGTTGTTATGTTTTGTTGTTACATTGTTGTCCTGTTTTTTGTTTTTTGGTTTTTTTTTTTTTTGAGACATGGTTTCTCTGTGTAGCCCTGGCTGTCCTGGAACTCCCTCTGTAGACCAGGCTGGCCTCAAACTCAGAGATCTGCCTGCCTCTGTCTCCTGAGTGAGGATCAAAGGTATACGCCACCACTCTTCCTTACTGTGCACACAGTGTGACTACTTCTCTTAGTTTGAGTTTTATTGCTGTGAAGAGACACCATGACCACGGCAGCTCTTATAAATAAGAACATGTCATCGAGACTGGCTTACAGTTTCAGAGGTTCAGTCCATTATCATCAGGGCAGGAAGCACGGCAGTGTGCAGGCAGACGTGGTGCTGGAGAAGGAGCTGAGAGTGCTACATCTTGATCTGCAGGCAGCAGAAGCAGAAGCAGACTAGGTGCCACACTGGGTGTAGCTTGGAGACCTCAAAGCCCACCCCCACAGTGACATACTTCCTCCAACAAGGCCACATCTACTCCTAATAGCCACACCTCCTAATAGTGCCACTCCCTTTGGGCCAAGCACTTAACACATGAGTCTATGGGGGCCATACCTATTCAAATCACCACACTATCTACCGCATAGTCCTGCTGCTTGATTTTTCCTGCCTCAAACCATGAGCCAGAGTAACCCTTCCTTTCTTGTCTTGTTTTGTCAGGTATTTTGTTACAGGGGCAAGAAACGTAACTAGTGCCCCAACCAAGGACAAGATAAACTGATACCATAAGCTAACATAACCCTTTTCTCTTCGTAAGTTTCTCATCTTAGGGGTCAGCTAACACCTCGGGTGATATTAACTTTTGCCTCCAGAATCAGGCTGGACACACCATAAGCTTCAGACATCAGTCTCCCTGAGCCCCCAGTGTGGAGAAGCAGAACGTGGGTCAGCCTTGGGGCTGGATGGTGAGTTTGTAGAGCTGACTCATGACTCTGAGGTTTGACAGACACCTGACTTAGGCATGTCCTTTATCTTCTCTGAGTCTCAGTATAAACTAGTGGTTAAATATATAAATTGAGTGGATTGCAAAAATTAAAAATGATCTTAGGCCAGGCATGGTGGCACATGCCTTTACTCCCAGTACATGGGAGCCAGGGACAAGTGGGTTCAAGGCCAATCTGGTCTACAGAGTGAGTTCCAGGCCGAACAGGTCTGAATACTGCATGCAAATATGTCTAAAATGTGTATACACACACACACACACACACAAATCACCTCAACCAACAAATACCATGATGCTGTGTTTTGATAAAGGAAGATATAGCAGAGCCAGAAACAACCCAATGAGTTGATCTGCATGAGCAAACAGGGGGGAGGAAGCTGGGGTGGACCCTGAGCAGGGAGGAAAAGCCAGCTCACACAAGGGGGCAGGAATGCCTAGGGCTCTCTGCCAATTCCACCTCAAAGCTGGCCTTGGCCCAAGCCTGCCTGATGAGGGCCCCCCCGGGCTCCCCACCCATAGTCAGGACAGGTCCCAGCCCGTCCTCCACTCCTCTGCCTGCAGCTGGGGTTTGCTGTAGCCCCACACATTCCTTTAGAATTGATAAGATTCTGGAAGCCACACCCTCTACCCACTACCTTCCTGGAGCTAGCTAGGGGTGAGGCCCTCAGTCTTCCCTTCCACCCTGCAGGCCAGCTGCTGGCAGCTGATTCCACTCCATGTGCATACATGCCAGTCTTTCCTCATAGCTTAAAGAACCCCCAGAGGGCCCCTGCCCCTCCCTGGCTATTTTGTGGTGCTCCCCTCCTCAATCCCCACCAGACACCCATCGGCTTCATTCTTTCCCTCCCCTTGTGTGCTGGACAACTTGACATCGATTTTATGTTAAATTGACATAAGCTGAGGTCATCTGGGAAGGAGTCTTCATTGAGAAAACACCTCCTTACAACTGGCCTGTAGGCAAGTCTGTGGGACATTTTCCTGATGATCACTGTGGCAGGTGCCACCTCTGGATCGGCAGTCCTGTGCCTAAGCAAGCTACACAGAGCAAGCCACTAAGGAGCACTCCTCCATGACTTCCATTTTGGTTCCTGCCTTGAGTTCCTGCCCCTGCTTTCTTATAAACTGAAATAAACTCTTTTCTCCCCAAGTTGCTTTCGGTCATGGTGTTTATCACAGCAGTAGAAACCGTAACTAAGATATCATCAAGTCCACAAGTTAGAAGAACTTGCAGGTATATGCAGCATTGGGAAGACCATGGCTCGAGAGGTGAGCAAAGGTGCCCCAAACCCTCAGACATTCTTCATCTTTATTGTGGTGCATGGATACCAGGTACCCAGGGCCCCTGAAGGAACCTGCGAAGGTTTTATATGAGTGTCAATGGCGGTCCAGATAGTCTCTGTCAAGTCTGATATGCTGTAGGCCAGACTCCCAAGGCCTCCTCTCCTACCTCCCTAGACCTCTTCCAATCAGTGCCAACCTCACGGGAACCTTCATGCACACCAAGATACCCAATATTGGGTACAGAACAACCACTGTTATGGGGGTCCCTGAGGACAAGTCTTGCCTTTTGGGTCGAGTAGAGGACTTTGATTTATTACTGTGACCTGGAGCAAGCAGCTGAACCCTCCAAATTTCCCTCACCTCACCTGGCAGTCACCTAAGAGAGATGGTAGACCAATAACCTAAGTGAGATTTGATGAAAGAATGCTCTGGAAGTGCTGAGCAGGAGGTGAGCAGAGCAGCAGCTGTCTGTAAGCAGCAGTCGTTCCTGCCATTACCAATCTAAGCAAGAGAACAGAGGTCTAGAACTGTTTGGGCCCAGGGTTGGTGAGCCACACCCTCCCTTGCCCGCTCTGTGGAGCCCTGGGGAGTGTGTTGCTTCTCACCTGCTGGGCCCTCCCCCCCACAAAGCCCACACATAGTTCCAGCCAGCCCTTCACTGCTGCTACACTGGTGAGTCAAGTCACTCTGAGTCAAGTGACTCAATGTCCCTTAGACATAGTGATGCCATCAGAAAGCCATTTTCCTGTGTTCCCTTTATGAGCCAAGTGAGGGCCTTGCTCCTAGCCAAAGGGAGAGGGAGGGTTACCCCAGTTAGAAAATGGCTCCCCTGTCAGTCTATCAGACCTGGAATATAGCAGTGTTGGAGGAACAGCAGGGAATATGGACAAAGGAAGGAGACGACCCTTCCCCTGCTCTGAATTAGTCTTAGACAGCTCTTGTTCTGGGGCAGGAGTGGCCTTAGGCTCTGTGGAACCAGAGATGGGGTGTCATGGCAGAGAAGAGAGAGGCCAGACTTTCTGCTGCGAAGGGCTGGACACCCCTAGAGTCCCAAACTGAACATGGTGCTGGCAGACTCCCGTCTTCTTTGGCAAAACTGCTGTCCACTGGGTCCCCAGGTAGAACATCTGACAGGCCATCAGATCTGATCATTAGAACCCAGTGATATCTCACTCCCAAGCCTTTCCCCTGTGGTGGGTCCTCCCAGGCCTTCAACTGTTTAACCCCCAGGGAGTCTGTTTAGACACAGACACCTCAAACCTAGTCAGCCTTGGAAGGAGCGGCCTCACCTCCACAGCAGAAGCCATGGCTTCTTGCACGGCCAGTGACTGAGGAGGCAGCAACTGATGTGGGCTAGGCTCTGGCTTGCATTCTTCTAGTCTTCTCTCCTCTCTCTCTCTCTCTCTCTCTCTCTCTCTCTCTCTCTCTCTCTCTCCCTCTCTCTCTCTCTCTCTGTGTATCTCTGTCTCACATCTCCCAGTGTGGGGTGTGTGTGTGTATGTGTGTGTGTGTGTGTGTGTGTGTGTGTGTGTGTGAGAGAGAGAGAGAGAGAGAGAGAGAGAGAGAGAGAGAGAGAGATTTGCTGGTCCCTCTGACCTGAAAGTGAATCTTGCCCCTTGCTGCCCTCCACTGGCCAAAGGTAGAATTGCTTCAGTCTCCTGGGACTCTGACTTCCAGACATATGGCTCAGCTCAAGGGACCCTAAGGTACCTGATACTCTAAAGTTAAATCCTTAATAAACAAAGAGCTCTTAAAAAGCAATAGGATGGAATATCTCGGCATATGCTTTTAATCCCAGCACTTGAGGGGCAGAGGCAGGAGAATCTCTGTGAATTCCAGGCCAGCCAGGACTACACAGATAAATCCAAAAGAAAAATGGAAGCAGGCAATAGGCATAGTTTATTGGCTCAGGCTTACATTCTTCAGTTCCCCACCCCGGCACCCTGCCCCCTCCCTCCCCACTGTGTGTGTGGGGGGTCAGGACTGGGTCCAACTCAACACTTGAGAGGCAGAGGCAGGACAGTCTCTGGCATAGATCGCCACACATCATGTACACATACAATAATAAGCGAGTAAGTAAATGCTGATTGACTAGGGCTGGAGAGATAGCACAATAGTTGGGAGCACGTATTTTCCTGCAAAGAACCTGAGTTTGATTCCCAGCATCTTCTTGAGGATGCTCACAAATGCCGATAACTCCAGCTTCAGGGGATCCAGCGCCCTCTGCTGGCCTCTGCTGGCAATGCGCTCACATGCACATACCCACTCATAGACGCATGCATACATGAGTAATATGGGTTAATTAAAATAGAAATATTTCCAAAAAATGCCAAAAGACTCCGTGGGCCATGGAAAGGGACATGAAGTTGGGAGGGAGAAATGGCATGGGGGGGCGGGTATGGAAGGAGTTGGAGTAGTGGGAGTTGATATGAACAAAATACATTGTATGGGTTATGAAATTCTCAGTGAAATTTTAAAATTCCAATGGAGGGACAGCAGAATGTTCCTACAGGTAAAGGAGCCATGGAGTCTGATAACCTGAGTTTGATTCTCAAGGTCCATGTGGTTAAAGGAGAGAACCGACTCCAGTAAACTGTCTTTTGACATCCACATTTGTGTTTGCTTCACACACACACAGCACACACACACACACACACACACAGCACACACACACACACACACAGAGCACACAGACACAGAGCGCACACACACACACAATAAAAATGTGTTTAAAGTCTTTTAATGACAAAGGAGAAACATTTAAAGAAGTTCATTGCGGCAGTGTTGAGAACCTTACACAAGAAAGTAGAAGCCACTCCGCATAAAGCTAGAAGCCAGATATGGTGGTGCACACTCTCAATCCCAGCACTTGGAAGGCTGAGACAGGAGGATCATGAATTCAAGACCAACCTTGGCTACACAGAGAGACACTATCTTAAAATAAAATAATAATTTTATTACAGTCACAGTCTAAGGTGCTGGGAAAAACATTTCAAGGGGATGTAATCCAGTCCATAGTAATATATTACAAAGTTTCTTCATAATAGAAGTGCTTCAGATCTCCTGATTAACTGATCCCACTAACATCAAAAAATAACCCACTTTACCCCGGTAATATCCTTTGCTGTAAATTCTACTTTCACATGTGTGTGCCTTGATTGTATGCATATGCACCGTGTGTGTGGGTACTGCTAGAGGCCAGAAGTGGGCATGGGATCCTCAGGAACTGAAGTTACAGGGAGCTGTCAGCAGCCTGATGTAGGTGCCGGGAACTGAACCTGGGTCTTTTGCAAAAGCAGCAAGAGTTAACTACCGAGCCGTCTACCTAGCCCCTGCTTTACTTTTCCATCATTTCATGTTTAATGTACCTGTTGCCTAATACTAAAACTGGGTTTCTTTTAGATAGCATATTTTTTTAAATCTTAAAAATTTTCAAAAATCAGCCTCACTTTTTAAAAATTATTCCATCTGAATATCTCTGCTTTTAGATTAGAATCTTTAAATCTTTTACGTTTAGTATAATTTATTTTGCTTCTACTTGTTATTTTTTAAAGATCTATTTATGAGTGTGTGTGTGTGTGTGTGTGTGTGTGTGTGTAAGTGTGTGCACATATTTATATGTAGGTCTGAATGTGCCTGTTCACATTCACAAAGGCCAGAAGAGAGTACTAAGTGTTCTCCTCAGTTTCTCTCCTCTGAGTCGGGTTCTCTCCCTGAACCTGAGGCCTGCACTTTCTTGGCTAGGCTAGAAGCCCATAAGCCCCAGTGACCTTTCTCTCTCTGCCCCCCTCGGAACTGGGGTTGCAGGCCTGTGCAGGATGTCAGACTTCAAACTCCTGTTCTCGCGATTCTGCAGCAAGCTCTCGTAACCAGCAAGCCATCTTTCTGGTCCCTCCTTTTGTCCTTTGTCCCCTTTTCTCTTTTTCTGACTTCTTTGGGTTTTCTATAACTATATTAGATGTTATTTGTTGGCTTACTAGTTAGGTCAGTATGATTCTAGGAGTTGCTTTGTGTACACAGTATAAATATTAGCACTATAGTGATATCATATCATTTATCAGAAGTATAAGAACTAGGGGGTGGCTGCTCTTCCAGAGGACCCAGGTTCAATTCTCAGCACCTACATAGTGGTTCATAATTGTTTGTAACTCCAGTTTCAAGGGATCTGATGATTTGATGCCCTCTTCTGGCCACTATGGACAAGGGAGAGAGAGAGAGAGAGAGAGAGAGAGAGAGAGAGAGAGAGAGAGAGAGAGAGCTAAAATGAAAATAAATTCAAGGAGTATAAGAGCTCATGACAGTGTGTCCCACTGTGCCCCTACGGCTTCTGAGACGCTGACACATGTCTTATCACTACTTAGAACACTAGAGTGACCAAGCATTACTACCTAACTTTGAATAGTTCATTGTATTTTAAAGTGATTTAAGTAACTGAAGCCCTTCTGTTTTGCCCACATAGTTATTACTTCCGTTTGCTTATTATTCCTTTGTGTGGAGCTAGTGTCCCATGTTCTCCTGTTTGAATAACTTCCTTTAACATTTCCTGTAGGGAAGTATTCTCATGTACGAAGCACTAGGATTTAATTCCCCAGCACCACAGACACACAGACAAAAATAATAAAAATAAATAAAATATGAAGATAACTAGAATTTTCTTTATTATCTAGTGATTTTTTTTTTTTTTTTTTACAGGATGCTAGGTGTTGTAAATGTTATGTGCCTTCTTGGGTAGTGGATATCTTTTATGCTATAAACTTTAGCTTTATTCTAAAGATTGTTGAGTGAATTAGGAATAACTTAGCTCTTTCTGTCTTCCTCTTAACACGTTGCCAGGATCAGCATTTAAACACAAGTTAATTTCCTGGTTCTGAGACTTTCTGCTCTGGTCGGTAGGCACGGCAGGCACTCTCCTAGGCCGTGGGTGAACTCAGTACTCAGTACCATGGAGCCTGCTCTCTCTTCTATACTGTCTTACAGATTGCTTCCCCGGCCTCCTTGGAGCCCCAGCTCGGTCTCCTCATCTCAGGAAGGCATCCAAGGTCCAGCGTGGGCTGCTGGCTGGCTGAAGTCTTGCTCTAGGTCTTCAGCAGGTGCACAGGGTGGATCTCATCTGGTTTGTCTCACTGCCCTGCGCTCCCGAGTGTCCGGGATTCATCATCTACATGTTTAATCCGAGCTTAGTTGTTCCAGGTGGGGACATAAATATACTTTCTGTGATTTCATCCTGGCAGGAAGAGAATTCTTCCCTTTGTGAGGTTAACAACCTTTTAAAAATAAAATTTTTATTGATTCTTTGTGAATTTCATATCTTGCAATCTCTCGCATCTCCCCGACCCCTCATATCCACCTTCGCTCTTGTAACCTCCTCCCCTAAAATAAAAAGAGACACAAACAAAGCAAAGTATAGAAAACATCTCATTGTGGACACCGTAGTGTGTCACAGTGTGTCCCACAGTATATCCGTCTGTCAACACTTCTTCTCTTGCAAATGTTCATTGCAATGAATCATGGGTCCCGTTTGAGATCTCTGGCTCCAGGGACACCATCCATATTGGATCCTTATGTGGACTCCTCCCAGTTATCTTGCTGTTGCCCTGTGTCTTGGAGATCCTGCGGTTTTGTAGCAGCCTTTTCACGAGTCTCAACCGTTAGCAGATGATAAAGATTTTGAGGTGAACCAATTCAGAGCTTTACCAGTTCCCTAGCACTGCTCCAGATAGGCCACCAATGCCACCATCGGCAGGAGGTAGGGCCAGCTCCCCTGCTCTCAAGCCCTCTGGATGGCTCACCTGCACCCACACCTCCAGAGCCGGCACCATTGTACTACCCAGTCAAGGTAAAGGGCCCACTCTCCTAAATGCTGCAGCCTGCGACGGGCTGGTTCTCACATCCTAGGGGCTGGCTCACCAGTGCATTTGCATGCAGAGCTAGCTCCACTTCCGCAGCTCAGGCAAGGTGCAGGGACTGCTCTCCCAAGAGCTCCTGCCAGTGAAGGGGGCGGAGCTAGCACTCCTGCTCGCATGCCCTCAGGGCCATCTCTCCGCACTAAACACCATGGCAAGAGGAGAAGGGAAGGAGTGAGGGTATCACCCCGCACCCACACCAGAGTGGTGGGGTCAACTCTCTGGTGCTCTCTGGCTTGCCTGCCCTCCCTCACTGCGCCTCACCTGCACTCCCTCCGCCAGGGCCAGTTCTACTATGCTGCCCAAGCAAGGTACAGAACTGGTTCTCCAACATTCATCCTTCATAAATTATTTGAGCAAATGTTTAAATATTACATTTGAATGAAAAGCGAGCATCACTTTTTAGTAAACTATGAATAGACATCCGATCCATGTATAATTGGCAATTTCTTTGTCTTCAAAGCCCTGCTGGCTGAATGTAGGGTTGTAATTGTCCTCTGACCACTTCGAAGCTGCTAGCACATTGGCATCTTTCGCTGCTGCTGAAAAATTGGCTTCAGACAGAATACCGTTTATTTGTGGGTGTTTCTTTTCTGTAAGGTTTCAACGCTTTCTCCTTTGTCTTTATTGTTTTGTAATTTCTCTCCAACATGTCTAGGGATGGAATTTTTACCCTACTCAGAACTCAATGTGTCTTTTCATTCCGAAGGCTTTTTTGTCTTCACTTACAGAAAATTCTTTACGTCTTTCCTCAAATGCTGCTCTCCGGTATGGATTCTTTCCAAAGCTATCAATCTACTGGTCCTATGTACCATCGCATCTATTGCTTCTCTCTTTCCTGTTTTCTGTTCTCTGCAATATTGGCTTCTAGCTAGAAGATTTTTTTTTTAAGGATTATTTCTTTTTATGTAATGAGAGTTGAACCCACATATATGACTGTGCACCACATCTGTATAGTGCCTGTGCAAGGGCTGTCTGATCCTCTGGGACTGAAATTAACAATAATTGTTAGCCTCCATGTAGATGCTGGGACTTGAACCCAGGTCTTCGGGAGGAGCAGCTAATGCTCTTAATCACTGAGCCGTTTCTCTAGCCTCGTGAGTGGATGTCTGTGCCAAGAACAGCAAACTCAGTTACTCTTCATAGTAACCTCCAGAGTAGCTTGCTAGGTGATCTCCATTTCACAGATGAGAAAAATTGAAACACAAAGAGGTGTTCGAATACACCTTAGGCTGGGAACACTGGACAGAGTCAGAGTTACGTGTTTATTCACTTATACGTGTGTGTGTGTGTGTGTGTGTGTGCGTGTGCGTGTGCGTGTGCGTGTGTGTGTGTGTGTGTCAACAGTGGTTAAAGAAGAGGCAGCCATGATTTTGGAGGAATCATGGCAGGGTGAGCACGGGAAGGGGAGGCAGAGGGAGTGGGAAATAACGTAGTTATATGCTAGCTAGATAAAATCATTCAATTAAAACTGCATATAATTTCCTTTTGGAAATTTCCACCTAAGAGAGGCAGGAGAGATGGCTTGACATTAGAGGAGCAGTGGCTGCTCTTCTAGAGGATCCAGGTTCAAGTACCTGCATCTGAACGGTGGCCCTCAACCATCAGCAGCTCCAGTCCCAGGTGTCCAACACCCTCTTCTGGCACAAAATAAGTAATAATGAGTTTAACTTAAGATAGGCCTAAGACTTTATGATATTAAACGGCACCGTTGACATATGGTGCTCTGGACTTCAGAGCCTGCGTTCTGCACTGATTTCTACACTGTCAACCATAGCTCCATCTTTCCGCTTGTTCTCTTTTACACTTTGGTGTTCCAGGAATGGATTCTCTCTCCCTCTGTGTCTAGGGCCCTTCAAAGCATCTACTGCATTTTGAAGCAACTTGGGTTTTGTTTTGTTTTTTCTTTCACAGTTTGAGAGCAAACCCTAAGCTTTGCACACATTCTGGTGTGTGTGTGTGTGTGTGTGTGTGTCTGTCTGTCTGTCTGTCTGTCTACACTTTATTATTTTAAAAAAAGTTTCAAAAAAACCCACACACTGAAATTGACCAGGCCCCAAATCTACACATCTCAATGACCTATAGTTAGAATACCCATTCTGAAAATGTGGAACTTAAGACTGGACTTTACACTTTTACTATTGAATTTGTTTTTATGCACTTATCCACCACCAAAAAAAGAAAAATCAAAAAAAGAGTTAGAATTAGATAAGCAATTAGCTCTGCATCCTCTTTCATAGCTCATGACCATTCAGTTTTTAGAAGTTCATATCTGTTATTCCTACTTGGTTCTTTTAAAAACATTTTTTTTAATGAGTGTGCAATGTA
>CM052702.1:117072272-117086189 GCA_028551405.1 Uromys caudimaculatus
CTGCCCCACACCCCTGCCCTCTGTGTGCTGGTCCTTCCCCACATCCTGCCCTCTGTGTGTTGGTCCTGCCCCACACCCCTGCCTCTGTCTGCTGGTCCTGCCCCACACCCCTGCCTCTGTCTGCTGGTCCTGCCCCACACCCCTGCCTCTGTCTGCTGGTCCTGCCCCACACCCCTGCCTCTGTTTGCTGGTTCTTCCCCACACCCCTGCCTCTGTGTGCTGGTCCTGCCCCACACCCCTGCCTCTGTGTGCTGGTCCTCCTCCACACCCCTGACTCTGTCTGCTGGTCCTTCCCCACACCCCTGCCTCTGTCTGATGGTCCTCCCCCACACCCCTGCCCTCTGTCTGATGGTTGCCTTCTTTCTCCTGAGAGCCCCTGCTGCTGACACATCACATTTACTCTGCTGTCCCTTCCCTTAAGATCTCTTCCTTTCAAGTTCATGACCTAAAACCACCTCCCAGACATCTATATGTATGCGTACGTAAAATTCAAATCTAGGACTCAAATGACAGCAAATACCTGCAAGGATTCTGAGTCTTTACTCATTGCTGGGGGTGGGGGTGGTAAACTGGTGTGGTCACTGTGGAAATCAGCACAGAAGTTTCTCAAAACCAAACCAAACCAAACCCTAAAAGTAGAACCACCACATGAGCCAGCTATGTCACCCCTGGTTCTACACCCCAAGGACTCTAAATGCTATCACAAAGATGCCTCATACCTATGCTTGCTGCTGCCATATTAACAATAGCTAAGAGCTGGGCAGGATGGCACACACCTTTGATCCCAGCACGGGAGGGGCAGGGGGCAAAGGCAGGTGGATCTCTGTGAGTTTGAGGCCAGCCTGGTCTACAGAGTGAGCTGGGGACAGCCAGGACAGACAGGGCTGCACAGAGAAACCCTGTCTCAAAAAAACAAAACACAAAACCAAACTAAAACAAACAAAAAACCTAAGAAATGGAACCTGCCTGGAGGCCCAATAACTGCACGGCTAAACAGAATGCAACACTCCGTTCTTTCCTCAAAACCCTGAGCCATCTCTCCAGTTCATAATTCTATTTCTTTTAAATGTTCTTGCATTGAAGTCTTTTGGGTTGTTTTGCCGGCCTAATTTGGGGAAGGTGCACTCCTTCAAGAAAGAACTTGTCCCTTGGCCACAGGGAGTGCTGTCAGCTGGCAACCTCAAGGTGTGGATGCCTCAGCTTCTGAGTCAGAGCCAGGCTCTTCCTTGGCAGCCCCTGACACTCCCTGAGCAAGGGGGGAGTGGGGGTGGGGGTGGGGCACTTCTATTGCCTTTGCTGCTCAATGGACTTCTCTGGTGGGCGGCATCTCTTCTATGGCTCCTCTTTGCTCTTGTCAGATCTTTGCCTTGGTTGAGTTCTCCACCCCCACCCCCACCCCACCCCCACCCCCACTCCCAGCCCCATCCTTGCTTGCTTCTCACCTTTATCTTTGCAGTCACTGTCCCTGGACCCACCCCTTCCCTCCTAACTCCATCTGTGACTTTAGTTTCTGGAGGACCCACCTGCCCTGCTCCCTTTGGCTCTCCTGACCTCCTCTCTCATTCTCATTCAGACTTTGTATGATTTTTTACTAGATTCTAGAAACAGTGGGAGCTGTTCTGTGTGGAAATCCCATATATCCTGCAAGGTGGCGCAGTGTCCTGGGTAGTTTCCCAAGAAGTTCCTTTAATTTAGTCATTTCCAAGGGAAATTTGATGTCTGTTTCTTGCCTAGGCACCAATATCACTGTAATACAGTTAATGCAAATGTAACCTCACGCCCTACTAGTTCAGACTGTGCTTATCACTGTGCCTCTACTTACGTGCTTGGAGTCCGACCTCATATTTGAATCTATATTTGCCAGGTATGTAGCACACAGCTCCAATCCCAGCCCTCAGGAGGTTGAGGTTGAATCAGAAAGAGTGCACATTCAAAGCCAGCCTGGGCTACAAAATGGCTTTAAAGGCCAGAGAGATAACAGTTAAAAGCATAGACTGCTCTTTGGAGGACCTGAGTTCCATTCTCAGCACCCAAGACAGGCAGCTTACAACCACCTTTAACTTCAGTGCTAAAGGACTCAGCGCCCTCTCGTGGCTTCTGTGGGTACTGCACCCAGGTACACAAACCCTTGCTCTGTGTGAGTGTGTGTGTGTGTGGGTACTGCACCCAGGTACACAAACCCTTGCTCTGTGTGAGTGTGTGTGTGTGTGGGTACTGCACCCAGGTACACAAACCCTTGCTCTGTGTGAGTGTGTGTGTGTATGCGCGCGCACGTGCGCGCACGCATGTGTGCATGCACGCACATATACACATAGTTTAAAATGAAGTAAAAACAAACTGAATTTGAGGCCAAGCCTGGACTATATAACAAAACCCTTAAAATAAGTAAATGAAATAAAATAAAATTAATTCATCTCTTACCCAGTGTTTTTATACATTTAGGGCAAGAGATGAAAAGGGTTTCTGCCTAACTTATAGTACCTTGCATTCACAGAATTAAAACCCAGGAACCTGATATATGATCGTATATGATATATGTATATGTATGTATATACATATTCGTATATGTGTATATAAACCATATATATGGTGTATAAATCTTGAATGAAATCTCACTAGTGTCTTCTGTACAGCACATAGAGCCAGTGAGGTGGCGTGGTGAGTGGAGATACAGTAGGAGCCAGACAGATCCAAGTCTTTCTTGGAAGCCCTAACAAAAGGACAAATGGGGACATTGGTTCTGTGTCCTTGTCCAGGAGAAGACTTGGTAAGGCCCAGTCTAGGGCTGAAGGCTGAGTCTCAAAGGAGTTAAGGCTTTGGATCCTTGGAACCCTGCTTTCTCTCCTGAATGGCTGTGGTTATCCATCCTGAGGCAGCTGTGTCTGAGGTAGTCTATGTTTTCTTTGCCAACATTGTTTGGTTTAGCTTTCTGCTGACCTTGCCCATTCTCTCCCTGCAAATAGAATATGAGATACCGGAGTTCAGGTTAGGCATGCTAGCACATGCCTTTAATGCCAGCATGTGTGACCATCCTGGTCTACATATCGAGTTTCAGGGCAGCAAGAGCCATATAATAGAGAGACCCTGTCTCAAACCAAACCAAACAGACAAACACAAGATGCTGTACTTCTTAATAACTTGCTTGGCATAAACCATCTGCTTACGCAAGACTTCCCGTCTTCTTTATTCCTCATCTCCGATACGCCCACTTGCCACCTCACCCATATTCCTGTGGTTCAGGCACAGGTGCTTGTTGCCAACCCCAACAGCCTGCATTCCATCCCCAGAGCCCTCACATGGCGGGAGAGACTCAACCTGCATACATTGTCCTCTGACTTCCACACAGACGCAATGGCATGTGTGCCTCCCACACATGCAAAGCAGGTAAATAAATGTAAAAATTACCTCACATGGCACCTTATAGGTATGTGTGTGTGTGTGTGTGTGTGTGTGTGTGTGTGTGTGTGTGTATCAGCTAAATTTTAAATTTATATTTCCACGTTTCATTATTTCCATACTTGTTCATCTTATCTCTTTTTAAAATTCTTATTTGGTTGAGAAACACTGTAGTGTCCCCGGAAGTTGCAGAGAAGCCACACGTTGGCATCACAGTTTCTCCTAATCAGGGCCCTTCCTGTAAAGAAAGGGACCTGAGGGCTCAGATGTGGACAGAAGCTGTGACAGAAGCTAGCAGTTTCCCACTAATCTCCCCAGTAACTTCCTCCTGACTGGCGAGTCCACCCCTCACCAAGGACACAAGGTACTGCTGTGTAATACCCCTGCTTTCTTACTCCTGAGACAGGTTGTTTCTGAGGCAGATTTTGCACAGTTCACTGCTAAGTGAGTTTTTCCTTCTCTTATCATTTCCCATTTCTCTCCGGTGTAACTGAGCTCCCCGCCCCCCCCCATGCTGGTTTAACTCAAGTCCTTGTTTTGGGGTTGGCTTCTGGTGTGTTTAGCAAAGGCATCTTGTACCATAAGCATCTTAAAAAGCAGATTGTGGACCAGTGGTTTAGCAAGTAAAGATGCTTGTCACCAAGCCTGAAGACTTGAGTGTGGTCTCTAGGACCCACGTGGTGAAAGGGAAGAACCAACTCTCACAAGGTGCCCACCTCCACATACAGACCATGGCACATGTGCACATGGACATAGATAATAAATAAATGTAATTTTAAAAATCTTTAACATGACAGTCAGTGGTGGTGCATACTTTTAGTCCCAGTACTTGGGAAGCAGAAGCAGGTGGATCTCTCAGTTTGAGGCCAGCCTGGTCTACAGAGTGTGTTCTAGGACAGCCAGGGATACACAGAGAAAACCTGTCTCCCCCAAAAAAGATTTAAAAAATATTTTAAAACAGAGCTTAAGAGATAACTCAGTAGTTAAGAGCATTGACTGCTTTTCTGGAGGACCTGGGTCGCATTTCCCATATACATATGGTGGCTCACAACTGTCTGTAATTCTAGTTCCAAGGGATCTGATACCCTCTTTTGGCCTCCACAGGCACCTGCCATGTGTGTGGTGCACTGATATACATGCATACAAAGTACCTATACATATAGAATAAAATACTTTTAAAAGTATTTTTTTAAAGTAGGTTCTTAGGATACATTCAAGAATTGAATAAATTGCCAGCCAAGGGCAGCAAGTTCCCCCCTAGCTCATGTGGTAGGGACCCTATAGTCGGTCTTTGCTACTTTGTGGGCTCTTCTTTTTCCCCACCCTTTATCCCCTGCCCCCAGTTTTGCCCCCTATCACTAGATAGAGGAGAAAGGATAGAGGGGAAAGAGAGATCCCTGAATCTAATTTCTTTCTTCTTTTGTTTCCCCTTTGAGCATGGCCACTAACAAAACGAGACCAACCTCTCTGAATGACCAACAATCTAGCATTTATATACCTTCTGAAAAGTTCCCAGAATTCCACACATCACATAATCATAGAAACTATCTGCAGCTTGCAAAATCATGCCTCTGCTAGAGCATGAGGCAAATCATAGTCAGCTGCTGCAGACAGTCCGAAGCAGCCCCATATCCCCACACCTGGGTTTAAAATGTGTGTCCTTCCCCCAGCCTTGAATAGGATTAACAAACCCAGGATGGTTTCACAACCTGGCTGGAGCCGGCTGGCCTCACTGCATTTGCAATTTCCTACAGGAGCCTTGAGGAGTTGATCGCCCCGCTGAGCTTGCTGAAACAAAGGATGGGGTCTGTGGGCTTTCCCTATATAACACAGTACAGAATATTAAATTTCAAGCCTTGATCAGAAACTTTTGTCTTGGCTTCATTCTTCTCTCACAACCCGTCCTTTTTCATTTCCAGCCTTCCTTTCAGGTAGACCCAGTTCATCCAAGTCTGCTGGACAGCCACAAAAATGAAAGCATATTTTTGTAATATTTGTGTTTTTTAAAGAAACCAGAATTGTCACTACAGAACCCTGTCATAAGGACTTGTGTATTGTTAACTGGGGCTAAGATACAATCATAAGAAAGTGTAGTGAGTTGCATATCTCTGCATACAACCCTTTGCCAGAGTAGGTCCCTTCCCTTGCCTGGAGGCCAAGCAGAGGCCTCACCTGATTCCTGTTCTCTTCAGAGTCTACTGTTACCTCCTCTGTGCTACTAAGGCAACGACCAGGGTCAAGTCTCAGAATGTTAGCCTTGAGAAATGCTATCTCTGCCTGGGGAAATGAGATTCTTTTTAAAGAGAATTTCAGGCCCCAGTTAATAGGCACTAAGAGAGAGCTGGAGGACGTGGCTGGGAATGGACACTGAGGGTGCTGAGTTGGAAAAGGGACGGATAAAGAGATGGAAGGAGCTTCGTTGATGAGGAATCTGTCCTGGCCCTCAGCATTTACCTCTCTGGACAGGGTACTTAGAGCGGTTTCTGGCATTGGAGGGAAAACTATCGGAGTCCACCACAACACAGAGATCCCAGCATGATTTAAGCTGAGACTCTCAGTAAACCACTGATGGGTATGGATAGTATTAGTAAGTGTAACAGAAAAGATAAAAGAAATGCTGGGGGAGGGGCTGTAGAGATGGCTCAGTGGCTAGAGCACTTAGTGCTCATCCAGAGGACCTGAGTTCTGTTTCTAATAACCATGTCAGGAAGCTCACAACTACCTGGAACTCCAGCTCCAGGGGTTTCTGACACACTCTTCGGAATGCCATGGGTACCTGAACTTCACACACACACACACACACACACACACACATACACACACACACACACACACGCATGCACACACACATGCATATGCACACGTGTGCACACACAGAAATAAAATAAATCTTTTTCTTTCCTTCTTTTCTTCCTTCTTTTCTTCCTTCTTTTCTTCCTTCTTTTCTTCCTTCTTTTCTTCCTTCTTTTCTTCCTTCTTTTCTTCCTTCTTTTCTTCCTTCCTTCCTTCCTTCCTTCCTTCCTTCCTTCCTTCCTTCCTTCCTTTCTTTCTTTCTTTCTTTCTTTCTTTCTTTCTTTCTTTCTTTCTTTCTCTTTTCTTAAAGGACTGTTCATTATCCCACAGGAAACATCAGGAGTAGATACCACGGAAGGCTAGTGAAATGAGGAGAAGGCAATGCTCTCAGATTTAGCCGCTTTTGAGGAAGCGTTCCCAGAGCCTAAAACTTAGGACTCGGAGGATGGGCATCCATGTGCTGGGAACTGGAGCTACGGAGCGTTGGGGAAACTGCAAAGTGGGTTCAGCTGCTGCCAAGGAAGGCACTGCTGATGCCAGGGTAAAGAAGTGTTGCCAGGGCGACATTGCAGGAACAGGAAGCCAATAGAAATAAGCAAGCCCCCTCTTCCTGCTGCTGCTCTCCCAGCATCTGTCCTGCACTCTTCCTGGCAGCGCACAGCGGAAAGCAACTGTGGTCTTCTGAGCCAGCTCCCCATCACACGCACGCATGGCATGGATAGAAGATGAATGTGGTACAAAGAGGCAATCACTGAGCTGACAGAAACACAGCTTAACGTAAACAAAGGGATGCACACGCTTTCAGAACTGGAGAACTCAGTTGAGAGGGTCAGAGACGTGAGCCTGCTGGAAGAAAGACATTGCTTAAAACCATAGGGCTGTGTGTGTGTCTGTGTGTGTCTGTGTGTGTGTGTCTGTGTGTTTCTGTGTCTGTTGCACACATATGCATGTGAGTGCTTTCTCCCATGCACGCACAGGGTCACGGGAGGATATTGGGTATCCTGTTTCATCAGCATCCCTCCTGTTCCCCAGAGACTCTCCCCAGGTCGCTCACTGAACCTGGAACTAGGTTGACAACCAGCAAGCCCTGGTGATCTTGTCTCCACATCTCACAAGGCTGGGGTTATAGGCACTCACACAGCCATTGCTAGCTTCCCACATGAATGCTCCATATCTGAGCTCAGGTCCGAATGCTTGCACACCAAGCACTCTTCCCCACTAGGCTATCCCCTCAGCCCCAGTGGGCCCAATCTTCTGTCTCTTTAGGGTAACTTTGGTTACTCTGATTCCAAAATGGCAAAAGCTGTGTCATATTAAGAGGGAATGAGAGAACAAGAGACAAAAGATTCAGGGATCTGACCCAACTCCTAGGGATAACGTGATACAGAACAGGTGGTAAGAGACCTTCCAAGGACACAGACAATCATGTTGTGGTAAATATTATTTTGGCAGTTTTACCTCACTTAAACCATATAGTTGCCAAATAAAAGATAAGGAAGCCTTTAAATTTATAATAAGCTTAAAAGCACTATAGCTGGGCAGACGTCAACACTCTATGCTATCTTGTCTACTTCTCTGTCAATAACTCTGAGATATAAATTTCCATGTTTCACCTGGGACACTCCTACTCCAACTGGCCAGCCCTCATGGCCAGCACTCATGATCTACCTACGCCATGGCGGCTTCTCTCTCTCTCTCTCTCTCTCTCTCTCTCTCTCTCTCTCTCCTGGTCCCTGCCTGAGACCCTAAGCCTGAGAACTTTCACTCTGCCTCCTGTCTTCTGCCCAGCCCAGGCTGTAGGCATCTTTATTAGCCAATCAAAGATGACTTGGAGGGCAAGGTTTACACACCAAAAGCTGGTATACGTGAAGACCTCCTCTTCTTGGGGTACAGAATTCATTTACATTCAAGCAGCACCACACCAACCCCCCACACTATCAGGCTTTCTACTTACTACCTAGAAAGAGGCATCCAGTGGGCTGCTGGGTTTTGGGGACAGGGTACATCTCATGTGAGAATGCTGCTCCAGTTCGTTTACTATGTGGATACTGCCCATGTGACAGAAGTGTCCTAGTGTATAGAGACACACTGCAGAGCCCTTGACAAGTCTCTGTAAGAGACTCCTGGGATTCTGGAGTAGGAGCATGTGCCGTGCATCCAGGGGTCGGGATCAGTCAATATTTGAAATCCATTACTTAGCATTGCTTTGAACAGACACTGAGCAGCTAGCCATACAGGATCTCACCATACAGCCAGAACTTCCCATTGTAGGTTATGTCTTGTCAGCTGCACCAATGCAGTCAGGCGTGTGTACAGAAATCCATAGCAGACTGGGAATCGAGCCTGCAATACCAGAGGTCAAAAATAGATTGCAGAAGCCGGATCAGCAACCCCGGGTTAGCATTTCTGTTTACACCGGAGCCTCCTCTCCCACACCTGTGAGGTCATGGGAAAGTCCTTCTGACCAACTGACCCAAGGGGGAAGAACATCTGGTCTTGGCTCCTGGGGTGTGAGGAGCCAAAGAAGCTCAGAGTGAATATGTATCGTTGATGTGGGCACAGCCATGTCAAGGACTCATCCCCATGGGAATTCAGTGGAGCCTTTCTCCAACCTGAGGCCAGGCTCAGGGTATGACAAAGCCTTCCTCTGGTCCAAGTCTAGATGTTGTCAGTGTGTGACAAAATAACAGCTGCAGCTTCCTGTTCCCAAATGTTAGCCTGAGACTGCTCACCTCCAGATGTGTCCTACCAAGACTGACGAACTCCTCCTGACTGTACTGTAAATAAGAAACTACCAGTAGTTCCAAGTTGCTGTTAGTCTGTGACTCCATCAGAGATCCCATGGCCCACCTGACCCCAGCTTTTCTGTACATGTGTCTGTGCGTCTGTACTGTCTTCATTGTCTTCATTTCCTCGTTGTTCCAGATATGCTTCAGGTGCCAAACCACTCTGAATGTGGCACTGGAGATTGACCGATGAAAGGAAAGAGTTCTTTCTGCATTGCGGTCCCTCTCTCTCACAGGTCCTGAAGAATGATGGCTAGGGAAGATTCTCCCCACCCTCACCCCCCTAGGAGGCAGAACTTCAAGCAGTTTGCCAATCAACTCATCAGTTTGGTGTAGAAAGAAAAGAAGGATAAGGTCAGGACTCCCAAGCAGTTTGAATGGTGTAGCCAGTTTCTCAGGAACGTATGAAAAGTGGAATTTTAAAGATTACACATGAGGTCTGAAGAAGAAGCCTGTGAGCTGATCAGTACGCAGTGATACAGATGTGCGAGTTCTGTCTCAATTTATTGTCTGCCAGAGACCCCATTAGCAAGTCCCAAACATCCAGAATGGCTCATCCAATGAGCTTGCCTCTCTTCTCAAGCATTTATGCCCGACCAGCTAATGAACCAAAAGCCACAGTGGCAGGAATAGACGCCATGTGGCACCCAACAGCATGGGATCCCTAGCACCAAAGCTGAGCTGGGTATTGCCACCACTAAGTGTCCAATCTGTCAGAGCAGATACAGGTTGAGCTCTTGCCTTGACACTGTTTCTCTTGGAGACTATCCGGCCACAGATTATCGGGGACCAGCGTACCCTGGAAGGACATTGACTCTTCTAGGATTTCACAGAATCGGTCAATTTAGAATGCCTTCTGTATCCCCAGTGTCTTGGATAGCACCACTCTCTGAGCCCTGACTGTATGTGGAGTCCTCCAGGACATGGCCATGGAAGAGGTGGCTATATGACTGATGCTCACATTGTCTTACTATATACCACATCACCAGCTGCCATCCTAAACAAAACGAAGCGTTGAAGTAAGCATTTAAAGGCAAAGGCACCACCTAGAAAGAGGGCGTACGTTGTCCTTAATGTGATTTTATCCCTTGAGCCAACAGCGCCTTGGACTGGATCCCTAACTGACTGAATCCCTATAATCTACGTCTATGAACCAAAAGACCCCTGTCACCTTTATTGTTAATGTCCCACCTGATAAATCAATGCTTCCTATCTCCAACACTTTAGTCTATGTCTGGATAAAGATCGTAGATCTCAGAGAGTAGGGACAGAACACAGAGGGCCTGTTCACAGCTTAGCTCAAAGCTGTATCTGTTCCCTGGTAGTTTGGGGCCTCTCGCAGCCTGTAGCCGTACGGGCAAACAAAGGAGCCTTCCATTGGTGAGATAAGCTACCTGTGCTGACCCAGGAGGGAAGAAAGGGAAGAAGACTGCAGTCTAAGCAATGGGAGCCAGAGCTGCCCTACTCGCCCGATTCCCCATATCCCCACTTTTCTCTCTCTCTCTTCCCTAATGTTGAGATTGCAAGCGTGTGACAGACACCCCTGCTCTTCTCCTTTGAATACATTTTGACCGCCACAACCGCAGAGAAGCAGGGCCGGCTGGTGAGTTTACAATGGAAGAAGAGGAATCTGAGCATTGTGCAAGAGGGGAAGCCATAACAAAGTCTGTCGCTGGCCCGCCTCTGCTGCTCAAAGCTGCCAGTGTATCCCCAAGAGTAGCAACCCCTAGCCAGCACGACTGAGAGCTAGCTGAAGCGTTGCTCAGTGGTGTCAAGGAATCACACACCTTCGGAGAGCTGTCTCCACACTCCAGTGGTGAATGGGTGCCCCCAGCTCCTGCACCTTTCTGAGCAGATGACTCTGAGATAAGTGTTTTGTACCGTTGCCCAGGGTTTCCTGCAGAGCAACTTTCTGGCCATCCTCTGTGATAAAAACGTGCCCCTGCCCACCTCGATTCCCACTTCCCTACTCCTGTTATTTGCACGCCCCAAACAATCTATATTTCCTGCAGTCTTTCTCTCAAGCTCAGCTCTTAGAAGAAACCACACTAAGGCACACTGGTTTAGAGAGAGAATACGCTGCTATTTTTAAAGATTTCTTTCTGTTGTGTGTGATATGTATATGTGTTGTGTGATGTGTGTGTGTGTGTGTGTGTGTGGTATGGTGTGTATGTGATTTGTGTGTGTGGTATGGTGTGTGTATGTCTGTCTATCTGTACACATGCGTGCACGTGTATATGCCCTATCCTGGTATGTGGGTGTGATGTGTGCGTGTGTGTGTGTGTGTGTGTGTGTGTGTGTGTACCTCCTCCTGGTGTGTGTAATATATGTGTGGTGTATGATGTATATGTGTGTTTGCTGTGTATGGTGTGGGGGGTTGTGTGTGTGTGTGGTGTATATGTGTGTGTGTGGTATGTGTAGTATGGTGTATGTGCGTGTATGTACCCTCTCCTGGTGTGTGTGATATATGTGTGGTATGTGATGTGTGTGTGTGGTATGGTGTCTTTGTGTGTACCCTCTCCTGGTGTGTGTGATATATGTGTGGTATGTGATGTGTGTGTGTGGTATGGTGTGTTTGTGTGTATCCTCTCCTGGTGTGTGTAATATATGTGTGGTGTGTGCTTGGTATGTATGGTGGGGGGGTATGTGCATGTGTGTGTGGCGTGTGTGTGTGTGTGATGTGTATGTGTGTTTGTGGTGTGTGTGGGGTGTGTGTGTGTGTGTGTGTGGTGTGTGGTGTGTGTGTGTGTTATGTGTGTGGTATGTGTGTGTGGTGTGTGTGTGATGTTTATGTGTGTTATATGTGTTATGTGTATGTGTGTGTGTGGTATGTGTGTGTGGTGTGTGTATATTATGTGTGATAAAGGATATATAATACAAGTATTAATCCTTCTGGTAGTTGGAGTCACGAATGTTTTAAATTTCCTCAGCTTTGTCCTTGGCTTGTTTTTACACAGCAGCTTCTGCACATCAGAAGCTATTTTTAATTGGCAATTAGGGGATTATTAGTGAATTCAGCGGAGTCGCAGGCCAGGCCGACACATGGCAGGGGAGGAAGTGCAGAGGATTCTTTCAAGAATCTGGGCCAGAGAAAGACCAGCCTAGGGGTGGCAGCCGACAGGGGGGAGCCTGATGTGGGAACTGTGGAATGTCCTTTTGGGAGAAACTTGAGCATGTTTATAGGCTGAAGAAAAGCAGTCAATAGCAAGGAAGGAGGCAGAAATGGAGTCAAGAAAGGGATAATTGAAAGAGTCAGGTCCCAGAGGTGCCCGGAGGGGATCAGACTGTGGCCTAAGTGGAGGAATTCCTTTTGAACCTCAGGCCAGCTTCACCCTCTGAGGCCGGGGGAAGGAGGGTGAATAAAGGTGGAAGTTGTGTTGACTTCATCAGTAGGCTAATCCCACATTGCCTCAGGCCCAGCACTCACAGTGTTTCTATAGAGACCTAGGCGGATCTGAGGGGGTCTGAAATGGAGAAGTCCCATGCCAGGGCTCTTACAGTAGGAGGCCAGCCCCCTCACTGAGAAGCAGCAGGGTGTCTCCCTGAGTCAGAGGTCAGGCTTTGGGTGATGGGGAGGGATGGACTGGAAGCTCCACCTCAGAATTAGCCCATAAGAAAGGCTTGGGAACTGGAGTCTTGTGAATGGAGTGGCTAGGCAGACCGGACAGGGAACTTGGTGGAGCTTGCTCCAGTAGCTTGGGGCAAGGAAGTCTCTTCTATTGTCTACTAGATTTAGCTTCATACGGGCCACTTTGCACCTCTGAGCGGCTTTGTAATCACAGAGGAAAAAATGTCAACTCTAGAGGGCTGCTATGAGGTTTCCATAAAATACTAGCAAGAGCTACCTAGATCAGGGTGTGGCCCAGGAGGGCCCCTCAGACCTTCTGCCTCCTCTCCCCCGCCAATGGCCTGAGTCAGCATCGCCTGGATGGAAAGGGATGGGGTGTTGGTACCTTGCATTGGTAGGTGCTGTTACACATAACCACTTTAAACACAGCCGCCTCTCACTATCTGTGGTGTTGTGGTCTATAAAGTCACTGCAAGAACTGGCTTTGTAAATCCTGAATCATTGCCCTGAGAGGAAACACAGGGTCAGGTTCCTGCAAGTCCTTGAGCATATTTTCAGCCACCGATCAATATGTAACTTCATTTTATGCGTGTTTTTGTTTAAAGACACTTTATTTAAAATATCCAGCAGTCCTTCAAGTTCCTGGAGGACTCTCACACTAACCAAAATCCATGGGTGCTCAAATCCACGTGAAATGGCATTGTATTGTATAAAACTTATACACTGCTGGGCAGTGGTGGCGCACGCCTTTAATCCCAGCACTTGGGAGGCAGAGGCAGGCGGATTTCTGAGTTCGAGGCCAGCCTGGTCTACAGAGTGAGTTCCAGGACAGCCAGGGCTACACAGAGAAACCCTGTCTCGAAAAAAAAAAACCAAAAAACAAACAAACAAACAAAAAACCCAAAACCTTATACAGTCCTACCTATAGATTCAAATAATCAATAGACTGCTTGTAGCACCTTACATATGAAGACGCTACATAGTTTTAGGTAGCACTCTTAAGGAGAAAGTGACAATTTAAAAGTCTGTTCATGTTTAGCACTGGTGATTCTTTTTTTTCAACTACCATTGATCTACAATTGGTATCTCGGGTCTTAGTTTCCAGGTCACAGATTTTGAGAGTAGGTGAATTTGAAAATATGAAATCCACCAATAACAAGGCCCAATTAAATCTTTAGTTTTCTGATTACAAAGAAAGTAAAACTGCACAGAGTGAAAGTTAAAATCCCTCAAAATTCCAGCCCCCCAGCTGAACACACTTAGCATTGCTGTGTGGACTTTCCGTCTGAAATTCCACATGTGCCCGTGTGTAAGTGTCGGTGTGTAGTTTTTTCACTCAACAGTATTTCTTGGAGAGCCCCCTCTTCTCCTCCT
>CM052702.1:117086289-117206360 GCA_028551405.1 Uromys caudimaculatus
GCAGTTCATTCACGTTCATGGGGGGGCAGTTCATTCACATTCATGGGGGGGGCAGTTCATTCACGTCCATGTGGGGGGGGCAGTTCATTCACATTCATGGGGGGGGCAGTTCATTCACATCCATGTGGGGGGGGCAGTTCATTTACACCCATGTTGGGGGGCAGTTCATTCACATCCATGTGTGGGGGCAATTTATTCACTTCCACGTTGGGGGACAGTTCATTCACGTCCATGTGTGTGCGGGGGGGCAGTTCATTCACATCCATGTGTGGGGGCAATTTATTCATGTCCATGTTGGGGGGCAGTTCTTTTACGCCCATGTTGGGGGGCAGTTTATTCACATTCATGTCGGCGGTGGGGGAGAAGTCCCACTCCACACAGTCATTCAGGAGCCCAGGTTCCTTCCATACCTTTGCTCTGTTAGCCCCTTATTATTGAAGCCAAATCCCTGACATATCTCTGTTCCAACTCAAGGGGACACAGCACACAGAAGAGCAAAAGCTCATTGCCTTAACAACTGTTTCTACTTAAAATCCACTGGGAAGAGCTCGGTTACCAAAGCCACAACATGCTGTGAGAGGAGCTGGAAAGCCTAGTTTCCAGCAGAGCAGCTACTCTAGTACAGCAGCTACTCCAGCAGAGAGGCTACTCCAGCACAGCAGCTACTCCAGCACAGCGGCTACTCCAGCAGAGAGGCTACTCCAGCAGAGAGGCTACTCCAGCACAGCAGCTACTCCAGCAGAGAGGCTACTCCAGCACAGTGGCTACTCCAGCACAGTGGCTACTCCAGCACAGCGGCTACTCCATCCAGTAGAGAGGCTACTCCAGCACAGCGGCTACTCCATGAAGCAGAGAGGCTACTCCAGCACAGCGGCTACTCCAGCAGAGAGGCTACTCCAGCATAGTGGCTACTCTTCCAGGTGCTTCTTTACTATCATCAACAAACGAGAAGAAGGCTTTTGATAGACAGCTTAGCAATTCTGCTCCATTTCCATTTTCTGTATTTTGGTACCTTCCTTTGTAAAATTGGGATCGTGATCTAAACTGGTGAAGACTGCTTTGGGACTCGCATCCAATAATGTGCTCTGTAAGCATAAGAATGTCTTCTTGTTCTTCCAGCGAGTCTGCAAACTGCATAGTGTATTTCAGATCCTAGTAAAAGGCCTGCCTATATCAGTAAATACACACTGAACATCAAAGCCTGTTTGATATATCCCCAAGCCTTTTTTATTATTTTTCATTTCTCTCCAGTGCTTCAATAATTTAGACTCTGCTCCGTTTGGGGAAAAAAAAAACCATATTGGGGGCATATGTGTTAATGTATCAGTCAGGATTCTTTAGGTTTCCAGTGACAATCTGCCACTATGAAACCTGCTTAAGCAATAACATGGACCATCCTACATAACCAAAGGTCCAGGCTCTGAACCAAAGTAAGCTTCCTCTTCCCCTCGGGCACCGGCTGCATGCTCAGACTAAGCTAAGACAGCATGGCTACTCTAATGCCAAAGCATGCTTCCAGAAGTCTCCTCTCTCCTTAGTCTTTCTCTCTGTTGTTTTTTTTTTTTTTCCAAGTCAGACACCACCAATCCATTACCGACAAGAGGGATGTAACCATCACGACTTGGATTAAATACAATTCTCTCCTGGAGCTGGGTGGGGTCTGCCTTCCTGTGATCATACTGGAAAGAGAGTCACTTGAAGAGAATCCAGGCTCTGGCTGTAAGGAATAGCTGTCACATGAGCAGCCAGCCTGTCTCTTGTGATGGTGAAACAGGAGCCAGGCGAGGATGATGGAGGGCGTGTACACAGAATGAAACATTTCTTTCTTAAATTGTACTTCAATAAAGTTTAACCCAGGTGAAGACACTTGTGGAAGAGGCCCGTGCTGGGGAGCCACCCTGATGCAGAGTTATTTCCTCTGGATGAACAAGTGTTCTAGAGGGGAAACTCCTAAGACTCCAAGAGGAAACAAAAAAGGCTCTGGCAGTTACAAGATGCGCTGAGCCCTTCCCCTAAGAAGAAGGGACTGTCAAGCATGCAGAGCAGCCTGCAAGTGGTGCAGAGAATCCTACGGATGTGACTTTCATGATTTGTCACCCATGCTGGGGTGGGATCCTTTGAATCACCTGTGTTCCTTTAACTAACCCCAATAAACCGACTGGTTCACTATGCCTTAGGTGCCCTGTCTGAAATGAATACACCTTTGTTCATGTCACTACAGGAAGTTATGCGGCATACTCTCAGGACTTCCTCTCTCCATCACCCTCTTTTATCCACCACTAACTTTCATAGTTTTTTGTTTTGTTTTGTTTTGTTTTGTTTTGTTTTGTTTTGTTTCTGAGACAGGGTTTCTCTGTGTAGCCCTGGCTGTCCTGGAACTCACTCTGTAGACCAGGCTGGCCTCGAACTCAGAAATCCGCCTGCCTCTGCCTCCCAAATTCTGGGATTAAAGACGTGCACCACCACTGCCTGGCTATCTTTTTTTTTTTCTTAATCTGATGGTCTTATCCTGACGGACAATCATGGTCCAATCTGACCTCTTGCAGGTACTGAGACAGCAAGCACCTCCCCGGGGCCCAGCCTTTCCTCCCTCCTGCAGACCTCAGCTTTGCTGCTGCTGCTCACTGCATGGATGCAAAGGGTCTCCATCCCTTCACTGTACTGATGATGTAATGAGCGCCCTGCACACCAAGAAAGCCAAGCCAAGAAGGGCCATTTTTCTGCTTGAAAGCCCAATACCTTCAAGAAATTCTTCTCTAAGATGCCCGTGCCTTTCACCTTCCCCAGACCTCTTCCTTATCCCACTTCCAACAGAACAGCTTGCAGGTCCCCGTGTGCCTCCTTTTCAAGCCTCTGTTCTCTCTCTCTCTCTCTCTCTCTCTCTCTCTCTCTCTCTCTCTCTCACACACACACACACACACTCACACACACACACACACTCTCTCTCTCTCTCTCACACACACACACACACTCTCACACACACTCTCACACACACACTCACACACACTCTCACACACACACACTCTCACACACACACTCTCTCACACACACACACACACTCTCACTCACACATACACACTCTCACACACACACACACACTCTCACTCACACACACACACTCTCTCACACACACATACACACTCTCACACACACACACACACACACACACACACCTTCTTAGAAATCCCTTTCCTCCTCTCCATCTGGCACAGATGACAAGGTCTCCCATTATACATTTTTCTTATTCCACTTCCTTACACACACACACACACACACACACACACACACACACACACACACACACACACACACAGGCAGCAATGCAGAAACAGTTGATGAATGGCAAGAACCCTTGAGGCCAGACGTTAGCCAGGATTCTCTCCACAATCTTTTAAGAGCACTCCTTAGAAAGCGAAGAGGAAGTAGAACCCGAAGGTTCAGGAGTGTGGAGGCTTTGAATTTAGCCTAAGCCAACAGGGCAAGTCTCTAATTTTGTCACTACAATCTATGCAAACGTTATATTCTATGCAGACTACACAGCATCGTCTTGTCTTAATACTCAGTTATTATTTCCCTTAGTTCCTCAGATTGGTCATCCAGAGAGATGCTTCTTACTTAGGCGCTGTCCTCTCACTTTCTCTGCATTAGTTGTCCTCTCGCCCCCTGCCGCTAGGACCCTAAGCAAACCTGACAGCTGTGCAGACCCAGAAGAAACAGCTGTGTTTCACGTCCCTGGGGGTCAGGAGCACAGTGGCGGCGAGGCGGGGTCTGGTGGCCCCTCCCCTCCCCCCGCCCGCCGCGGGGGCGGAGCGGCTCGGGTCCCGCCCGCGGGGGCGGAGAGGGAGACGGGGCGCCGGGCAGTTCGGCTCGGCTGGTTCCGGGTTGAGAGGCTGCGCTAGACCGAAGCGGTGGCCGCTGAGCTGGTGCGGGTAAGGGGCCGCGCGGGGCCGGGATCTGCGGCCAGGGTCGGGCAGCTGAGCGGGCCGGCACCCCTCCTCTGCTCTGCCGGGCAAAGCCGCGGTGCGGCTCGGTCTGGCAGCTCTGTCCCGCAGAATTTCCCATCCCCAGCTCGACCCCCTCTCAAAGCTGTCCGGGTCCCGGGATTCCAGCCCCACTGTGGCCTCCGCCCCTCTTCCGGATCTCCTCCTCGCAGCATCTATCCCTTGGGACTGTCTGGTCCTCTAGATCCTCCTCGCCTGGAGCCCCTTCCTTGGGACGCCCTCGGCCTCTCTCCTCCAGCGCCCATCGCTGGTGGCCACCTAGGACCTCGAAACCGAGCTCCGGTGCTCGCATCCCGGGTGGCACCCACTCGGCACCGAGCTCTCGCGCCTCCGGCATCGCAGACAGCTCCCCCCGCTCTCCCAGGCGCCTGTCGCCCGTACCCCCGTGGGCCTGGCCCCCGGGTACCGCCCCCAATCGCGCCGCGCCGGCCGCCGGCCTCCCGGGCTCCGCTCCGCACCGCCCCCGGCGCCATGGCGTGCAGCCTCAAGGACGAGCTGCTATGCTCCATCTGCCTGAGCATCTACCAGGACCCGGTGAGCCTGGGCTGCGAGCACTACTTCTGCCGCCGCTGCATCACCGAGCACTGGGTGCGGCAGGAGGCGCAGGGCTCCCGCGACTGCCCGGAGTGCCGGCGCACGTTCGCCGAGCCCGCGCTCGCGCCCAGCCTCAAGCTGGCCAACATCGTGGAGCGCTACAGCGCCTTCCCGCTGGACGCCATCCTCAACGCGCGCCGAGCCGCGCGACCCTGCCAGGCTCACGACAAGGTCAAGCTTTTCTGCCTCACGGACCGCGCACTGCTCTGCTTCTTCTGTGATGAGCCCGCGCTGCACGAGCAACATCAGGTCACTGGCATCGACGATGCCTTCGAGGAGTTGCAGGTGCGAGGCGGACAGTCGGGGATGTAGGTGGGGTCAGGGTTCCAATACGGGCAAGGGCCCCAGGCAGACTTAATGCCAAGGGGGCGGGGCTCCGATGAGGGGCGGGGCAGAGGCGGGGCCCTTGGGCATCTCTGTGTCAAATGGGCTTGAGAGAGATCTGATTGGGTGACAGGTCGAGGTGGGATGGGATGATGGAGAGAGGGAGCCACAGTTGGACCAGATGCTGGCTGAGACTGAGGCAGAGTGGGAGACATCAGCTCCTTCTGGCCTTCTGGGCAAGGGAAGGACCACTATCAAAGCTAACCTGGGAGTCGGAGTGGGGTGTGTGGGAGGGGTGAGTTGCTCTAAATGAAGCCACAGAATTCTAACATGTTTGGGGCATTGTGGGAAGCGGCTTGCTGATCCAGGTGTTCATAGAGATCTAGAGTGAAGACCGGGCCTCAGTTGTACCATGCAAGTGAGGGTTAAGCTTAAGACGTGCAAATTGTTCAGATGGCAGGTTTGGGTGCCAAGATTAGATCAAGGTAGGTAAGGGTCTAAAGTTGGTGTCAAGTTCAGATATGGCAAGCACCTTTTTTGGATTTAAACTAGGTTAGGGGCCAATTGAGAGTGGAACCAGGGATTGAAGATTCCAGATTTGGAGAACTAGACTCAAAGGTGATTGGAGAAGGTGAAGACGGGCCTCTAGGAGTCCCCAAGGCCTCTTGATGACCCCTCTTGTCTTCTACAACTGAACACAGCCTTTAACTGCAGCTAGTCTCCCCTAAACCTTTCCATTGTTACTGACAAGAGGGCAAGACCCTGGTCAGTGTCTTTAATACTCCAGGGCCCCATCAAACATTTTCCCTTAAAAATCTTCCTCAAGTTCCATTGGGATGTGGTGTGTGTGTGTGTGTGTGTGTGTGTGTGTGTGTGTGTGTGTGTGTGTGTATGTATGCTTGTATAGAAAGAAATGCATATAGAGAGAGAAATATAGGTAGATGCACATGCTGAGAACTACATTTTCCTGATGTCTTCTATCAATAAGATAGTATTGATATCAATAATCAATTAATTATCTTATTGTCTGTGTGTGAGTATTTTGCCTGCATGCATGTATGTGCACCACGTGTGGTACCCAAGAGGCCAGAAGGTGCCTGGTCCTGTGGAACTGGAGTTACACATGATTGTGAGTCACCAACGTGGGTGTCAGGAATCAAACCCAGGTCCTCTGCAAGAGCCCTTAGCTGCTGAGGGTGCTGATGTGGCCGCTCAGGTGTGGGACTTTAAAGGGAAGCATTCCAAGATCAGCTTTGTTTGGATAATGCAGAGTATTTTCCATATTCTCCTCACTGGAGAATTCTCAATTACACATTCAGTGGCTACAGGTTTGGAGACATCTTGATGGAAAGACACCCACTAAAGTCTATTTAATGATTCTCAAGCTTCTTTGAATCCTTTTCTCAAGCTGACCAATTTCAATCCACCAGTTCCCTTCCCTGGCTTTGGGATACCAGTCGTAGACAGTACCTCAAGGTGGCAACAGCTTTGTCCTTGGCATGCTTATTGCCTCCAGTCCCGGCACAGGCTTAGCCTACAAGACCTATCAATAAAACCTGAATGAATGAATGAATGAATGAATGACCAAACTTGGTCTAAGTTCGCCCCAACTGGAGGATTCAGAAGTGGAAGATGTTTTATAAAAAAAAAAAAAAAAAAAAAAGAAGAAGAAGAAGAATAAATAGAGTCACTAACCTGTGAGTAGTGAGTTCTCCATCCCTCAAGATACTTAATCAGGAGTTTAAATACCTACGCTCCTGCCTGGACTTTGATGAGGCTGACCTGGAAAGAGCTCATTTGAAGTGTCTAGCTAGGATGGGAGCATCAGCAGCTCGTGTTCCCATTCTTCCTCCTCCTGAGATCTGAGAACCCCTGTGCCCTGCTGACTAGCCCCTCCTCTCTCACCTGAGGAAGAGACTTGCCTTGATGTCCCCTTTGGACTTAGGCAGGTGTTGGCAAAGAAACTTGCCTCCCCTTGGGGAGACTATGCTGAGAGGTGGGGTTCAGGCCACACTCCACCCCATCTGCCTCTCCTGCCTCCTGGGAAAGCAGGCCCATTAGCTGCTGGGAATGGGGCAACCTCCATCCTCAAGGTCTGCTTCCCCGGCAGTTAGTGCTGCTGGAGCCGGGGGGGGGGGGGGGCTATCCTGGGGAGTGACAGAGAAGCTGCCAAAGCCTTGGAGATCATCTGGTGCAGAGCTCACTTGACAGATGGAGAACTGGTAGAGGAGGGGGAGGGGACTTGCCTGAGGTCTTGAAGGCAGAGGAGGCCAGGCTCACACACAGCTGGGGTCTCCAGGCCCCCTACCCAGAATTAGGCCTGCAGCTTTTACCTTTATTTTAAAGCTTGGGGGCTGCAGAGTGCAAAGATTAGTAGCCTTGTCTTTATGATCAGGCTGCTCCACCCTGGCCCTGCCATCTGCTGGCTGTGTGACCTTAGGAAAATGACTTGTTACCTCTGAGCCTCTGGCCCCTTGACCTGCTGTGCAGAACTGCTCTGTGCCCTAGATGCTGGCGGGCAGGGGGCATGCACCCTGGTGTGCTACATGAGTTCAGTCAAGTCACCCCAGTTGTCTGAGTCTCCCCGTGTCACCAATTACATTCCCAGGAAAGGTGCCGTAAGGGTTAATAGTTCTTGATCCAAAGCGCCTAAAACTGTGGCTGGCACAGTCAGCAACCATAACTTTTAGACATCTGTGTTTATTCTAATGACTATGTTTACATAGAAAGTGGGACAATATGACATAAAAAGCCAAATACCCCTCATCCTACCTGTGGCTAAACATAACTAGAAATACCGTAGAGTTGTGTAGAAATCTCATATGTGTGTGTGTGTGTGTGTGTGTGTGTGTGTGCGCACGTGCGCACGCGCGCATGCCCCCCCCCCCCCCGCCGAGCACCTAGACCACAGAGCAAAGAGAAGAGAGGAGCCCATCTCCAAAGAGTTTGGAGTTCATGAGCTGAGGGCTGCCCCAGCTGTCCTTGTAATGCCTTGTATAACTTCATAGCACCTGCTGTGGGGACTGTTGAGATTTATTCTCTTGTAAATGGAGGTAGGTTCACAAAGCTAAGTGATAGTGAGTGTCAGAGTCAGGACTTGGGACCTGTCCAACTTGGGCCACATACAGCCTCTCTGGTGCCTCTGAAGGCCATTCCCTGGCCTCCCCTTTAACAACCAGAATTGTCTCCTACCCACCCCGCCTGGTTTTTATGTCAAGAGCACTTAGCACAAGACCAGACTAGGGGCACAGTCTGTTGGTGCCAGCTGACACCGCAAGGGCAGGTGGCTGGGATGTCACTCTGATCAAGCAGAGCATCCGGCTCCCCAGCCATCTCAAGTTCCTGACCCCCAGAGAGAGCATCCGATTCATCGGAGCCTCCCTTTCCAGGCCTCATGTGATCACTGGAGCTCTTCCTAAGGCGTGCCTCAGTGCCAACAAAGGCACCAGGGCTGGGCCTTGGATGGGAGCCTGACAGGCTGGGCACAGGGATGAGAGCCACAGAGACAGCCCCAGGAGGGGAGAGTAGGGTTGGGGACGGTACGGCTCAAGTCTTTGCTCTGACTTTTCCTGTAGGGTGAAAGGCATGGGCTGTTCCGGGCCCTCTTCCTGATCTAAGAAATGAGATCAGAGCAGGGCTGTTCACCTTCCATGTAAAGAGAGTCACTCCTAACCCAAGGGGCTACCGTGGTCAGACAGACAGATAAATGTCTCTGTCCTGGGGAAATGGCACTCTGTAGCCATGTTTCCTAGGAAAGGGCAGGTTTCTGTGCACATAGCAGCCTGTAAGAGTGTGAGATTGACCGCACACTTCTCCCTGAAGGTGTCTGGGCAGCCTGGGATGCCTCAGGATGCACAGAGCACAGGTCACAGGGGAGACAGCTGGGGGTTGAAGTTGAGGGCCCCCAAAATGTCATTTTCTGGAACAAAGCAATCTGATGACAAGGCCGATGGTGACAAAATGCCACCTCTGAAAAACAGAGTGAATTACCTGGTACCGTGTGATGGGCACAGTCCCTTGGGACTGCCCTTCCTGTCCCTACACCCTGAGAAGGTCAAGGAACAGCCACATTCTTCAGACACTCCCTGAGGCTGGGAGCCTGGGAACTTACCTGAGTCCTTCCTACAAACAGGGAAGGCCTGGAAGCTCCAGCCTCTTCATCAGCCCTCACTGTTGCCTCCAGGAGCAACCAAAAGCATTGGAGCTTCAGACACCCTCTGGACCACTCTCCCCACTTTACATAGGAAACCGGGTTTGGCAAAGCTCTGTATCCAGTCGGTCCAAGGTCATAGCCTGGCTGACTACCTCACCTTTAGCTCTGCCAGACACAGGGTGGGCACAGAGGATTTGGAGGTGGGATCAAATTTGGACTCAAGGGTGACTTTAATGTTTTGTCCTGGCCTCATACCTATGTGCCTGCTGAGGGTTGGTCCTGTGGTGAACTCAGGACATAGCTATCTGATCCTGACCTTATCATAGTTCTGGGAGTCAGGCCCCCTCATGGATAGGTCTACCCAAGTCACTAAAATAATCCAGGCCAGGACAGAGAGGGCCTGAGCAGAGGAAAGGAACAGAGCCACAGCCACTGCATGGGGCCCGGTGCACTGCAAAGGGACTGGGTACACACTCCCTCTCCTCTTCCTTCTCTCTTAATACTGACAACCACTGCCTCATTTACAAATGAGGAAACTGAGGCACAGAATCTGTGCTTAGGTGATACAACCAGGAAGTCAATTGGACCTTGAATTTGGGTCATGAATATGGCCAGGGGCACAGATGTTGGGCACACATACAGATGAGCAATTGTTGGGGATGGGCGTAAAGGTGGGAAAGAGGCTTGACTTGCTTCTGATGGGCCCTGGGCATAGATATGCCATGGGAGTGGGCAGGCTTCAAGGATTAGACGTTGATCCTGAAGATGCTGAGGAACCAGGGGCAGGTGCGAGCAAACCGGTGTGACCTGTCAATTATATACCTGGAGCAGCATGCGTGGCCATCTGTGGGAGGCCCTGGGACGGGGAAGCAGCTGTATTGCCAGGGACTGTGAGGGCTGGGCCTCAGAAACAGTGGTGCCAGGGAAGCATTCATGGCTGCCAGGAGGAACTGGAGCACCCAGGTGAGGGACTGGGAGGAAGGAAGAAGGACAGAAACAAGTCCACCCTGGGTAGGAAAAGAGGGAAACAGTGCCAGGATTCTGACTCAAGATTCTCACTTGGAGGTTAGAATCCATGGAGATGAGAAGGATCCCTGAGGCCAGAGTCAAGATGGAGTCTATAGCGTCTTCCTCCAGGGTCAGGAAGAGAGACAACCTTGTGGCAGAGGTATCTGGGCCTCCCATAATCACTGCCTCTGTACTGACCCTTCCAAATAGATGGGGAGCCCCAGGGCCTTGCAGCTGGTAGAACTGTACAGCTGTGTGCATGTGTGGTCCTGTAAGGTGCCCCTCCATTCACCCTCCTGCCATGACCCAGCTCTGATGGGCCCTGAGGAGTCCAACCTTTCCCCAGCTGGCATTCAAGGCCTCCACTCCAGCCCAGCTAGCCCTAGGCAGCCTTTCCAGTTTCTGACTCTCCCCACTTGTCACCTGCCTGACTCTGGCCACTTCCTGCCTGACCAGTCCTTACCACTTGGAATGGCCAGAGGAGCCCTATCACCTGCCTTCTGTGCCCTTCCATCAGAAATGAAGTCAGACCCCAGTGTTCTCTGTGTTCCAGGGTCCTGTTTCTCTCAGTCTTAGGATAGCTTATTACATGACTTTTCCTGGTGATTCTGGACAGAGAGGGCAGTGGCAAACCAGAGAAATGACTGCACCCAGGTCCAGCTTGGTGAACCAGCCAGTCTACTAAGGTTCCTTACAGACATGGGTGAAGGGTTGCTTATACAGACATGGGTGGCCCGTCATGGAAAAGCCCACTCTAGCTTAGGTGACAAGTCACACAAATGGCTTGTGGCTCCTCCCATTCAGTTAATCTCTCACCTCCTGTATACTCTCAAGGCTGCAGCTGGGTTAATACGGGGGGGGGGGGGGGGAGCAGGAGGTATTGGGTGGCCAGACTCTCAAGTGAGAGTCTGATGACCCCTCTCCCGCTTCTGCAAGGGACTGATAAGCTCCTACTTGAGCAGGTAGTCACAGCTGCTCTGCTTTGAAGGCAATGGTGGCCGTGTCTTGCCTGGAGGAGAGGATGGCAGTAGCCAGTAGCACCTTAGATTGGGCTCCCCCCGTGCAGTGTGCCACGTCAGGAACCTCAGTGTTTATCGGTCCCAGCACCTCTCTGAGGCCTAGGCTGTTACAGACTCACTTTACAGGTTGGAGACCCAAGATGAAGGGAGATGCTACCAACATGACCAAGTGGTGACGGCTGCACTGGATCCCAGGCAGACCCCATGGGAACCTTGCTCCCCCTGACACCCACTAGAGGTTTTGCCTTTACAACTAACTGCAGACTGTTCAAAGTTTAGGGACTGTCTCTCTGATTAGGATGGTCACACAGACCTGATACCCAGAGGCTGCTGGGAATTCGTTGCTGTTGGCTAAAGGGAGTGGAGAGCTCATGAGGTCTTGAACATGTTTTTGGAGTCATCCAGGCCCTTGTCTCTGTCTCTTAATAGCTTTGTGACTGGGGCAGCTATGCTCACCCTGTTTTTCCTCTGTGGCTGCTCTATCACCTAGGAGTTTATTGACAGTTTCCTGTTTGCTAACTGGCCTCTCAACTAGGAGTGTGTTCTCTGGCTTACTCTCCCCCGGCAAGCTGTATGGCCATGGGCCAGTCAGTCCCTTCCCTTAGATTTGCTTCCCGTCCTGGCCATGGCAGGGGTTGGAGCAGATGGTCCCTCCTACCCCTTCCTGCTTCTGCCATCTCAGGAAGCAGGGAGGGGCCGCCTGGACAGAACATGGAACCAGAACATGGAGCAGTGACAGGAGCCTCAGATGGGACACAGTGACAGCATCCCAGGCACCCTGTAAGTGCCAGGTTATGTGCCCTGGAGGTCTCAATACATCATACAGTTACCTCGCTTCACTCTCTCCTCTGTGGGATCCTCATTTTGCAGATGAAGACCCTGAGGCTCAGAGAGTTTAGATGACACTGTGGGGACACACAAGCTAGCGGGTGACTGAGCCAACTTTCTCACCCAAATTTGTCTGATCCTGGGCTGGAGAAGACGCAGAAGTGGGAAATGAAACACAGCTCCCTTCTGCGCCCTCCACCCACCCTGTGGGCTCCAGGGATTGGGCTTCCTGAACTAGCTGTTTCCAGGGCTGTATATTGGGCCCAGCGCTGCCTGCCCGGGTCCTCCTAGACTGCTCTCCTATCTTTCTATCTGCTGTAGATGTCATAGCTGGCTCCTCCCATCCTAGCATCAGGGAGCTCAGACCATTCCAAGGTCCTGGTCTCTGGGTAGGTTCACCTTGCAAAAGTAAGAAGGTAGGCATGCCTGGCCCTGTCCTAGGTACTGAGGGTGAGAACAGCTGCAGGACATGGTCCCTGCCCTCAAGATCCCAAGATCTAGTGAGGGGGACTGACAGGCAGCCTTACAGTTGGAACAGTGTGTTGAGCTTGGGAATCTGGTTCAGTTAATAGGGCGCTCACCTAGCATGCCTGAAGCTTTGGGTTCGATTCCCAGCACCACATACACTGGATGTGGGGTTGCATACCTTCAGGGGATCAGAAGTCCAAGGTTATTCTCTGTTCCATAATGATTTCCAGGCTAACCTGGGCTATCTGAATGCCTATCTCAAAGGGGGAAAATGCATTTGCCACAACAGTGCAAGGCTGGGCCCTGCACAGAGGAGAATTGGGGAGCTGGGCTCTCAGGACAGGTGACCTCTGAGTCATATGAGTACCCTGTACAGAGGCCACATTGAGCAAGGGCCAGGAGGCAAGCACTGCACAATGCTTAATGCTGTCCAATAGAACTTTCTGGAACACTGGAGAGTTCTGCATCTGTGCTGCCTGATGTTATAGCTGCCAGTCCTAAGTGGATATTGAGTCCTTGAGATGAGACGAGATCAGTACAGCCAAGAAATTGGATTTTCCACTTCATTTCATTTTGACCCATTGCAGTGTAAATAGCCACATGGTGCTGATGGCTGTCATGTTGAAAAGCACAGGTATAGACAGAGATGACTAGAGATGGTGGGGGTGGTGTGGAAGGCCTTGAGTACTGCCCCAAGGCCTTGGGCTCTTCTTTCCAGACTCTCAAGAAATCCTGGGGGTTGGGAGAAACTTTTTGATGTCCACTGAAGATGCTGTGGGGGGGGCACAGGGCACAGATGGCCTGGTCCTGAGGCTGGAGTTTTCAAAAGAAGGATGAAGGACAAACTGAGAGCTGTGAGTGTGGAGACAGGACCAGATTCCACAGTCTGAGAGCTGATTGGTCAGGTTCAGAGATGAGTCCCAGGATTCTAGCCAGGATGGCACCAGTGGGTACTCTTCCCCAGATAGATCCTACCTGTTCTCAGTAAGGAAGGAAAGGTCAGATGTCCCCAACACTCTCTAAGTCCGTTGTGATGAGTTTGCCTAGGTCTCGCTCCCCTGTTCACCCAGCCCCTCATCTCTATCTCTCCAGCCTTGACAGTGCCGTAGGAATCCTAGGAGGCCGTGTGTGTGTGTGTGTGTGTGTGTGTGTGTGTGTGTGTGTGTGTGTGTGTGTGTGTGTGTGTGTGTAGAGAGAGAGGTGAAGAGTTTCCACTACCTCCTGGATGGATATAGGAGGAAGAGAAAACCAGTTTTCCTCAGATCCTGGGTTCAAAATCAATGAGGATATTGTCCATGTTCCAGAATGTTCCCAACAATGTGAGAAATGGGGTTTCTGGGCCTTAGAGGGCCCGTGGGGACCACCATGGGGGAGAATGCCGGACTAGCCATCTCTCCAAACATCTTCCTCCTGATCAGATGAATTCCCAAGCTAGATTAGATCCCAAGGGGCCCAAGGAGCCGCACTCTGCACTGTGGTGAAGTAGGCCTGCCTGTCGAGGACTTGGGGGTCCGGGATCCCATCTTACGAATGACCCTCAGCTGCTGGGCCTGCAGGCTGAGGCGCTGAAGTTCAGTGGGGGCAGATTTCCCTCTCGGGAAAAGCAAGCCTACCTGAGAGGACTCGAGGCTCTGGTGTGCCAGAGACATGGAGCTGGCTCCTGGTTTTCACATCTCTGTCCATGCTCATTCAAGAACCTCACACTGGTGGCTTGAGATCCACTCTGAGGAAAGCATTGACACCACAGGAATTAGCTAGCAGTATTAGGACGAACTGGCCTGACTGCCTTCTCTTCCTTCTTTCTTCCCTCCCTCCTTCCCTCCCTCCCTCTCTTCCTTCCTCCCGCCCTTCCTTCTTCTCTTCCTCCCTCCCTCCCTTCTTTCCTCCCTTTTATCCCCCACCCCGGGGAGAACAGGTCTGGTGATGGTGTGCCTGCCCTCCCCCAGTCCTCAGACACAGACACTTCTTCCTTTAGCTCTTCTGTTTTCCACTTGTGACATTTGTTTTTACTGTTGTCTCATACCAAAATGGCTGCTCAAGCTCACCAGTGTGTTTGTTGAAGCTCTCTACTCTCATAAAACATGCTACCCCCATTTTGTTGGTTACCCCTGTTTCCATGACCACAGCATCCAGAGTAGCCTGCCCATTGCACACTCTGTCTTCTTTTCCAGAGTGTGGAGCACAGTGGTCATCCCCTTGCCCTTTGCTTACTGTTCCGGTTTATTATCAGTCTTTCCCACTGCCCTGGAAGATCTCCCCCACCCTGGGCAGAAACTGCCTCTGTCTTGTTCTTTGTTGTATATTCACAGCCTCGGTGGTGCCTGTTTCATTGTAGTTGCTCAATAAACACTTGATACATGAGTAAGGAACAGTAAGCAGGCGATTCTGTGTTCTCCGCCCCTCCCTTTTTGGGTTATCACAGTCATTTCTTCCTGTCAGTGCTGAGGCTGTAGAATGACTTGGGCCAGTCATTTGCCGAGGATGCCCCCTGCTCTGACAAGATGGATACGTAAGAGAGAGATAAAAATAGGAACCAGCTGGATGGTGGTAGTGCACACCTTTAATCCCAGCACTCAGGAGGCAGAGGCAAGTAGATCTCTGTGAGGCCGGGCCAACCTGGTCTACAAAGCGAGTCCCAGGATAGCCAGGACTACACAGAGAAACCCTGTCTTGAAAAAAACAAAACAAAAAACAAAACAAAAAAAAATAAAAACAAAACCAAAAAAAATAAAAACAAAACCCCTGTATTCCAGGCTGCCTGGCACACTTGGCCTAAGCTGACTGGGGTCTCTAGGACTTGCTCAGGGTCTCTTTTCATGGAAATTCACGCACACAGCCCCTTCTTGGAGCTCCAACAAGCACCAGACAGCCACTAGGTGCAAACCACAGAAGGAGGTAGAGCAGTAAACCATGAAGAACCTGAGAGCTAATATGGGGAAGGAGGAAGGACAGACAGGAGGACACTTCTCTATGATACCAACGCTAGAGCCTCGTCAGTAAGTACAAACAGCTGGACTCTGTTGGGGACCATCCATCCCCACCCCCATTTATGTATTTGACAAATAAACAAACACACCTGCCGAGTGTTAGTACCACTCTGGACACTGAGGAGACAGGAAGGCATAACAGCACACGGGTTGCACAGAATTCCCACCCTCAGAAAAGTCCCAGCCCAGTGAGCAAGGTAAGCAACACACACATAAGACATTGGCGAGTATGGTCCCCTCTGTCAAGAAAAGGTACAGCGAAGCCCCCGAAGGCTGTGTAAGGGAGGTGCCTCTGTCCCTGGGGTGGTAGACAGGACCCCAGTTGATCAGTGAAGGCTGCTGAGCCTGAGCAAACAGTACGTGCAAAGTCCCAAGGCTGGAGGGATAAGATTGTAATATGCTTGCCTAGCTTCTCTGCCTGCTCCCCAGCCCCACCCCTATCTCCACTCCCACCCCAGCCCCACCCAGCCCCACCCCATCCTCACACCATCCCCACCCCACCCCCATCCCCATCCCCATCCCCACCACCAAAATAATGTCCCAAGTTTTGAGCCAGCTCTGGAGGGAGGAGGGGCACCATTTTGGCTGGAGGAGAGGGAGAGGGAGGACAGAGGAGATTGGGGAGAGTCGGGTGGGGGGAGCTGCAGAATTGAAGCAGATACCAAACACCTCAGTGGTCAACATAAATGACACCCAATGCAATGTTTTCTTCAATAAAAATTAATGCCAGAAAATCTATAAATAGCAAACTATCAATGTTTTAAGCAAGGCTATCACAAGCAAGCCACATGGAACTCTAGACAGGAAAAATTGCAATACTGAGTCTGGTTTGGGTCAAAGAGGAAGGCAGTTGGGTGCATGCATGTGTGTGTGTGCGTGTGTGTGTGTGTGTGTGTGTGTGTGTGTGTGTGTGTGCGCGTGTGCTCACGCGCGCTCGCGCAACCTCACCTATCAACGCTCAGCAGCAATCCACTCTTTAAAAAAACAAATTTATCTTTGTTATTTTTTTTAAATTTATTTATTTTTATTTTATGTGTCTGAATGTTTGCCTGGATGCATGTCTGGGCACAACATGCATGTGTGGTGGCCAGAGGCCAAAAGAGGACGTCTCATTCCAGACACTGAAGTTACAGACTTGCAAGCTGCTTTGTGGGTGTTTGGACTGAACCTGGCTCCTCTGCAAGAGCCACAAGTGATCTTCACAGCTGAGCCATCTCTCAGCCCCCAACCATGTTTTGGTGGTGGTGGTGGTGGTGGGGTGGTGGTGGTTTTGTTATTGTTTTTGTTTTTTCTAGAACAAGATATTTCATTGGGACCTAGGGCTTGCCAACTAGGTTAGGCTGGCTGGTCAGTGAGCCCCAGGAATCCCCTTGTCCCATCCCTAGTGCTGGGATTATAAGCATGTGCTACCACAAGTAGCTTTGTACATCAGTGCTGGGGTCAAACTCGGGGCCTTGTGCTAAGGTGGCAAGCACTTAACTGGCTGAGTTACCTCCCAGCCCCCAGTTCTGTTTCCATTTCTAGAGACGATACCTTGCCTGTCTGGATTTGTTGCAGTGGACTGATTGCCTTAGGGCTCATCACTGCAGAAAAGATGAAACCTGGCTTTAAGCTTGTAGGCTCCAGCTGCCATACCAGCCCTGACTGGGACGTGGTGGCTGTATATTTGGGGCCAAGTTCTTGACCTCTTTGTACCCTTTTTCTGTTTGAAAATGGGGGTAGCAATAGTGCTCCAGGAAGGCTCCCATGACCTCGTAGCAGCAGAAGGCTGAGAGCAGGGCCCAGCCAGGTGAGCAGAGCTGTGGTGGTGAGTCTGTGCTGGTGCAGCCCGGGTTTCCGTCAGAGCTCCACACTGATGCTCACCGTTGGCTAAGGGGCAGGCTGAGGGAGTATATGCAGAGGTTGACATGGCGGGGGCCAGAGAGTGAGGCCTGGTAATTCATGACTGTAACCCTAGCTACTTAAGAAAGTAAGTCAGGAGACTTGATGAGAGCTTGAGGCCAACCTGGGCTACATAGTGAGTTCTGGGCCAGCTTGGTCTACAGAATGAGACCCTATTTCAAAATAAAAAAAGGTCTAAGATGTGGCTCAGTGGCACAGTGCTCTCTCTTGGATTTAGGGAACAAACTCAACAGGTGGGTAAAAGCTGTGATGGGAGATGGGCATTGGGCTTGGGGGTCAAGGGCAGGATAGGCTCCAGCTGCCAACAGAAGACTGCCCTGGCTGGGTGTGGCCTGCTCCCCCATGCAGGCCCTGTGTGTATTTCAGAGAGAACTGAAGGAGCAGCTTCAGGCCCTTCAGGACAGCGAGCGTGAGCACACGGAGGCGCTGCAGCTCCTCAGGCGACAGCTGGCAGAGACCAAGGTGAGCCTGGCCCAGTGTGGGAGTGGGGCAGCGTGGTGAGGGAGGGCTGTGAGGGATGCATCCGTCAGCCCTCTGAGGAAGCCTAGCTTCCAAGTGCATAAGTGTGGTGGGAGCGAGGCAGGGTGGGTAGGAGCAGAGCCTTCGAGAGACTGAATGGGACCCACCGCCAATGTCGCAGAGTGAGTTGGTGCCTCAGTGGGGCCATTTCTCTTCAACTTTGACAGAAGTTGTGGTGGGACCAGGGACCTTCTGAAGACTTCTGGTTAACTGAGGGGCTGACCATATCTGCTTGGTCTCTTTTGCTCTTCCTGACCCTTCTCTCCTTTGTTATTTCCTCCCTCACTGCCCAGAAGCCAACTGTGGCATGTCCTCTCCAAGCCATGACTGATGGCATCTCCTCTCTTGGACTCAAGCATAGAGATAAGGACTCTGAAGCCAGGTGTCATGAGACACACTCTAATTCAGCACTAAGGAGGCTACCCCAGGAGAGTGTTGAGTCTCAGGCCAGCCTAGGCTACATGGCAAGACCTTATCTCAAGATGTTGGGGGAACCTGATTCTAACTCTGAGAAGTAGGGGAAATTCTGTCCCATGGTCTCTGGCTACAGTGATGGCAAAGAGCCTTTTATCTCTAACCTGAGAGGAATTCTCATGTCCAGTCCTAACACTGACCCCGTGACATTGGGTAAAGCATATTTCCAACCTTCCTGTCTGAACAGTGGGGACTCTGACCAGTTCAATCTAGAACATCAGTGCTGGAAGGAGACTCTGGGAACATCCGAGGGGACTCTGGGAAATGACTTTAGGCTGACCCCTGCTCTACAAGATGAAAGCCAGTGCAGCTGGAGCAGAGCCTTGGGGTCACCTGGCCTGGAGAAGCCATTGGTAACCTCCATCTGTGAATCAGCTGTAGCCTCCAACCCACAGCGTGGTCTTGGGAGGGTCATGACAAACATTTCTTCAGGACATTCCAGAGAGCCTCTGAGCAGGACCCCTCAGTGGGAGAGAGATGAGAGACAGACACAGGGTTGTGACCTCAATGTTTCTCCTCTTAGTTTCTCTGTCCAGCAACCCCACATTGCTCCCATGAGGAGAAACAGATGGGAACCTGTCCGAATGGGCCTGTTCTCCCCTACGGCTGCGCTTCCCTTGTTCACCCCTCTTCTCCCCCCACATTCCTTCTCCTCCACTGACCTCCTGCCCGCCTTGCCTGTCCATCTGTGTGCTGCTGGGGGCCCCACCCCCTTCACTCTCCCAGCCTGGCTTCCTGTCTTGACCGGGTGTATTTATATAAGAAATGCTGATGGAGGTTTTGAGGCCATATTTCACCTGGTGTCTGACTGGCTTCGCTGCCTGCCTGCCCTCCAATGGCCTCGCCTGGGGGCCTGTCTGTTCTCCCTCCTCCAACCGTGTTTTCCTTGGTAGGCTCTAAGATGACATGTTCTTGGCAGAGTGTTTCTGAAATGGCCACAGCTGCCCCAGACCCAGTGTGTGTCTGGGAATGTGGTAAACTGAACTGCCTTCCCCACCAAGGAATTGAATGACAGCCTAAGTTCAATCCCCGGGACCCCAAGATGAAAGGGGTCATGAGTGCTAGACCCCCCCCCCCAGACCTAGCACAGTTCCTGACCTAGAGTAACTAGTTGTTGAGCAAGTTGAGTAAAAAAGTAACAACAATAAAATACCTTTAGAAGTAGGAAAGTGTAATCCCAATTTTATCAGTGAGGAAATTTCAGCCGGGAGAGACTGACAGACAGGTCTGAGCTCCTTGCAGCTTGTTTTCGTGGCAAGCTGTATGATATTGTGAAGAGTTTGGGAGACCCAATAGGGGTGTATACAGAACTCCTGGGCTGACGCTCTGATATGCTACTTCCCCTCTCTCTGCCTCCCATCCTTTGTGTGGGGATCCTGGATTCATAGCAGAGAAAGTCTGCCCACTCCATCCCTGTCCCCTTCATCACTCAAGCCTCCTGACCTCCAGCCTATACCAGGCCCGGGGATGCACACAGGGACAGGCAGGGACATGACCTTCCTACCTAGGAAGAGCTCGTGCAGGGGCTAAAGGGAAAGATTGGGAAGACAGCAGATAAGAATCCTGGCGTGCCTGACACCTGGAAAAGTGAAACAAAGTCTCTCCGGAGGAGCTCTCCCCCCACTAGGTCTTAGGGGTCACAAGACACAGAAATAGAGACACACCAAGACTATCAGCAGCCATTGGGTGAATAGTGCTACAAAGCAGGTTAGCAGGAACCAGGCAGACAGGGTAGCACTGAAACCTGGAGGCCCTGGAAGACTGCTCCAGAGGATACAGGGAGGTGGAGCCCATCCTCCCCAAGCAGCCGCCTCACCCTCTCTGGACTAGAGACTCCAGGAGGCCTCTGGCAGCCTGTGCCTGCATCCCCAGCTTCTCAGTCCACTCCTTCTTTGTCTTCCTGGCGTGTTGGGTGGGCATGCGCGGGGAGGCTGGCCCACTGCCAGCTGTTCTTCCTGCAGGCCAGCAGCCACCACAGGAGAGAACAGGCCCTAATTGAGCCTTTGTGGAGCCTCCCACAGAGCCCCAGGCACTGAGCACAGTGGGGTCTCTGACTCTATGAACTGCCAGCCAGAGGCCCACAAAGTGAAATTGCAGAGGCAGGCCCCACATTGTGGCTACATCCTGTGTCCCCTGAGTGTCAGTGTTCCTCATGCTGCCCCCTCTGCCTGCCCACCCCCCATCCCCAACCAACACTCCTCTCATCCCAAAAGCCCAGTCCGAAGCTATCTGTTCATGGGTATGCCTGCTAGAAACCTCCGCCTTGAGACCCATCAGCTTTCTCTCTGCTCACGGTCCATCTGATAAACATCTCCGCCACTCCCCTGCAATGTGGCTTTTGTAACCCCTGTGACAGATAGGGAAACTGAGTAACACCGAGCTCAGGTAGTTGAGCCCACTACAGCTAGAGACCCAGTCACTCCTGTGCCTCCTCTTGGGCCTACGGGAAGGGAGTGTCACTAGATGTGTGCACTGTGGCCTTGTTCCCACAGTGAAGGTCTTGAAGGGAGCTGGATGGGCAAGTAACCACTAAGATTTGTCCATCCTGTGCCGGTTTATAAGGGTCCCTGACCTCAAGATCGCCTTCGTCATCCTTTAGAACCTATAGATGCATTGTTTAAATGACAGATCACTAAGTCCCGGGTTGGACATGTAAGCATCCCCTACCCAACTTTCCCATCCCTCCTTCCTTCATGCTAAGAATCTGGGCAATACCACCCACTCATGCCCTTCATAGCCTCAATGGCCCAGCCGTGCCTTTGCATCACTCTCCTGATGGACCCCCATGGAGCAAAGCCCTCCGTCCTGTGCAGGTCCCATCTCATTCCCTTGCTTATTATCCATGTGCAGTTCCCTGCCCAGCAAGCCTCCCCTCCCCCACCTTTGTGTCAAGCTTCCTCCTCCCACTGTCGACTGGACACAGTAAGATTCACACTGGGTCCCACCTAGACTTTCCCACAACCCCTGATGGTTGCTCTCTCTGCCCCACAGTCCTCTACTAAGAGCCTTCGGACCACCATCGGGGAGGTCTTTGAGCGGCTGCACCGGCTACTGCGAGAGCGACAGAAGGCCATGCTAGAGGAGCTGGAAGCTGACACTGCCCGCACACTGACCGACATTGAGCAGAAGGTCCAGCAGTACAGCCAGCAACTGCGAAAGGTGCAAGAGGGGGCCCAGATCCTGCAGGAGCGGCTGGCCGAGACTGACAGGCACACCTTCCTTGCCGGAGTGGCCTCCCTGTCTGAGAGGTAAGTGCCGCCTGCCTGCAGTCCTCCCCAAGTGCCTCTCCCAACCCAACCAAGGCAGTGAGGGAGTTCAGGGGGATGGTGTTGTCAGCAGATAATTCATTAATCACATTATTACCACTGTTTATAGGAACCTGGTATAAATGGATTGGAGCCAGGCCTAAAGGTCTTCCATATTCGTATTATTCTGTGTATAATATATTCTGAGCGGGCATGATGACTGAAACCTATAATCACAACACAGGCAGGAGGTTTGTCCCAAGTTTGAGGCCAGCCTGGGCTATGTAGTGAGTTCCAGCCTGGGCTATATAGTGAAATCTTATCTCAGAACAATATATACGTATATATTCTGTCTGGATTGCAACAGCATAAGCAATATTTGATGATGTTTGTAGTCATTTAACACACTTTTATATTATATGTCACTTATATATTTTATGCTGTTTCGTTTTGGGGAGATGGTCACGTGTGTGAAATTCAGAGGACAAAGTCAACTGTCATTCTTCAGGTGTTCTCCACCTTGAGATTTTCTTGGGGTGGGAGGGGGGAGAATAGGAAGAGTTTGAGACAGGGTTTCTCTGTGTAGCCCTGGCTGTTCTAGAACTCACTCTTTAAACCAGACTGACCTCCAACTCAGAAATCTGCTTGTCTCTGCCTCCCAAGTGCTGGGGTTAAAGGCACACACCACCACAGCCTGATCACTTGTTTTTTGTTTTTCTTTAAGACTTCTATTTTGTGTGTGTGTGTGTGTGTGTGTGTGTGTGTGTGTGTGTGTGTGTGTGTGTGTGTATACCACCAATGTATGGATGGGTGAGCACTCTTGACCACTGATGTATCTCTTCAGCCCCGACCTTGTCTTTTGAGATGAAGTCTGTTACTGACCTGGAACTCTCTAAGCAGGATATGACTGGCTGGCCAGCAAGCCTCCAAAAAATCCTCCTGTCTCTACCTCCCCAGTGCTGGGATTTCAAGTGTACACCACCACACCTGTTTTTGTTTTAATGTAGGTGATGGGAACAGAACTTAAGACCTCCTGCTTTCCAGGCAGGCACTTTAGGAACTGAGCCATCACCTCAGCCTTTATTTACAATAATACGGATACTATGTATCATTCTATATAGACATTATATTACCTTAACCTTCTGAGCCTCACACAGAGAGTTACAATACTGTCATCTTCATTTCACAAGTATAGAATCTGAGGCTCAGAGATTAGATCAATTTGTCAAGGCTCCTTGGGCTGGTGGTGAAGCCAGGGGTCAAGCCCAGGCTTCTTAAAGCTCCCATTCATGGCTTCTCTGAGTATTGGCTTGCTGGAGATCAACACTTAACACTAAGGTCATGTGTTTGATGTTGGCCCTGAGCCAGCCACTGAGCTAAGTGGTTTTTGTCCAATGCTCCATGCAGTCCTGGAAAAGCAGGGTCTAGCACACTACCCCTTTGCACTTGACTTTGGCCAGAAGCCTGAGAAACGACTGCACAGTGCCCATTTTACAGAGAAGCAAACAAACTGAAGGTAACAGAAAAGTCACAGTGGGAGAAACCGGCATTTATATGTCAGTCCCACAGACATGTCGCTCACGGCCGCACCCTGGAGATGGGTACCAGATCCCATAAAGCCTTCTCTCCTGCTGTCCTTCCAGGCTCAAGGGGAAGATCCATGAGACCAACCTAACATACGAAGACTTCCCAACCTCCAAGTACACGGGCCCCCTGCAGTACACCATCTGGAAATCTCTTTTCCAGGACATCCACCCAGGTGAGACTCTGCCTGTCCTCTTGGCAAGACAGGGAGAAGTGTGGATTGCCAGCTGGCCCCGGTGTGACAGGTGGCAGAGCAGGAAGTGAGCAGAGTACTGGCTCATGTTCTGTCTGTTCTTTAAATGTTTCATGTCACTATGGCCCACTCAGGTCCTGGGATACTTACCACAGTCGTCCGCATGTCACATGTGTAGAATTGGAGGATCGGAGCTAGAGCAATGGGATGGGTCCTCTGCTGTGCCTAGAGCCTATGTGGAGCTTCCTGAGTCTCCAGAAAACCCTCTACTAGATGTCCTATTGCTATGCCTGTTCCCCAAGTGGAAAGACAGATGTTCCCTGTCCTGACACAGGAGTCAGAGTCCATCTGCCTGGATGGATTTATTATTTTATTCTATAGTGAATGTCCCTCAGTTTCAAGAGTCAAAAGAGACAGACAAGTGATCAACCCTTGGTGATCTAGCAGGATAAGCACTCTGACATGAGACTTGCACATATCACAGAAGCCCAGAATATGTCAGCAGCAGGGGTGGGAGCAGCGTCTGCGAGGATGGGGAGAGCAGAGGGGGAACTAATCAGAAGTTCCAAAGGGAGCATGAATCACCTCAGGATGTCCCCAGTTGAGCCCCAGCAGGAATGAAGAGGGCCTAGTACAATCTTGCAGGGTATAGATGCTGGATCACACACAGAGCTGGGACCCTCCTACAGGTCGCAGGCCTCATCTAATATGCCATCCCTGCTGTCCTAGGGTCGAAGGCGGCCCCTAATTCAGTGTCTAACAATAGGTTGGGGGAGAGAACAATTTCTAACAAACTCAACTGCTTTCCTGTGTGCCCCCCCCCCCCGCCTCTAAGGGAATTTCACACCGAGCCATGTGCACCTGAAGAGAGACAAGAACCACGAGATCTTTTTCTCTCCTCCCCTGGGACCTAGGGGCACCTCTCGAGTAGGTAGTCTAGAAGCTTTCTGCCTCGTTGCTGCCTACGTCATCCCTGTCATGGGTGCCTCACCCCATCAGTCAAAGCCCTCCAAGGCATCACACTTGGCTGTACTGAGCCATCCTCAGGCTGTGAGCGAGCTTAGTTCTGGGTCCTCTGCACATTTGTCTGGGAACCTTGGCACCATCGTCAGTATTTGATGACCAAAACTCACTCTCCTTTGTAGCTTTGCTTTTAAACACCTCTGCTGAACTGCTGCCATCTTAGTTTCCTGTCGAGATGCCTGATCACAGCCTGTGTGGGCTCACTCTCTCTGGGCTCTAAGCTTTAAGAACCCAGAGGCTAGGTTCAACTTATTCCCAACAGCCATCAATCAAGGTTTGTTCATGAAGGGATTAAAATAACGGATGTTAGACCCTGGTCTACCTCTAGAATAGTGACTAGCATATACAGTACATACCCTATAAGTGTTGAATGAAGGGCCTTCCCCCTTCCTCCTCTAGGCCAGTTACAACCTTTAAAGAACAGGGATGGTAGTGTTCCTTTGTTGCCTCTGTCACAAGTGACAAATGATTGCTCCAAGCAGGATATATCTCCCTCTGTACCACTGACCAAGGTCTTGCTGGAGGCCCTGTCCTACACACAGGAGGCTAACAGCATCCGCAACCTCTATTCAGGAGATGCCACTGTCCCTTCCCCTTTGTTATAGCAACCCAAAGTGTCTCCGGCCATGGTCAGACTTCTTTTGAAAACAAAATTGTGTCAGTTGAGACCACAGGCCCTGAGAACATTGCCTGCAAAAGGACTGAGGAGACAGGTGTGTGACCTGAGCATTCTGCCCTGAGTAAATTCCCCTGGGACTTCAGACAACAGTGACCTGGTTGGCTGAGCCCCTTTCTTTGTCTGCAGGACCTATGAAGTCACTCTGGCTCTTCAGTGAGCACCAGAGCCTTTTATGTCCAGATGGGAGGGCTGTTTCCCCCCAGGGACCTAGCTGTGGCTTCCAGTAGCTTCCTGCCTGCCCCTCCCTCACAGCCCACCCTGCCCATTGGGTCACCCGAGAACCCCATGGAACACCTGTCCCCTCTCTGGAGCTTCCATGCTTCACCATGTCAGCCCCCTGCCCAGTCCTCCCCCTCAGCCCTTCACCCACCATCCCCTCTGCCAAGCCAGCCTAATCACCCCCTCCCAGGTGGAAACTCCCAGTGAGCCAGGCAGCCCATTGTCCCAAGGACACCAGACACTCGTCTCCCTCCTCAGCCTCCCCGGCCTTGTCTGGCGTCTCCCCCACTGCTCCTCATCTGGATTTAATCATTTTGAGTGTCAGAATGTTCCCTGCCCCACTGTGTGACCCAAGACAAAGTCCCCCTTAGCTGAACCTCAGTTTTCTCACCTAAACCTTAGGGGTGGTGGGGTTTGTTGCTCGGGATAGATCAGGGAGTAAACCGGTTTCTTTGTAAAGATGATCCGTAACTTAGTAAGCAAGTTTTACTCTTTGTTATTATGTATCATCTGACACTTTCCCCAAGCTGTTCAGACTTTCTGGGGCCACATGATGGAAAGACTCAGCTCATCTTCCAACTCACTTTCACGCCAAGCAGAATCTGAGCAAGCCACTTACCTCAGAGAGCCTCAGTTTCTCCTTCTGAAAAAGGGCAGCAATCTTTGTGACCTGGGATTGCTGTGGTGCTCTCTGTAGGGCAATGCCTATTCTGTGCAGGGACTATGACGGGAAGCGTAGAGTACTGAGGGCCTGAGGAAGTGAAAGGCCTGTGGAAACAGATTTCTTTTTTTAAGGCCTGACTTGGAGGGGGAGAAGCAAGTGTATTTCCTGTCCCATTATACCCCTGCTATACTGGAGAACAACGAGTGTCTGGGCTGGGTGCCTGGGCAGTCTTTCTCTGCTGCTTGGGTGATAGTTGAAGAACAGAAAACGTTCTCATGGAGTCTGGAAATTTCTGACCCTTCTGGGTGCTTTTTGACCTAAGGCCTTAGAGAGGTTTCAGAGACTCAGGACACACCTGGAGAGGAGACAGGCCTCAGGCCTAGCCTTTTGTTTATAAATCAAGCATGTCAGAATGTCACAGCTAGAGGTGAACTCTGACCTGAGTGAGCCTGGGGAAAGGCTTTGGTTCCACTGGGTCTGCCAATCTCTCTCTCTCTTTTTTTTTTTTTTGTTTTTCGAGACAGGGTTTCTCTGTGTAGCCCTGGCTGTCCTGGAACTCACTCTGTAGAGCAGGCTGGCCTCGAACTCAGAAATCCACCTGCCTCTGCCTCCCGAGTGCTGGGATTAAAGGCATGCGCCACCACTGCCTGACTGACCTCAGGTTTCTTAACTGGAGAAGGGGGAAGGGGAGCTGCCACACCAGGGTGCCCCCTCGGGTCCCTAACTACTCCCTCTGAAGGCCACTGCTTCTACCAGCTTCAGGGAGATACCTTTGCGGTCTGGAGATAGGACCCTCTGTTAAGATGAGATGGGAGAGCTTGTAGCCTCACAATCTCTGGAGTGCAAAAGACACTCAGAGTCAGGCCACGCCTCTATCCTAAGGAAAATGCCAGGCTCAGCCATAGCCCTAGCCCCAGGAGCTGGCCCTATCCCTGGAGAATCGAGGCCTGCACAGAGGATGAATGCTTCTGCCCCCCTGTAGGCAGGACTCAGCAGGGTCTGGCTATCTTCTGCCCACGGGCTCTTCATTGCCACACTGGTCTCTAAACCACCAGGAGCCTGACCCACTCAACAGTGGCTCTGGAAGGGGCCCACAATGTCCTACACAAACTTAAGAGTCAGGCTGAGTCTTCATGCTGCTTGCCAGTATCCCCCTGACCGTTCTTTGATCCTTGGGTCTCCCCACTACCATCTCCTGATACCATCCTAGGCAACTGGGATGTGGGAGCCTGGCATTCCCTATTGCTGGTGTTGTCCTTGGGACCCTACGCACGTACACATCCGCCCCACCCCAACGGATCCCACTGCCTGTAGGGTAAACAATGCAGCATCTGTATCTAATTAGTTTCTTACACACATGCAAGTGCTCGTGTGCATGTGCACACACATACACACACACACACACACACACACACACACACACACACACATCCTTCTAGCCTTTCCTCTTACTGTGAGAGTTCTTCACACTGCACAGGGCAGGAGATTTCTTGTTCGGACCAACTGCCCAGGGACTGATAGAGTACAGGTAAAAGAATACAGGTCATGTGTGTGTCTGTTAACCTCCCGTTCACAGCCCTGGACAAAGGACTGTTCCTCGGGCCTCTCTAGACCCAGAGCTCCTGGTTCCCACACAGCTCTCTGCACTCTGAGGAAGGGTGAGATGCAAAAGTGACCCAGCTCGTGGAAGAAGCTCCATGCACGTCAGCAAGCAGCCTGTTAGGGATACACCAGAAACATGATGCCGAACCGGCTGTGGCTGCCTAGCGGGACAGCCACAGGCATTGAAGCATCTTGTTTCCCTGTGTATATACAGCCTGCAGAGGCACTGACTAGGGAGTAACTGTGGTCCTGGTCTAGAGCCATCATGTCCCTGCTCTAGCTGAGAAGGAAAGAGCCAGGGAGCTGGGAAACGTCCTTGGCACTGAGGAACTGTCATAGCCCATCACTTCCTCCGGCTCTTTCTCCCCTCTGTCATGCCTGGAAAGACTCATCTAGCTGAGAAGTGCCAATCCTAGGTTCTCTCCGTTCCTGGAGGGGGTTATCAGAGTAAGCAGTAGGAATAAACCAGAGATCTTGACAAGAGTTCAGGAGACTGTCAAATCAGACCTGCTGAGCCGGTATGGCCAGCTCAGAACCAGGTGACCCAACCTGCACCACCGGCTCAGCACTGTCAGATGCGAGGACATGTGAGTGCCCAGAAGCCTGCCCATCCTGGGCTCTGTGCTGGCCACTGAACTTTCAAGGAGGAGCTGAGATCATTACAACCCAGGCCTTGGCCTATGGTGCAAAGCTGATGAGAAATGTGCTTAGAGGGCCATACATAGGCGAGCAGCACAGAGAGAGCACAGGAGGTCCAGAGGCTAAGGGCGGAAGCAGCTCAATCCTCCAGCATGAAGGCTCCCAGAGGGTGGGCCTCTGAAAGAGCCTCTTTGGGTGATCTCTGCGGCAGAGAGGATGTAGGGCAGATGGGGGTGGGGATGAACAGCATGAGCAAAGGGTTAGGCCTGAATGAAGAGGTGGGCTGTGGCCAGGGACCAGGTGGCCTTGATTGTTCCAGCTCTGCCGGCATCTTTTGACCTAAGATCAGTCAGGGCTCCTGAGGGTCTCAACTTTCCTATCTGTCAAATGGAAGAGTTTAGTAGGATTAGAGATTTCCGACCTTTGGAGACATATTGTCTATTTTTTTTAATAATGAAATTTAGAATCTCAGATCATACCTATAACCTTTTTACTATATGTATGTACAATAGGTACATGTGTGTTTGTAACAATTGACCATGATATAAAGGGAAAATAGAAGCAGACTGTAGCTAAACTTCTTTGGAGACAGCACCTTGTGCAGCACAGCCTAGCCTCCAGTTCACTGTGGAATAGAAGATGACCTTGAATTTCTGGTCCTCCTGCCTCCACCTACAGAGTGCTTCAGTTACAGGAATATACCAGCAGGCCCAGTTTTATGAGGTGCTGGGAATCAAACCTGTGGCTTTGTGCGTTCCAGGCAAGGACTTTGCCAACTGAACTACATCCCAGTTCATTATGAAATATTTTGAAGGTCAATATGTAGAAGCCCACGCAGAATTACCCTGGAAAATAGAACAACGCAGCCAGGTGCTCATATTGTCATTGAAACACCAGTCAGGAGATTGTCTGCATCAATGTTGTCATCCTTAGAGATGTAGTTTCCAAAAGAGCAAGTGACTCTTCGTTCTAAACAATAACAATAAAATATGGCCTCCCCTGATTTGGTCACTGCGTTTCAAAACCCTCAACGTGTTTTAAATTTTTTTTAAAAACGGTCTCCTGTTTATACACACACACTAGGTTGTACTTTTGGATCATCACACAAAGATTTCTTGACCACATGCATGTCTGGCAGAGCATTTGGAATTCAGTGGTGGGGGTGAGCAGTCCTGAGGCACGCTGACCCCGGCTCACTTGGTAACTCCCCATCCCACCAGTCTTAGAGACACACATTTCCAGATTGTCCTCTAGGGGGCAGTATCATCTGGCTAATCTTCATGCTCCCTCCCAGCTCTGAAACTCCCTTACTTGTGGACCTCTGCTGCTTTGCACTGGGAATCATCCAGTGACCATGCAGCCATCAGTTAACACCCCTGCTGCCTGGTGCAAAGATGGTAGGTTGCTCCATTTTGCAGAGGAGGGAGAAACAGACAAGAAGGCAGGCTTATATTCAGGGTCACACAGTAAATCAATAACCTCCTGGATACCAACAGGACCCTCTCCCCAGGAGTTGTAGATAGTCGGTCTACAGCCTTCTCTCCACTGATTGCTCCTTCCTCCTCTCTCTCCCATCTAGTGCCGGCTGCCCTGACCCTGGACCCAGGCACTGCCCACCAGCGCCTAATCCTGTCCGATGACTGCACCATCGTGGCCTATGGCAACCTACACCCACAACCACTGCAGGACTCCCCAAAGCGCTTTGACGTGGAGGTGTCAGTGCTGGGCTCTGAAGCCTTCAGTAGTGGTGTCCACTACTGGGAGGTGGTGGTGGCAGAGAAGACCCAGTGGGTGATTGGGCTGGCCCACGAGGCTGCCAGTCGCAAAGGCAGCATCCAGATCCAGCCTAGCCGAGGCTTCTACTGCATTGTTATGCATGACGGCAACCAGTACAGTGCCTGCACAGAACCCTGGACGAGGCTCAACGTCCGGGACAAGCTTGACAAGGTGGGTGTCTTCCTGGACTATGACCAGGGCCTCCTCATCTTCTACAACGCCGATGACATGTCCTGGCTCTACACCTTCCGAGAGAAGTTCCCTGGCAAACTCTGCTCCTACTTCAGCCCCGGCCAGAGTCATGCCAATGGCAAGAACGTTCAGCCCCTGCGGATCAACACTGTCCGAATCTAGTCTGGGCAAAGGGAGACCAAAGCCTCCTGGGACTGTGACCACCAATAAGAGCCTTGCCTGACAGACAGAGGGCCTGGACTACTCAGGCCCACTGTGGCCACCCTGAGACCTCAGGCCAGTTGTTTATCCACAGCCTCCTCTTTCCTGTCTGTGAACTGGAGATTGTGCCCCCTGGTTGATGTCCTGTAGCTCTGGTCTTAATGGGATGTGACATGGCTTCTCCCCAGGGCAGGCCTTGCCCAACCCCTCATCCCCTTCTCCCAGGGACAGGGAATCTCCCTTTGTCTCCCTCCTCCTGCCAGCTAACCCAGCGTCGTGACAGATCGGATGTGATCAGTAGCTAGCAGCCCAAAAGGTATACAGACTCCTCTTATGCTCGTGGCCTAAGAATTGGCTCACCCTTGACCAGGGGAGTTATGGGCCATTTTACTCTTGATCCAAGTCCGAAGGGGACCCAGTCAGAAGCTGATTCTAGGATTATTTGAGGGTCACCCTCTCCTGTCACTTGTGCAACAAGCCAAGTGCTGAGGGTTTCCTCCTCTCTTACTAATCTGCAAGTCACAGAAGACAGGCAGCCCACACCACGCCACTACCTTCTAGCCCATGGATTCTGGAGCAGGGTGAGGTATAAGGACCCTAGAAGCCAATACAGAACCCTGTCAGGACAAAGCACCAATGGATGATCCAAGTCGCCAACAGACCCTGGGGACAGAGGTCCTGTCAATCCTAATCAGTCAGGCCTCTGACCTGCTACCTCGACAGAGAGGGTCCTGGCAGCAGTTCTTTCAGTTGGGACCTGAACCCCAGGAGGGCTGTTATTGGGTACCACCTTGGACTTGACATCTGGCTCCCTTAGGATCCTGATGCACAAACAAGAGCCACTTTGGTTGACTTCATCAGACAAGAATTTGCAATCGGTTCCCCAGTGGCTTGCAAGATCACTGAAAGACTGGAGGAGGAGAGCCTTTGCTGAGTTTCCAGAAACAACTCCCAGTGGCTAGAGGGATTGTGTCTTGTGACCAGGAATGTTGCTTCCATTTTCAGCTGCCCCACAAGCTGCTGGCTGCCACCATCCAGGCCAGCAAGTGATTGTCCGAGCCTGCCCCACCCCTTCTCAACTCAGGTCCCAGTTCTACATCTTTCAGAGGGATTCTTTTTGTGGAAACTTAAGTCCGAAGCCAGACTTTGACTGCAAAGCAGTCTGGGAAATGTAGTTTTTCTCTTCCAGCCTCAGCGATAGATAAAGTTAGCATGGAGTTGGAACAGGCCACAATATCCTTGTCAGTGAATGCAACTGTGAAGAACTCAGGAGAATCAATGAATCCACCTCAAGGCCTTGGCTTTGAAGCAGAACTGCTAAAAATGTCCTGCTCCATGGCTCTCTCCCTGCCTGTCCCTGCCCAGAGGCAACAACCTAAGAAGTAGGTAGCATCAGAAATATAGGCAAAATGGCTCCCCGGCCTCAGCCTTCCTTTGTAGTCCTGGGGCCTCTGTACTTGGGGTTCAGTGAGCATGCCATCTCCAGGGAGCCAGAATGGATGACCGTAAGGGACTCCCCACAACTGCCATGCACTAGGTAGGCCTCCCTGAGCAAGAGGAATCCTGAACCCTACTCACCCTCTCAACTCCCAGACACCAGGCCATGCCGGGCAGTATTTTTATTTAAAACATGGCCCCTTTTGTGCATTCTTATCAGTTTGTATTAAATTAAAGTTACAGGGCACAGGTGTCCATTGCATTCATTCCGATGAACACAAAGCAACCTGTTCCACCCTAGGAAGGGGACAGTCATTCGCATGGCCTGGATACAGATCAGGAGCACAGTGAAGCCCAGAAGATGTGACGGCTGAGAAGCCCACACTGGACAGCAAGATCTGAGTTCTCGGCCAGCGTCGTCGTTACAGCCAGCACACTCATCAATCAGGGAAGACCTCGTCTCTGCCTAGGCAAGAATGGGGTAGCCTGGGAAGCAGATAAGCAGCAGCAAGAGTCTAGTCTCTTAAACTATGTAGGCCTGGGCTCTATCGGGCTTCACTTTAGGAAAAACAACTTAACCTCGTGGGGCCTCAATGACTCCTCTCAGAGAATGGGCTAATAGCATGCAGTTCACATGTTTTACTAGGATGCTATAAAATGTACAGTTACGGAGGGCCTGCCTCTCCTCCACTGCCTCCCCCAGTTGTGCCTGAAACGACTAGATAGTCTAACCTTCTGTGCTCCCTTGACCGGTGAGAAGTCCACCTTCTTCCTGTACACTGTGCGGAGCGTGGAACAAGGTAAACAGGGAAATCCTTAGGCTGCTATGGAGAAGGAAGTCCATCCTGCCCCCAACTGATGGGAAAGCAGCATGGCCAAAGTCCAGCAGGGCCCTGCCAGTGAGCACACAGGCTGTGCCCATGATTAACAAGAGGTCTGCCTGGTCCTCTGCAGCTCTGCAATGCAAGAACAAGAATCTCAGGGTCTACTCCTGGTTTTTCATTCATTGATTCATGTTACCTTAAAGCGCCATTCCTTCCTCTCCTTAACCGCAGGGTGAGGGAGATTCGATCAGATCCTCTAAGACACTAGCTGTGTCTTTATAAGGTAGAGGTGGGATGAAAGAGATGAACCCATACTAGGCCCTGGATTGCTCCTAGGCAGAGGGACATGGGTAAGGAGAGGGGAGGTGTTAGAGGCTGGAAAATCCAGCATTGGAGTCAGAAGCCTGGGCTACAGAGTGAGCCTGGGGGGAAGGGGAAGGGATCCAAGGAAGGGGATATTGGGATTGTCAGGATGACAACGCAGTTGAGAGGGGGCCTATAGGGAAGGACTAATTGATTGTCTCAAGCTCATTCTGGGTCTGCATACACAGCCTGTAAGCAAAGTGCTAGTACATTTTACACTTGATCTAACCACAGAGAGGACCCCATGAGAATAGCGTTATTATCTCAGCGTTAGAACCACGAAGCAACACTGCCCAGGGGATCTGCAGCTGTTCCTTGGCAGGGCTAGAAGCAGATCTGTTAGCACTAAGGCCACACTCCACTGGACCTCTCTGGAGGGACATTCTCAACTCTGAGGATTGCTCGATGACAGGGCAGCCACCAGAACTGGGATCGTGAGCTTTAAAGAGGTCCCTGCGGTTTAAAGGTGAGCTCATGAAGCCCACTGTGTGACTTTGATCAGGTTCCTTACTCTCACTGACCTCAGTTTCCCCATGTCTATGGGAAGAATTCAGAGATCTACTCGATTACCAGGGTAAGTGGAATATTGGGTCCCACAGCTTGGACTATTTGGTCCCCAATAAATGAGGCTTTTATCTCTTTGTCCCTCTCTCTGGGTTGGTGGCAGAGACAGAAAACAACAAAGATAAAGTCTCTTGGCAGTGCACAGCTCACCTCAGAGGCTCTGGGGACAGGCCTTTCCTCCTGCCAGGGAGGCCATCCCAAGAGGCTGACTGCTCACATGGACAGATTCCTCCTGCCTGGGTCTCGGCTCTGTTCAACACCCCAAGCTCACCACCAGCTCAGCCAGAACCAGGACCACCACACCAACAGGTGGGTTGCAAAGGTCCGAGTCAAGGGCTTAAATCCTGGGGGCTGGATGAAAGGGGGGGGGGGGGGGAGGGGAGCTGGCCAGAGTGCTGAATTGGATCCTAGTTGTCCATTAGGTCCCAATTCTGCAAATTCTAGACCACCTGAAGGAAGAAGGGTCATGGGAGGCAGGACAGAAATGGCTGCACAGAAATATCAGGAGAAAGATCAGTGCCTTTCTTTTGAAATATGCTCATTTTCCTGTTTTTCTCTTCTGTCTTTATACAAAAAAAAATTTTTTACCCTAAATACAGAACAGTCTTCCAGTAGTTGGGGAGATAGCTCAGTGAGCAAAGTGCTCCTTGTACAAATATGAGAACATGAATTTGGATCCATAGAACACACATCAAAGCTAGGCACATCAGCCCTCATCTGCAGGTCCGGCACCTGGGGGAGTGGATGAAGACTGCAGATCTTGATAAGACCCTGTCTCAAAACTAAGATGCAGAACAATAGAGAAATATGCCCAGACTTGACATCTGATGCCCACACTGTATACACGAGCAGACACACACATGCACATACATACACACTACATACACAGAGGTTTTATCCCCTTTAAAGGTTTTGACAGTTCTCATTTTTCTTACTATTTAAAGTGCTCCTCCCTTTCCCTAGGAATGAGGTGAAGTGAGATGTCCAGGGGAGTCCTACCCTGATGTCACACACAGCGAGCATAGACTATCATGCTGGGTGCAGTCAGTGGCACAAAAGACCAGGTCCCGGTGCAGTCCTCCCAAAACAATGGGCTCAGATGTGAATGAGTCTGAATCCTGAAGGAGCCTGACTGATACCCAACCCAACCTGAAGCTCAGAGAGGGTTAGTTTATAGCTCAAGGTTCACAGCATGGGGAAAGCTAAGACTAGGATCTCTGTGTACTGGATCCTAGGAGACTCACAAGGGAGGGAGAAAAGCCAGCTAAGAAGGTGCCTGCCCAGACAAGCAGAGGAGCCACAAGGGTGAACTCAACATGGTAGGGGCAAGGATGAAGGTGGGGTGCTCAGAAGAAAGGGGCTTCATGTAAAGAGGTCCAGGTGGAGGGATACCTGTCAGGGTCTGGGGCTACTGCACCCCAAAGATGACAAAAGACGGGAGTGACAGAATTAGGATGTCTTCTGAATGGAAACTGAGCATGAATGGGCAATCTCTCGGGACAACTGGTAGATGGCTTGAGAGGCATCCATCTCCAACCCATTTGAATTTATAATAGAGATGTCACCCAGAAGGTTGACAGCTACTGATGGCATTCCAGGCACCGTGACAAGCATGTGGGATAAAGATGACATCAGGGTTGTGTATGATACTGTGTGTGTGGCAGCGGCCGCTCGTTAATCCAGACAGGCTGGAAATACCAGGGCTCTTGTCGACCACGCTCATCTGACCCTCAGCCCTTACTCCTCCTAGCAGCATTCCAGTGCAAGAGAATGGTCCCCTACCACAGCCCAGCAGTTCCAAGGGCCTCCTCCAGAGGTGGAAGATGCTGTGCATATAATGGCAGTTATAGCACTTGGGCTATTAGGGTCTCTAACAATTGATAGTGTGCTTCAATCCCTCACACTTCTGCTTGGGTAACACTCCTCCCCCCATGTCTAGAACACTCAGTCTCTCCTTTTCCTTCCCTTGAAACCTGGACTAACTGGTCATGTCTAGCACATCCAAGGCCCTCAGAGTCCATGGCCCTGGACCTGACGCACATTTGGTCTCCACTGTTATATGTCTTAAGATGGAAAGCAATCTTTCACTTGTGCCAGCCGCAGACAAGAGAGGGCCCCAGAAAACAGGTGCTGACTGCTGTGGCCAAAGCTGGGGTCATGTGACCACCATGCCTCCAAGTTGGGAGGAATATTAGGACCAGAAATATAATGCCATCTGAGAAAGGCTTACAGGGAAGGGGGGCTGCAGGGAGGAACCTCAGTGGTCATCCCAGACTGTGCTCAAGGAGAAGCAGTGAGAACTGCCAGAGTCCCAGTAAGTAGTTTGTCTGCATTTGAAACAAATTACAAAGTAACTTACATTCATTAAAGCAAACAAACAAACAAGCAAGCAAACGACAGGCTGGAGAGATGGATCAGTGGTTAAGAGCACTGGCTGCTCTTCCAGAAGACCCAGGTTCAATTCCCAACATCCACATGGCAACTCACAACTGTCTATAACTCCAGTTCCAGGGAATCTGACACCCTCTCCTCACACAGATATACATGCAGGTAAAACATCAATGCACATAAAATAAATAATAAGAAAAACAGACAGAGAAGAACAGAATCCCCTTCACGCTGCATTTAGAAACCATCAGCTACTAACAGTGCATGTGTGTTCTTCCAGGCATTTTTGCCTTTACATTAACAAAAATGTCATTTCTTCTACAAAAGCATGATCAAATTCTTTACACTCCACCTCTTTCTGTATATTCCGTAGTAGATTCCTTCTAATGGAGCAGTGTCAAGACGTTTGCCCACTTCTTTCCCAAGGAAATGGTTCTTCTTGTATGCATTACGGAAGATACAGTCAAGATGTCCAAGGCAGAATTCATGCATTGTTAGCCACCGCTCAAACACCCGAGAGAGTATTTTGCCCATAAGATTTTGTCTTTTTCCAGGATGCTGAGAAGATGGTTCAGTCTATAAAGTGATGCTGCTCACACATGAGGATCTTTGTTTTGACCCTCAGTATCCATGTAAAAGCCCCAGTGTGACAGAGCCAGCCATAACTCCAGAGCCAGGAGGACAGAGACAGGTGGACCCCGGAGCTTGATGTGTAGCCAGCCTTACAGTCAGTGAAATATTGACTGAGGGGGAGGAGCCAGTGAGATAGCTCAGTGGGTAAGGGCAGTGAGATAGCTCAGTGGGTAAGGGCAGTGAGATAGCTCAATGGGTAAGGGCACTTGCTGTCAATGCTGATGACCTGGATTTGATCACTAAAGCCCATGTGTTGGAAAGAAAGACCCAGTTCTCATAGGTTATCTTCTGACCTACATACATACATACACACATGCATACATACACACATGCATACATACATACACACACACACACACACACATAATCAATCAATTAATAAATCAAAACATGCTCAACTTATGTTTCACAGGTTGGCTTTTCCCCTACTTAATAAAATATTGTGAGCACACGTTCACCCTATTAAATATTCTTCTACAGCTTCTGTTTAATACGGTGTTTGACCTGGATCTATTTGTCCCACCCATCCTGAGCAGGGAGTACTCTCAGCTGGAGGCTAAAGCCTGTTGATCCAGAGTGAAACGCTTCCCTCTCAGAAAGGAAATGCCCTCAAAGATCCTGATCACCTGCCTCATCCGGCCCTCCTGAGCTGAAATTCCAATATCCCCCTCATGGGCACTGGGTCCTCCTGCAATTTCTCCACTGCTGCCTACCTGTGCAGTAAGTAGATGCCAGCTCTTTCCCCTGCCACTTCCGGGACAGAGAGGGTGTTGACTTTGAGATAGGTGGGTCTCTGGACTCAGGCTAGATAGGAGGACGTGTCACTTGCTTCGGTGCCTAAGTCAGCTTCCTCTCTGCCTGGTGGGCTGACGGAAGGACAAGTGATTTCCAGGTCTCGGCCAGGGGAGGCAATGATCCAAACTGTGTTGAACTAAGTGTGATTGGGGGCAGGCAACTCTTCTCTGCTCCAGGAGCTCATCTCCTCACGGTTACATAACGGGAACCGTGGCCCGTGTAGTTCCTGAGACACATCCCCCACTCTCAAATGTAAGGCTCAATTCAAATCCATGTTTCCTTTCTTCTCCAAGTCCCAGCACATCTTGTGATTGGTTTAATCCAGTCACGCACCAGGCCTTGAGACATTTTTAACATGATAATTATTAGCTGTCACCTCATTTAACTCACACAATAAGCCTAAAACAGGAGGTGCCGTTTTTATCCCTTTGTTACAGAAGAAAACACTTGAGTTCAGATCTTGCAACTCAACAGAAGAGTCCAGATTCTAAGCCAGGGTGGTCCCAGACACATGCTCCTGAGAAGCCTCTAATCACTGTCTGTCTGAGGATTCTATCCTGGCTGCAGTTGTTATAACTGAGGCCAGAGAGGGGTTGATGACCTTCCCCAGAGCACACAGCAAGGCCATGGGTAGAGCTAGGAAAACCCAGGCTATGTGCTCCTCAACCCACCCTCACCTCTGGCCCAGAACTCAGTGTTCAAACAGGATGATGGGAAACCAAAAGCAGCCTTGGACTAGAGCCAAATGACCTGGGCTGAAGGAGGGCTGGAAGGTGGGGGAGGTGTCAGCTGAGAGAGGCTGTTTGTTTAGACCGAGATCACTTCAGAGGAGTGTTGACTTTGGCCAAGTCTCCAGATTGCCTGTGGGGTGGACAGAGCTGGGTCAGGAAGCTTCTTTCTCCCTTTCCATCCTCTGACAGACCACAATGGTCACCTAAGCCAGAGACTCCCTTAACACATACCTACTATGTGTTAAGCACTGAGGTATGCAACCACAGACAGGGTCCTGAGTTCTGTCAGTAAGTGCATAGTGACCAGACCACTCACCACAGCAAATATACTGAGGACTAGGAGAAGCGGGGTCACTGGAACTCAGACAAGAGGTGCCTCCCTGAAACTGAGGCCCGGAAGATGAGGAGGAGCTAGGCAAAGTGTTTCTGGAAGACAACAGCCTCTTTAGAGACAGGAAAAGGGAAAGAAGGCCCTATTCCAAGGATTGAAGGTGAAGGTGATCTAGTTTTCTATTGTTGTGATAAAACACTTATTAAAAGCAACTGAGGGGAAGGTTTGCTTGGCTTATACTTCCGGGTCATGATCCATCCCTGAGAGAGTCAGGACAGGAACTGAAGCTATGGAGGAACGTTGCTCCTCCAGTCGCGGGCCCAGGCTTAGCTAGCTTCTCATACAGCCCAAGAGAGTCAGCTATGATGTCACTCACAGTGGGCATGGCTCTCCCAGAACAATCACTAATCAAGACAATCTCTCCCAGATAATCTGGTCTGGGTGATTCCTCCATTGAGGTTCTCATGTCCCAGGCGAGCCTAGGTTATATCAAGCTGACAACAAACCTAACCAGTGCAGACAGCAGAAGGCAGAGCAGTGGAGCCAGAGAGGACAGGGATGGGTTGTAGCCTGCCGTGAGCCATCCTGGGGGCAACAGGGAGCCATGACAGCGTTTTAAGCAGACAGAGTGTGTGTACTCCCACTGTTCAGGGGGCAGCAAAGCTGGATGCAGGGAGACCTGAAAGAAGGCAGCAACACTTGGGAGGCTGAACCATGAGGTAGAAGGAGAGATGAAGAAGTAGGGAGCTAGGGATTTCCCTAGGACTGCGATGACTGTTTTAAAGTTGGATTGCTCATCCTTGGTCCCCTGTTTCACAGACATAACAGTTACAGTACCTGTCACCTACTATGGGACAGCAGAGCCCCACATGTCCCTGCCCCCACAGAACCTCTTTGATACTTGTGACTCAGTCTCCCCCCACCACGGTGTCCCTATATAAGAGTGTGTGGTGCAAGGGGCTCACAACTATGGCCCATTACTGAACAAAAGTTATGCCTGGAGGTGGTGGCACACACCTTTAATCTCAGCACCTAGGAGATAGAGGCAGGCAAATCTCTGAGTTCGAGGCCAGCCTGGTCTACAGAGTGAGTTCCAGGACAGCCAGGGCTACACAGAGAAACCCTGTCTCAAAAAAGAAAAATGAATAAAATAAAAAGAATACAAAATAAATTGTAGGCCAGACTGGCCTCAGACTCACAGAGATCCATCTGTCTCTGCAACCCGAATGCTGGGATTAAAGGCATGTACCACCACACCCTGTTAATAACTATTTTTTAAAATATCTACCAAAAATTGTGTTGGTTTGTCATGCAGACCAAGGCTATTTAATACTTAGGGACAGCTAGAGTTTTCTGAGGGACTCTTGGCAGCCAGTGAATTCTTACTGGTCTGAGTCACATACCTGGCTCATTCATGGTTAGTGTTCAGAACGTGCTTGGAGAAAGCTCATGGATACCATGGAGGCACAGAAGCTTGCGACTCTGGGCTGAGGTCCCTCCTGTGCACTGCAGCTTCCCCAGCTGGTGAACAGTGCTAGCAGAAATAGCTCGCTGGGTTGAGAAAGACAAAACATAAAAAGCATAAGGTGTTACTGTCACATCTCTCGTTTCAGTCCACAACCTCTACCAAGCACCTGTCAGGTGCCCAAACACTCACCCAAGGTCCCACAATCTTTGCCTCTGTCACCCTGCCCCATACCTCCACCATGACATGGGAGCATAATGTCATGCGGGATACGGCTGCAGAGGTCAGAGGCATAGCCTGCCCTGGGAGAGCAATCCACCTGATGCCCCACCACTTTGTCCAGATAAGGGCAGCATGCAGACTGTGGTGGTCATCATCCCAGCCCTCAACTCCTTGTCCACACTGCTGGTCGTCAGCTGCATCTTATGGAAGACATGCCGACGGCGGGCCCGGATCACCTATCCCAGCCCTCCGTCTCCATGAAAGGACCCAGGTAAACCACTTCAAAACCCCGATGGGAGTGGCAGTTTGTACAGGAAATGCTAGCACTTGGGAGGAAGAAGAGGGAGGAGGAGAGTGAGTTCAAAGCCAGCCTGGGATACATAGGAAGAGCCTGTATAGAAAAGAGAAAAAGGGAAAGAAGGCTGCTATCACTGAAAGGGGGATTTGTCTTTCATTTTGTTACATCATCATAAATGCCCAATGAAAGTCCCGCTATGTCTACACACCCGTGACACTTCAGTGTGACATAAAGAGAAGAAATTTTCTTTGCTCTCTCAAGGCAACAAGTCATGAAGTGCTTCACTGCCTTCAGCCTTAGCCACAGCTAGACTATGTGCCTCTTAGAGTCCCCTGCCCTACCCAGGTTCTACTGGACATTCCTCAACAACCCCTTAGATCAGAAGGGCTCATTCAGTCACTTTGTCACCATGACCCTAATGACTGTGAGCCATATGTTCCCTCCCTGTAGCCTTTGCACATGTGTGGAGAACAACTTTGTGGAGTTGGCTCTCTGACTTGGACCAGCAAGTTGTTCTTCAATGTCAAGTCCCTAAAAGGAAGGACCAGGGGGTCCCAAACAAACAAACAAACAAAAAAACCCCAGAAGATAGGGAAGTTGGGGTCAGGGGGTCTTAGGCAAGCTATGCCTTATGCCAATCAAGTTTATTAAGAAGTACAACATCTTACATACAGTTTTCAGGGGCAGGAATGGGACACAGTCAGCGGGACACTAATCAAGCAATGAGCAGAGGAAACACAGGATATCTCACACGTGTCACAAGCGCACACTCTGCTGCCTTGGAACTGATAACCATAGCTTAGGATGGGAAGATGGCATTCTTAAGATGAAGCCACAGCTCCCCTAAGGCCCTGGACCCAGCCTGCTACTGGCCTTGCCAAGCATGTTCCTGGCTTTAGACAAGGAGCTATGTTCTTTCTCCAAACAACAGGGTCTCAGGAAGAGCCTTGATGGGCCCGGCTCCTAACAGTTCTCTCTCACCGCCATTCCATGAATTCTGTGAATTAAGCAAGCAAGCCTGTCTGCTGAGCCATCTCATTGTCCCTAATTTTTGTTGTTTTTATTTTTTAAGGCAGGGTTTTTCTGTGTAGTCTGTGTAGCCCTGACTCTTCTGGAACCTACTTTATAGACAAGGCTGGCCTCAAACTCATAGAGATCCAATTGCTCCTACCTCCGGAATGCTGGGATTAAAGTCGTGTATTGCCATGCTCAGATAGTTTTTGTACTTTTAATGAAGAATGAACAAACACACACACACACAAGTAAGCACACACTCACACAAACCAGTACTAGGGATACAACTTTAGGCCTTGACATGCTAGGCAAGCACTGTTCCACCCAACTATATCCCCAACCTTCTTTACTCCTGAGATTAAATTGTCCAGGCTGGTCTTGAACTCACACTATATCTTTTACAGTTTGTGATCCTTCTGCCTGAACTTCCTAAGCATCTGGGACTCCAGGCCTATGCCACCAAACCAAGCTGGGGGTGGGGGGAAGTTTATTAGCTAAAATTAAAGAAGAGAAATGAAACTTACAGACACCGCTTTAGTCAGCATAGCACAGTATACATATGAGACATAATTTTAAACTTTCTAATAGCCACATTGAAAAGTTTTGTAAGTGAATTTATTTCAGAAATATATTTTATTTAATTCAATATATACATAAGATTCTATTTCAGTGTGTAATAGATACTTTAAAATTAGATTTTTGCAATCTCCTTTTACACTATTGCTTTGAAGTTGATGTATATTTACACTTATTCACCTCTCACCTCAGACTAAACACATTGCAAGTGCTCCACAGCCACAGGCACATGACTGACATAATTGAAGATGTAGAGTTGGGCTCTTGGGGTTGGGTGGAACTGTTATAAGTCTTTCTCTCTGAAAGCAAGGGGTATCCATTAAGGAGATTCAAACCAGGAATTCATGTGGTCAAATCTGACTTCTCCTTAAAGACCAGACTGGAGAAGAGCTGAGTTTGGGAGACAGGTTACAAGGCAGCTGAAGAATTCCACATGAGTCCTTGCTGTCTCAGACTTGATGGTGGGAAGATAAAATCAGGAAGTGACTAGGAGTCTGGGGCAGCAGGCCTCTTTGATGTTTTGCTAGAGCAGATGCTTGAGATACTGTGTGATATTTGGAAAGGGTATAAATATAACCCAAAAACCAGTGGTCAAGGCTGTGTGGCATTGGTTTGCCTTGCCGTTCGTTGCGGGTCATCATTGGGCTTTGCTGACAGTAGTCTTCACTGATGACACTTTGTGGTGTTGGTTCACCTTGCCACTCTTTGTTGGACATCATTTGTTGTGACTTCAATAAGCCCGGTCCCTCCTTCAGGAGAGAGCATTGAAGCAGGATGTGGATTCAGGGATGCAGGATCATGGAGGACAATCTTAGAGACGGCCTGACACCTTCTCTTCAGCCTTCTGACTCACTATCTAAAGTGTACAGATGACATCTTCTCTTCCCTCTTGAGAAATTCTGATGACTCACTTGTGCAGCCAGAACACACTCTTTCCTGATATGCCCCAGCCTCCAGCCCATTCTCGCCTTCTGTTCCACCCTCGAACTCCCAAGGACTTTGATTATCATGCCACTATTCCTGTCACAGGCCACTATACCTGTCACATGCCATTCCCATGAAACGCCACTGCTTCTTAGCAAGTCTGTTCTGGGCTACACAGGCCGTTATGTTTATCTCTAGCTAGACATCCTTTGGAGATCTTGCTTTTCTCTAGAACAAACCTGAGCACACCAAATTACAACTCTCCACTTGAATATGTCATGGGACGGCAAATTTAACATGCTCAGCAGCCTGCTTCTTCCCTGGGATTTAGCCAGAGTTGCATTTTGGAGCCACGTATTCCCATTTCTTACAGAAACCTGGCCCCGGTCTGGTGTATATGAGACCCACGCCAACCCCATTAGTGTCCTTAAAATGTCTAGAGAAGGGCCATTTGTGATAGCGTGACACTAAGTCAATACACATGCTACTAATAAAAGCATTTATGTTCATCACCAGCTGCCTACACATGCAGGAGCAAACCGGGAGAAGGAAGAAGAGGCTTCCTAACCTGCTCCTCTAGTTACTGTCTATTCTTAGACATGTTACTTCATATTTACGCTTCTGTTTCCTCATTTGTAAATATAAACGATTTAAGTAGTCACTGATGGTTAGCACATACCAGGGACAGTTCCGTATGTTTTAAATATGTTAATTTAATAACATATAAAGCAGGTACTATATTTCCATTTTACAGACACAGTCATGGTGCCACAGAGTAATTTACGCCGCGAGACGCTGCTAATAAATGGTAAAATTAAGATTACGACACAGGCAGTGAGGGTGTGAATCTTGGTCGTAAAATTCACTCCACAGGGTTGCATGGGTAAAATGAATAATGCAAATTAAGGGCAAAGGCAGGCCTGACAGTAGGCATTCTTGTTTTTAAATGCCCAGTATCATAACTTGGAAACGGAGAATTCGTTCAAAGCCTCCGGTTTTCTGCACGAACTCAACAGAGAGCATCCACACGGCTTTGCGGTTCTCCAGTCTGGAAGGCTCTTACTTGGAAGCAACAGTAGCTGATGGGCCAGTGGGCCACTTGCTGCAGGGCCTGGGTCCCAGGCATTTCTGAGCTGAAAGACACCAGGTGACCCCGCCCCATGTCGCTGCCGTCCTGGGTTGACAGGTTCCCGTGGAAGCCCCGCCCATGGCGAAGGGCCGAGTTTCCATTAGTGGATCTAGAGGCTGCGGAGCACATTTCTGGCTTTCCACCTATGGATTCCGCAGTTTGGTCAAGTCGGTAAAGTCGATTCCTCCTCCCGGCAGGCAGAGGGCGATAGAGCACATGGCTCGAAGCCGAGGAGTTTTTTGGATACGGAAGTGACGTCAAGAAAAGGAACTTTGCGGGTCTTGGGTGCAGTGATGAGAGGTTCCCCAAAGCCAAATTCACTCTTTCGCACTTCTGATTCCACGAAGTAAAACTTAAGTGTGTTTTTCAGCTCTGACACCCTCATTTATGCTTTTAAATGAGAAAAATCAGTGTCCTAGACCAAGAGACCTCTTAGAGTCACTCGGTGCTTCTCTGAGCAGAAGGAAAACCCCGAGAAGCGGGTGGTGCAGGGCCTAAGGAGCCCTGGCCAAGTGTCTCAACACTATCCAGATTCAGGGAGGGAGGGACTTCCAAAGTCGAAGGAGTGGTTTGCTAGGATAGGGTTGCCCAAGTTAGCAAATAAAATGCAGAACACCCTGTTAAACTTGAATTGCAGATAAAGGAATAATGTCTTTGCCTAGAAATACGCCAGATATTACACGGACACACAACACACATTCAAACTTCACTGAGTATTCTGTATTTTACCTGGCAATCCTACCTCTAATGCCACCTAGGAAGCCATACTAAGGTTTTCTATATGCCCACATCTCTCTCTCTCGTAGTAGCTGGTAGTTTCTGAGCTCTGTTGTGCCCAGCTGTAACCCTGAGTTTATCTGTAGGGTTCCTAGCTCATCACAACGGTGACTGCCCAATCCAAGGCTACTTGGAAGCTAAGAGATCTAACGCCCTCTCTTTGGGCTTCAAAAATACCCTCCACTTTTAAGATGAGTGTGTTCCAAAGACACTGAAATGTGAACGGAAGCCCGAGAAGAGGGCTGGAAAGCTGGACAGAGAAAGAGTAATACATCTTTGATTGGCATCTCTGCGGGAATCGACTGAAGGATTTTCAGCAGAATTAGGAAATCACCCAAAAATAGGACTCGTGTTTCAGAACACTTTTCTGATCACCAGAATGTCATAGCTGGTGATTGTTCTCAGGGGGTTACAATGCAGCAAAGGGGTGAGAGAATCCTTATACTCTTGCTTCCCTTGTGGGCTCTTTACTGCAGAAAGTGAGCCAGTTTAGACAGGTGGGCTTCCTGGATTGAGGTAAGGGACAGGACTCTCAGACAGCCTATCTCCTGTGACCTCATGAGGTTCTGTGGCTGGGCCTGCTTCTCCCAGGTTGGAGGAAGAAAGACAGGAAGGAAAAGCTATCGCGAGGTCTCCCCCCTCTCTTCTGCTCTGTTCTTTTTATAACTTTCTGTTGATTCATTGTGAGTTTCACATCATGCCCCCCACAAACCACTCATCTCCCCGATCCCCCATAGCTGCCCTTCACTCTTGGAACCTCCACCTCCCACCAAATAAAGCACTCACACACAGACAATAAATACAAAGCATAGAAAACATCTCACTGTGGACGCTGTAGTGTGTCACAGTGTATACCGCTGTCTACACATCTTCACTTGCCAATGTCCTTTGCAATGAATGAGTCAATGGTCTGGTTCGAGATCTTTGGCTTCTGTGACACGATCAATATTGGATCCTCCCTTGGCCTCCTCCTGGTATCCTGTTGTTGCCCTGCGTCATGGAGATCCTGAAGCTTTGGAACAGCAGGATTGGTTCTTTCACGAATCTCAACCATTCACAGATCATACAGATCTTGAGGTGGACCAACTCAAAGCCCTGGAACTAGGCATGGGTAGTAGCTGATAAGCTAGTCAACCCTGTGGCTCTCTTGTATCCACACCACCAGGGTGAGTTTCTACAGCATTGCTCCAGCTGGGCCACCCAGTGTCGACTTTGGCAGGAGGCAGGGTCAGCTGTCCTGGTGTGTTGCACAACCAAGGTGGGGGGACCAACTCTCCCAAGTGCTGCAGCCTGTGAGGGTCTGGGCCAGGTCGCCCATCCTCTCACCCCTGGGGCTGGCTCACCCGCTGTGCTGTCCAGGTAAGGAGCAGGGTCCATTCTCCTGAGTGTTGTGGCTGGTGAGGGGAAAGGCTAGGTCTCCCCAGCTCATGAATCTGTGGACAAATTTCCTGACTGTCAGAGATGGTGGGAGGCTGGGGGTGGGGAGCATCACCTCTGCACCTGGGCTACCCCACTGCAGAGGAGTGGCAGGGTCAGCTCTTCCACACTCATGCCCTTGGGTCAATTAAACCACACCTCTGCCTCCAGAGCTGGCTCCATTGTGCTGCCTGGGCAAGGCGCAAGGCCTGCTGTCCCAAGTGCTGCCTCCAGTGAGAGATGGGACCAGCTCTCCAGAGCGCTACATCTAGTGAAGGGAGTGGCCAGTTGTGTACAGCCCCTGGACATCCATGTGGTCCCTAGCAACTGTCCTAACCAGGGACATCCCTATGTTCTCTAGTGGTAATATGAGCCATGGACATCAACACTGAACCCTGCCACTACACAGCTTATAGACCAGGCTGGGACTTCACCATGGCCCCAAGTGATAAGGCTCGGTACCCACAACAAACTAGTCCTCTCCACCCTCAAGTCTCCAGTTCCCTTTCTCTTCATAATGCTCAAACTGTTCCACATCTCTTTCTCTCCCATCTGACCACCACATACTCACACATTGTGGTGGCTCCTGCTGCAGGCTGGCTATGCGGCTGGTGGGGCCCTGGGTAACATTCTCCATCCATGCTGCGAATTGTGTTGGCAAGAGGGTTATCTATGGCCCACCCGTACTGTGCGCTGGAGGGTAAGTCTCTAGCTGGTGTGGTGATCCGCAGGTCTATGTCTGTTTTCTTCCTCCTGCACTGCATTGCCTGGATTTGATTTGATTTGATTTTTATGACTCTTTGGCATAAGACAGCTTTGGTCACCAAACCAGGCATCAAGCTAGGAGATATTTGGTTGGGGATGTCAGGGTCATGCTTAGTGAAATGAGGCCACAAGAGTCACAGGATCTGGCTTCTGTGTGTCGAGTATGGAAGGGAAGAGACCAGCCTTTAGAGGGAGAGCGTGGGTGTCAGCTTCAGGCAGCAGCAGGTCTGCTGACCTCCTGGGAGCATATAAACGCAAGGAGAGGCTCAGAGGGCATGAGGTGAGGAACTGGTTTCTACATGTCGAGTGGGCCGGTCTCTCTCAGCCTTGCTAGGTTGCTTTGTGAATGATTCCACTGAAGATTTTTTTTAAAAAAACTAAATGTTTATTTGATTCATATTTACAAAGGTGGGGAGGAGACTAAGAGCAACCCCAAGCACACCCCCCACACCTGGATGGCCAGGCCCCTCACGCTGCAGAGGCAGACACGGCTGGAAGGGACAGGATTTATGTTGCATACTTGAGCTATAGCGAGTGTAAGACTGGTCCTATTTACAGGGCAGAAACACTACAGGTGAAGCGTGGGGGTGGCGGAGCGAGCACCAGAGTCCTGGCCAGAGGGTACCAGCTTGCCACCTTGCCCACCTCTCCGGAGGCATCTCCTTGGCCCCGCTGGGATTCTCTGGGAAAACAGGCCCGTTCACATGATGCTTGCTGGGGTGAAGACAGGGCCCACACACAAGGTGTCTGTGATCTCCCAGCCACAGGACAGAGGTTTGCACATGCCCTCGGCATCCTGGTCTTCTTCTGTAGGCAGCAGCTGCCCTCGAAGAGCTTCCCTGAGAGCAAGAGACAAGTGGTGACGGCACCTGGCATGGGGGCAGAGGCCCAGAGCTTCCTGTGGCCCCTGCTTCTATATAGAGTCTGGTCTCACTACACACATGACTCTCACCTGAGCCCTAAGTGCAGACAAGAGCAAGGACAAGGGAATCCTGTGGCCCTTGTCCCCACTGTTTCTCCCCAGTGGTTCCCACCACCCAATAAAGGAAAGATGCTCATATTTATTGAGATTTTTCTGTGCATCAGGTATAGTGCCAGGTACTTTGCCCCACCCCCACCCCCATTACCTAAGTTCAATCTCCCCAAAGCCCTGTAGGAAAACCAAACTGTCTCTCTTTTCCTGAGGAGGAGACTGAGACTCAGAAAGGAACAGTTGTTCAAGACTCCTCCCTTTCAGGTGGGGAGACTAGGACTGAGCCCAGCTCTCATCTCCACCCCCAGGTTTAGCCAGTTGCCTGCCTCGCTCCACACTCACACGCTGGCTCTTATCCTCTCTCACCATCTGATCAGCTGCTCTGGCCACAGCCAGGAACCCTGCCCCACACCCAGCCCAGCTCCTAAGAAACCCACTCATCCATCTCTGTCTCTCGCTGAGATCCGCCATCTTCCCTGACCTGCTTCCATCTCTCCAGACAGACAGAGCACGGAAGACAAACTCTCTTCTTGCACCTCCAGCATCTTCCTGCCAGACTCACAGTCCAGTAGACTGGCCCTGTGCACCCATGTTCCCTGTGGCACCCCCAGATGCCACCATAGCACCTGTCACACTTCTCTCCCCAGAGCCATGCTGTCCTATCTACATTACCCACGCTCACTAATTCCTCCCTGCATCCAGGTTTGGAGCCCCACAGACACTGCAGGCTCCTACTCACAGACCAGCTCACCTTGATATCAAGGGCTCAATGTCTGCATCCCTAGCATCCCTTCACCAACAATGGGGCAGGGGATGTGGTTGTATCCCTCACTGCTGCCATGCTGCAGCAGGTTAGCACCCTACACCCTACTCACTGGGCAGACAGGGCGCACGCTAGGGGGTGCTGTGGGGCCTCTGGGGTCTACTCCTCCTCTTCTATTCAATTCCTCATATTCATTTTCCACACGCCACGCACATTTCAGTCCCCCAAGGGCAGGAAGACCTCCCTCCTGTCTGCTTCACAGAAGAGCAAATCAGAGGGAGGTGGGAGGCTCTGCCCCCTTGGTCTTCTTGTCTGTAAATGTAGGTTGGGCCCCATTTCTTAAAACCCTTCAACAGCCCCCTGCTGCCTTTAAGATCAAGTCCAGGCTAGGCCTCCAAGGTTCTCAACTCAAGTCTTCCCTATGTCATTGCTTGAAGATGGACAGAGATGCCAGCAATTCTGTGACAGAACAGGGCCCTCTCCAGTCTCCTCACTTTTCAGCCACCCTCTTGACTGCTGTCCTGGGCTCCCAAGCTTCCAAGGCCTATTGGAGTTCTAAGAAGCTTCCATGAACAGCCCCTGTCAGCCCACAGCACCCCCTCCCCAGGGACCTTCCCACTCTGTGCCAGGATCTGCACTTTGGCTCAGCTGACATTAGACACTCCTGTGCCTTCAGAGCCTGGCACAGAGTAGGCCTCACAGCAAGATATGGTAGAGGTATTTTTGACAGGGGAGATTTTCTGACATGCCCACTTGCCTATCTACGTCAGTATTTGGTGACTCAGGTAATGAATGTGATGACTCTCCCCAGCCCCATCCACCTGAGTTGCTGATGACAGTCAGGGACTCATAAAGAAGCCTGCATGTTGTTTTACTTTGGTTTTTTGTTTCATTTTGTTTTTGTTTGTTTAGTTGGTTGGTTGGTTGGTTGGCTGGGGTTTTTTTGTTTTGTTTTGTTTGGCTTTGTCAAAATACACTCCAATGGCAAAATGACTGCATAAGTCTATCCTGTACCCCACAGGGGAGACACAATGAGGGCATTGAGTGGATGAATGAAATGTGACGTGCCCTTCAGACATTTGGTGATACTCCTGGGGGCTCTCAGGATATCCGCCCCCTCAGTCCTGAGGGGCCTGTGTACAAGCTCTCCCAGCTGCGCTGCCCTCCGAGCCCTGTCGTAGCCTGACATCAACCATGTGACCTCTCTGGAAACAACGCTGACCCTCACAGAGATTTGTGGGGTGAAGGAAAGAGTGTGGAGTGCCCGACTCAAGGCCTGACAGACACGAGGGTCCCTCGGTGTTGGTAATCTCCACCTCGGATACCTCTGACCTCAGAAAAGACAGGCAGGATTGCCATTACTGCCCTTCCTAGACAAGAAAACTGAGTTCGCTGGCCCAGCAAAGCGAGCCCAGGTCATAGAACTGCCACCTAGCCACCACCTCCACCTCCATCTGTTCACATCCTCCTTCCTGTGCCTAAGCTTGAATGGTCTTTAGAAAATTCTGTCTTTGCTTTCTACATCCTTCACTCTGCCTCCAAGGCCTCCCCGGGACAGGCCCTGCTTCCCTATACAGTCACAAGCAACCTCCATTGAGGAACGCACCCTATTCTTTCCCGCCTTGCCTACTGACCCCCACCTTCTCAGGGAGCAGGCGTGGGGCTCTGGCCAGGATGGAGCCTCTATCAACACAGTATCAGCCATAGGACTGTGTGCCCCAGTTGGGGCTGAGCATCCCCTGTGACCATAGCCAGGTGCCCAACACAGGCCTTACCTAGGTGGCCAAACTGGATTCCAAAGCAACAGACTCTGGGCTCTGTCTCCCTACTGCTCTGCCCGCCTCCCTCACTCCACTTCACAGCAGGACCCTCTTACCAGGCTAGCCGGGACATGGCATAAGTGACTCTGCAGGCCTGAGTCTCCCCAAGGAGGGACTTTGTGTCCACGGTGTAAGCACCCATGTTGTCAAAGACCAGCCAGTCCCCTACTTGTAGTTGTGGCAGCCACAGGCCCTCAGCCACACAGTCCCAGCCTTCAACTGCTGGGCCCCACAGGCTGCTGCTGTACAGCGGTTGATCCGCAGATGGTTTCTGTAGGAGAGAAGGAGGGACACCTCAGCCCCAATGCACTTCCTCCCTCAGACACTGACATAACTCCCACAGCCAACATGGGCAGTATTTAAGGACTACCCAATTTCCAGGTTCCAACACTAGCAGTGTGACTTTAGGCAAGAACATAAACCTCTCTGTGCCTCAGGTTGCTTGTCTGTAAAATAGGGATAAATATCACCTATTTTACCTGGCCCATGAGAGGGGAAATAAGTCAGTGCACATAGATCGTTTAAAGCTAGCTGGCAGAGGGCAAGAGTCCGAGGGGTTCACACTAGTAAGACTTTGCTGTCACAGTCTGTGGGTCCAGCCGGTCTGATCACTTTCAGACCTCTTCTGCATCCACACCTCCACAACCCTTTTCATGAGCTCATTCCCAGCCTCTCTTCCAGCCCTGGAGCTTCCTCTTCTAGGATGCATGGGCAGGAGACAGAAGCTGGAAGCCCACAGGGGAGTAAGAGTCACCCTGACTCAGGTCCCAGACCAACAGACTGTCACCGAGCCTCTGACCTGGCAGAGTCTACAGAGGGCCCATGGGTGAAACACTTAATTCCCAACTTCAGTGATCTTGGAACTTGCTCTGTAGACCAGGCTGGCCTCAAACTCAAAGAAATTCCACCTGCTTTTGGCTCCTGAGTGCTGGGATTAAAGGTATGTGCCACTAACGCCCAGCTAATGGCAAGCTTTCTTCTCAAATGATTTCCAAATGGAAAAGAAATCTCTGATAGTCCATCTCTGGACAACCAAAGTATCAGTGCAATTCTGCCACAGTTTAGGGCTCCTGCTGGGCAGGTCCTAGAAGAGGGGCCACAGCTGAAGGAGAAACACGGGTGGGTCTTCTTAGTGGCCTCACTGACCCCTTGCTCTGCCTGCTGCAGTGCTGGTCAAATGCCAGCTGCTCCCCCTGCCTCCCCTACACCCAATTTCACCCCAGATCTTCCCTCTGACTCCCAGTGTGCCGTGTTTTCTTTAGGCTCAGAGATGGCACCCAAAGCCCCTGGAAGCTTGACACCCCCGAGTCCTACCTTTCATGACACTTGTGATTGGTAACGAAATACTGACATGCTTGGGCCCACCTTCCCCACAGAGTGAATCTGTCAGCTGAGGAGCAGTATTCAGTGTCTTCCTGTCCCCCCACTCCAGTCTGACTCTAGTTTCGGTATTTGTAACTGAATGAATGCTGAGAGTGGGTAGCATCTATAAGGGGGAACAATTGGTGACATGCTTAGAAGCCATCCATAGGGCCTGGGAGGAGGCAGTGAGGGCCAGCAGAAGAAAGGCCAACCAGTACCTTAACCAGCCGAGAAAGAGGGACCACTTCCATAAATATAAATGAGGTTCACACGGGTGGCAAAAATTAACCAGGGACCAGTCCTATCAACAAGGAAAGGGTCCACAATGAGAGCTATCCTGTATTCACCGGTCCCTTCATTACTTATTGAGCACCTATTGTATACCAGGCTCTGATCTAGAAATTATGAATGGAAGTCAGCAGGAGTCAGCACAGATCCTCGTCAGTTTAGCTTCATATCCTTTTTTTTTTCTTTTTGTTTTTCTAGACAGGGTTTCTCTGTGTAGCCCTGGCTGTCCTGGACTTCACCTTGTAGATGAGGCTGGCCTTGAACTCACAGATCCACCTGCCTCTGCCTCCTGAATGTTGGGTCTGCAGGTGTGCGCCACCTAGCCCTAGTCTCTAGAAAACATTGAGTTGATGGTCTGTCTTGAGGGACAGGTGCTCTGTTTGGGAAAATAGCCTTTAAAGGCTTCTCCACAACAAAGAGAAAGGACGCCATTGGGTTATAAGTTACCGTCCTCTTGCCTGTTAGAGATACAAGCTTGAAAACAGACGAGAAAACAGCTGTTGTGTGATGCCGGGAACAGGCGTGGGGGACAGACGTGGGGCCTCGGGTGCACTAGGCAGGAGCTCTACTGCTGAGCCACACAGTCAGCCCTTTTTGGTTTTGTTTTTATTTTTATTTTGAAATTGACACCTTGTGACTGTTCTGTCTCTCGTTCTATTCATTCACTTTTTCAGTCATTTATCCTTTTGTGGGACGAGGTGCTGCAGGATATCTGATCACACTGTTATTTACTTAAAAAACCCTTTTTTAGTTGTATTGTGGCTCAGGCCTTAGTACACACCTTTAATCCCAAACAATGAAGGTAAAGTTAGTTTGTAGAAGAAAGCACCCATGTTTGAAAGTTATGTCTTATTGGGTGGCAGACAGAGTGAAAAGCAGAGAAAGATTTGCTAGAACAGGATCTGTCCAGCTCTCGTGAGGAGAGAAAGGGAAGCTATTTAAGAGAGCACAGAAAGAGAGAAAAGAAGAGGCCGTTTACCAGGACAGTTGTAGAGAGACAGACTGCAGAAAGAACAAGCTAGACACAGGTGAAGACAGGATGAGTCACAGAATGAGAAAGAGCCGGAAGATTAGAACAGATTGCTAGAGTTATTGTGAGGCCAAGCAGAGCAATAATTCAGGAGAGGCCGAGAGAGAGGAGCCAGACTGAATCAGTCAGCATGGAGAGGGGTTTGAGCCAGAGCAACTGCGTAGAACCAGCCAGCTAGAGATCAAAAAGAACTAGGAAAATGGGTGAGTTTATTCAACAGTAAGCTTCAGAGGCTGAAAACATTCTAGGCCTAGATTAGATTATATAGAGGCTAAAAGCTTCCAAAACTAGGCCTAAATTAGCAGATGGACGCAGTAAGCCTTGGAGATAACAGTTACATCAGGAGAATAAAAGTTCACTTTTACAACTAGGCCTGAATCTAGGGCCTGGCACTTGCTACAGAGGCGCTCTACCACTGAACTGTATCCACAGTTCGCTTTGTTCTGTGTGATTGAGACAGGGTCTCCCTCAGTCATCCAAGCTAGCCTTGAACTCACTCTGTAGCCCAGATGGGCCTTGAACTTGATGTTTTAGCAAGACTGTCTCAAAAATAAAATAAGATACTGGGGAGGGGTGGGGAAATGGCACGTGAGGACCTGAGATCAGATCTTCAACACACTTGTACAAAGCTGGACGTGGCAGAACATGCCTGAAATCTTGGGCTAGGGAGGCAGGGATGGAGGACCCAGAGATGGAGGACCCAGGGATGGAGGACCCAGGGATGGAGGACCCAGAGATGGAGGATCCATGACCAGCTGTTCTTGCTGAGTCAGTGAGCTTCTGGCTCAGAGAGACCTTATCTTTAAAAGGGGCTAGGGTGCACGGAAAGGTGGGGTGCATGGACTTGATGGGCCCCTAAAGTAAATAATCCATATACCATATAAAACACTCAAAAATATTTTCAATGGAAGAAAAAAAAAAGAGTTGACAGGCAGCGACAAACACAGAGTGGGCACCGGGACACAGCCTTAGGGTCAAAACCCTATTTGTGGACATACAGGCAGAGATCAGACAAGAAATTTCAGTTAACCAAGTCCATCCATATGGACAAAAAAATCCCCTTCAGGAACCAAGAAATTCACCCCTGAACGGGAAGGAGAGGCAAGATGCACAATGCCCATCACGGTCCTCATAGCACAGAGGATGCAGGTCGGCGACTCCAACTCAGTGTCCAGTACACACTAAGCTGGCATTCAGCTGCCTAGCGATGGTTGTATTCTTGATTAAAACTGCAGACAAAACAAAGCCCCTCTACAGGGACAGTCTATTTATGCCAATGAGCTAACCCTAACTATATGGACACTTGCTAGAATAGCCTCACTTAGAACCAGAAGTGACTTCCGGAGTCTAAAGGTCGGGTCCCCTAGTTTTCCAAAGAAACCAGAACAGCGGGCTTCTGTAGCCATTCTGTAGCCTGCCTATGATTTCTCTGCTGCTGTGTGGCAGAGACAGGTCCTGAACATGTGTTTTCTGACTCTAAGTCTAAGGCTCTCTGTTATCCTCTCTTCTCTCTCTCTCTCTCTCTCTTTCTCTCTCCACATCATGAGAAATACTGGCATTACAGCATTTACAATAGGAAGAATGTATATAGAAAAATAAAGAAATAAAACACTGCATTATAGATACGCCTAGCCACCTAGAAGAAGCAGGAAGTGGAGCTAGCAAGGTGACCAGCAAGGAAAGGGGTGCACTGCCAGACATGACAGCTTGGGGTCAGTCTCCAGGACCAGGGAGGGGAAGGTGATACCAACACAGAGAGAGAGAGAGAGAGAGAGAGAGAGAGAGAGAGAGAGAGAGAGAGAGAGAGAGAGAAGACAGACAAAGTGAATAAATAAATGTAAGAAAAGATGATAACTCAAAGGAGTTGGGGCAATGACTAGAAGAAATCAGTCAGTGTTAGCATGCAAGTCAGCGTCTAAGCTCAAAGACAAAGTTTCCACTCACAAAAGTAATGAAAGCACTAGGTTATAAAATTATTGGATATATTTGGGCCATGCTAATATTTAATCAAGGAAAGTCTTAAGACCCTAGTGGAGAAATAAAATAGATGAGCTGTACCCTCTTTTAGCTAGAAAATTTTAATAAATCAAAAGTAAATTCCTCCCTAATTTAAAACAGACTAAATGAATTACTCATAGAAGTTTCCCAGGTATTTTTCTTAGCACTAGAAAGCATGTAAAATAATTATGAGCCTATCAAAGAATATCAATAAAATAATGACATTGTGGTTGGTTAATTCATGCAAAGCTACCCTTATATCATGTATAAAATACAAAGAGAAAAGAATATCTGTGTGCTTGCCTGCCCGCTAAAGGGATACAGTTTCAAGCCAAGCGCTAGGCTCACCTTGGGATCGCGGGACCCCGGAAGCTGAGGCAAGAGGCCCACAGGCCAGCAGCCCGGCTGCACAGTGAGACTCTACCAAAGAACAATCATTAAAACAAATTCAAAAGAAAAAGACTAAACTTTCCAGTCTCTTCAGAAGTCCCCATGGCCCACCCAAGCACATCTCCTTCCTTCCTTTTCTATGGTCATGTTCAACATTCCCTTGCTTTTAAAAGAAAAAAAACCAACAATGTTTCTATGACTGTACCTAAGGTTAAGGGATAAGTTTCACTCAGCATGCTTCTGACAGCTACACACTTGACATCATGGAGCATGGGATCTCCACGACCTGCTTTCTTGTTGGCATTTCCACTCCAGAGATCCATCCAGTTGACACCTGTGGCCCCAATGCACAGATGCGCTGCACAGAGTTCTGTGTGGATCATTTACTCAGTCGTTACTCTGCTGACAAGCATTACGGTTGCTTCCTGTGTTTCACACTGTACCACTGATGCTCTGAGTGTTCTGTGATAGCTCCTCGAGCACACGTGCAGTTTCCTTAGGAAAAGCGCCCCGGAGCTTGCTGGGACAAAGGGTACACATGACTAGCTTTATCTGATCCTGTCAGCGTGTTTCCTGACACGGACACACCAAGGCTCACCCTGCTGTGTCTGGGACACACGGCTACTATGGCACATCCCACCGTCCCTTCACACTACTGTCCTGGGATAAAGCGAGGCCTCACTTGCACTCCCTTGGCTGCAGTGAGCAGCTTTCCTTTTTGGTTTGACTCTTCTTTCATGAACTGCCAGACAAATTTTCACAAGGTCTTCATTTAACATAGGCAAACACCTGTCCTCAGGCAGGCAGGCGCAGTGATGCTCACTTGTGACCCCAGCACTTGGGAGGCAGAGGCAGGAGGACTGCTGCAAGTTCAAAGTCAGCCTGACCTACATAGTGAATCCCAGAGATACACAGTGACAGCCTGCAGCAAAATGTATGCATGCATGCATGCTCGAGTGCATACATACTGTACGTACATACATACATACGTACATAGACAAATAAAGCTCTAAAGTCTTTCCCTATGTACTTATTCCATTTTCGAATAGTCTCTGTTTCATGCTTCTTTGCCCCAGGTGAGCTCCCTTCCTGTGACGTCACTGATGCTCAAGTTTCAGGTCACTTTGCCCAGAGAAGCCATTCCTCAGTTCCTAAGTTCCTTCATGCAACTTTCCTTCAGGATCAGAGGTGGCAGTGGTGACTCAACTTAGCAATTAGTGTGTGTGTGTGTGTGTGTGTGTGTGTGTGTGTGTGTGTGTGTGTGTGTGTGTGTGAGAGAGAGAGAGAGAGAGAGAGAGAATGAATGAATGAATGAATGAATGAATAGTGCTGCTACTTAAACCCATGTCTTGAACATACTAAGCTCTATCACTGAGCTGCCATGAGCATACAATTTTATTTAAATACTAATATGTTAGATATTTGCTGTTGTTGTTGAGACAGAGTCTTACTATATAGACCAGGCTGGCCTCAGACTCACAATCCTCCTTCCTCAGCCTCCTATGTGCTGGGATTATAGGTGTGATTTAAATGAGAAGGTCTCCCATAGGCTCATGTGTTTGAATGCTTGGTCCCCAGATAATAGAACTGTTGGGGAAAGACTAGGAGGTGTGGCCTTAGGGGTGAGCTTTGAGGTTTCAAAAACCCATGGCAGGCTGGGCAGTGGTGGCACATGCCTTTAATCCCAGCACCTGGGAGGCAGAGGCAGGTGGATTTCTGAGTTTGAGGCCAGCCTGGTCTACAAAGTGAGTTCCAGGACAGCCAGGGCTACACAGAGAAACCCTGTCTCGAAAAACAAAAAAACAAACAAACAAAAAAACCAAAAAAACAAAAACCCATGGCAGACTCAGTATCCCTTCTCTTTTTCCTCCTCCTCTTCCTCTCCTCTCCTCCTCTTCCTCTTCTTCCTCCTCCTCTTCCTCTCCTCCTCCTCCTCTTTCTCCTCTTCTTCCTCCTCTTCTTCCTCCTCCTCTTCCTCCTCATCCTCCTCCTCTTCTTCTTCTTCCTCTCTCTCTCTCTCTCTCTTTCCCTCTCTCCCTCTCTCCCTCTCTCCCTCTCTCCCTCTCTCCTCTTTCCTCTCTCGCCATTCCTGGGGATTAGGATGGAAAGCTCTCAGCTACTGCTCCAGTGCCATGCCTGTCTGCTCCCTGCCCTGATGATCATGAACTACAAGCAAGCCCCCAATTAAATGCTATCGTTTATGAGTTGCCTTGGTCATTGTGTCTCCTCACAGCAACAGAACAGTGACTAAGACAGTCTCTCACTGGGATCTGGGAACTTGATGATTAGCATAGGTTTTACTGGCTAGTAATCCGCAGGGCTCCACTTCCCACAGCATCCCCAGTGCTGGGATCACAAGTGTGCATCACCAAACCTGTTTGGTTTTTTTTTTTTTTTTCTTTTTACATGGGTGTTGAAGACTAAACTCAGGTTCTCAGCAATGTATAACAAGCACTGTGCCTACTGAACTATTTCCACAGTACCTAGATGTACTTGTGATACATAAACATTTAAGATATTGAGTTGTTTAAAATAGCATAAATTCCAGTACTTCATAAATAGAAAGTACAATTGGGTGGGAGGAGGGATCATAGTTTGAGTGGGAGGAGGGAGAGTAGATTGGGTGGGAGGAAGGAGAGTAGATTGGGTGGGAGGAGGGATAGTAGATTGGGTGGGAGGAGGGAGAGTAGACTGGGTGGGAGGAGGGAGAGTAGAGTACAAGGAGCTTTTATGAGAGTCTTGGGGTAAGATAACATTTTGTTTTTAAAACCATTGACAGAACTGGAGAGATGGCTCAGTCGTTAGGAGCACTGGCTGCTCTTCCAGAGGAACCAGATTTGGTTCCAACCACCCACATGGCAGCTCACAACAGTCTGTGACTCCAGCTTTTGGGAATGCAATGCCCTCTTCTGGCCTCTGCAGGTGCTGCGTGCATGTGATGCACATGTTTACATGCAGGAAAACACATGCACCAAAGGCAATAAAACAATAAACACAATCAAAATGTTTCTATGAAAACAATAGTAAAGTGTGTCATTTCAGATGAATTAGCCAACAAAAGGCCACTATGCTTGCTGCAGGAAAGGTACAAGTGGTAATGGCATTAAGACAGTGGTGGCAGTGTGTCAGACAGACAGTGGTGATGGTTGTAAGACAGACAGTGATAATGGCATGTAAGACAGACAGTGGTGACGGTGTGTAAGGCAGTGGTGACGGTGTGTAAGGCAGTGGTGACAGTGTGTAAGACAGACAGTGGTGACGGTGTGTAAGGCAGTGGTGACGGTGTGTAAGACAGACAGTGGTGACGGTGTGTAAGACAGTGGTGACAGTGTGTAAGACAGACAGTGGGTGACAGTGTGTAAGGCAGTGGTGACAGTGTGTCATGCAGTAGTGACGGTGTGTAAGACAGACAGTGGTGACGGTGTGTAAGACAGTGGTGACAGTGTGTAAGACAGACAGTGGGTGACAGTGTGTCAGGCAGTGGTGACAGTGTGTCAGGCAGTGGTGACGGTGTGTAAGACAGTGGTGATGCATGTGTAAGACAGATAGTGGTGACAGTATATCAGACAGAGGTGACGGTGTGTAAGACAGTGGTAATGGTGTGTAAGACCGTGGGAGAGTCATCTGGAAATGTGCAAGCAAAGAGTCTAAAAATGCTGCTAAGCCTGGTAAGATTTCAGGGATCCATCATTAGAATATCATTCTTAAAGGAGATTGCATCTCAACAATGTCAGATGAACCACTCCCGCAGGAGCGCTCTAACAGGGGGATGTGCGGGAATGGAAATAACAAGACCCCGCCGCGCTTGAGTGGCTGGCGAGGCGGTGACTGTAGAAGGAAGGCAGCCTTTTCACAGGAGCTTCTTCTCAGTCATGAGCAGATAATCAAAGATGAATAAAGCGTGCTCCCTACCCCCAAGCAGCTCCGTCTGCAGTGAAAAAGCATTCCACCTTACTAAGTCTGAGACACTGAACAAGGAATTTCACCCCTCGAAGGCCAGTTTTCTCATCAGAAAACGAGATCAGTAACATGTACCTTAAAGGATTCTTACAAGAATTGAGAGTAATGATGTGTGAACTGTTAACACAGAACCCACGACCTTAAGCACATAACATCAACTGTCCCCAGCGCATCTGCGACACGGGCAGCGATGAGGCACCGTGTGCACACAGCATTAGAGAAGCCAGGACAATGAGCAGAGTTCATTAGGGTGGTGGGCTTTTCCCCCTTTCTGAAAACTTCCCTGTTCAGTTCCAGTAGTGACACTCGGGTGTGGCAGTCCCAGCTGTTCGGGAGGCTAAGACAGGAGGCCAACCTGGGCAGTACAGCAAGATCCTGTCTTAAAAAAAAAAAGGAGAGAGGAAGGGAGGGGGTGGTGGAGAGTGACTTTCCCTGAAAGTAGTGAATGAATGATAAGCAGGCAGGAGGAGGGGCCAGAGGAGGGGCCAGATGGTTACTTGGGGTGGCTCAAACAGGGGTGACCCACACAATGTTGACAACAGAACTAAAGGAGATAAACTCAAATGGATTTGGGATCTAGACTCAAGAATTGTAAATGTACTCCATGAGGGAAGCCAGGGAAAGCAAGAACCACCATGCCAAGTTCTTCAGGGGGGCTGACCACTGAGAAAAGGAACCACGGGGTGGAAATTAAGAGTTCGGATCTGAGCAAGTTTAACCTGAGGTGCCTGTGAGACATAGGAAAATCCTGTTGCAAAAACAAAACCAAAACCTTAAAAAGGCCTGATCCTCAGAAGGGATTCATGCCATGGCCAGTACTATAGACCTGGTCAGATGCCCATGGCTCAGAAGTCAGAGACTCTAGGGGGAAACCAATTACTGTTGTCTTTCTAAATGGAAACGTTGACAAATTGCCTTCTAAATATTTGTCTAGACCAGTGATTCTCACCCTTCCTAATGCTGGGACCTTTAACACAGTAGCTCATGGTGTGCTGACCCCCAACTATAAAAATTTCTTGTTGCTACTTCATAACTGTAATCTTGCTACTGTTATGAGTTGTGAGAAACAGTGTTTATAACCATAGCTTAATACTGCTCTCCACCTAGGCCCGAGACACCTCTTTGTCATAAGCAGCAATGCAGAGATTCAAGACTGGCTTTTGCACTCATGAACTCATTACAGCTATGGTTACCTGCACAAAACCAGCCACCAAGGTCAGTCAGTATCCCAGAAGGCAGTGCTAATTATACTCGGTAGGTTATAAAGGCTGGGTGCACAACAGTGGTCATAGGGTGCACTGGGGTGTGGGAGGTCCGTGGAGGGGACTGGGAGTATGAATGATCAAGCCATGTTACTGACATGTATGAAATGGTCAAAGAAAAGTAAAACATAGGTTTTTAAAGTAGGAAGTGGGAACCGGAACTAGCGAGCTACTAGGCTGGCCCAGTCTAATCTGGTCCCTAAATCTGAATAGTAGAATGTGGATTGCCACAACAATACAAAATGTAAAAAACTGAATTCCTCTGCACATCAGGGAGGCTTCCTCAGACAAGCAGCTGTGACTGGAAACCATAGTTAACTCTGGAACAAGACCTCGCAAGGCCAATGCACAACATGGAGACCCCTGGATGAGGCAGAGATGGGCTCCCCCACCTGCCATGGGGTAAGGAGTAGAGAGGGCCTTGGGGAGATGCTGAGCTGGGAGGATATAGACACAGACGGGCTTGTCTGATTGTCTTCCCCCACTCCACTGTGCCCACTGAAGCTGCCGGAGGTCCGGATGCTTTGTTGCTCCAGTTCCCCTGTTCATATGAGAATCTATGACAGTCAAGCTTCTAGCGACTAACGCCAGACTGGGGATCACAGATACCTGTCAAGACATTCAATGCTGGAAACAGGAAGCCAAGCAGCTGGGTCTATATTGACTGAAGTGCTACATAGTGACAGAGAAACATTGTAAGCTGAGTCAACGGCACAGCAATGGCTACACCCCCATGTAAATGAAAGGGAAGATTATGAAGCAGCATCACCCCAATGTTACGGAAACAAGTTCTTTGTGTTTTCTAAAAGAATGAAAAGAAATACGACATTCTGCACAGAAAGACTATGAGCACTAATTCCCTTACATTGCTACCATTATTATCAGGTTCTATGTAGTCTAGGCTGGCCTTGAACTCACAATTCTTCTGTCTCAGCATCCTGAGGGCTGAGATTCTAAGTATATACCATGCCTAGATCTTTTGTCTATTTTTTTAAAAACCATTTTTAATGTGCATTGAACCCAGGGACTCTTGCGTGCTAGTCAGGTTCTCTATCACTGAGCTATATTCTGGGAATACAGTTCAGTGACAGTCATGCTCAGCACGACTGGCATTTCTGAGGCCTCCAGTTTGAGCCCCGGCATCACAAAGACTAATTAAATAAGAGTTAGAAAAAATCACATGCACAGGATGGCGGCAGCACCTTCACAGGGGTAGGCTCACCTTCTGCAGGGCGGGAGTGGGGCAGGTGTTGTCAAACAGGACTGAGTTGAAGACCCCATAAACGCCCTCATCAAGGTGGTACACGATGCTCTTAGGGGCTGTGCCGGTTTGCTCTGTGAGGGAGAGAACAGGGGTCACACAAGCAGAATGTGAGGGGCCTGGGAGTCGGAAGCTGGCACCACAGTGGGCTCCATAAGGAGCGGGCTGTGCAGCAAAGGGTTGCCCTTTCTGCAGCTATGAGATGGACCCTGCAACAAAGGCCATCTTTTGTGGTGACGTGGATCCACTTCTGAGTTGGGAGAACTTCCCTGAGCAGCTGAGTCAGGACACCATAATTCCCTGTGGTCTCTGAGCCCCTCGCGGCCCCAGGAAAAGCAGGAAGGTTCATCCAAACTCAGGTCACCAGGACATGAAGCCACTTTCTCAGGGGCACATGACAGGGAGGACATGTGCCAGAGTAAGGAACCAGGTGGGCTAGCCACACTAGGTAGGATAGCCCCAAGTCTATAAGAGGTCAGGAGAAAGCATGAATGCACACATGCACACGAACTGACCACGCTGCCCGGAGCCCCCATGCTACCAACAAGCTCTTTCTGGGGAAGAGCACAGCACTGTAAGACTCTCCGGTGTGAGGGGCCTGGAGCAGAGGGCAAAGCCCAAAATCAATTCATTGACCCCGCGTCACTCATGGGACTCTGACAGATCCCTGTGGGAAGCATTGGCTATTTGGAAGGGCAAAGAAATCACTGATGCCAGTGGTGAGGGCATGAGAGCTCCTTGTCACGTGATGCTAGTGGTGTGGGCATGTGAGCTCCGAGTCACGTGATGCCAGCGGTGTGGGCATGTGAGCTCCGAGTCAGCCTGAGCTGAATTCCAGCGCTGCTCTTTATCAACCCTGTACCCCGGAACTGATGACTTAACCTGTCCCTGCCTATGTTCTGTCCTGTGTCAACAAATATGTTCTCGTAAGGTTATGAGAAAGGATGAGCAGAGAAGCCAGACTTGGGGTCAAATGCAAGATCACATCTAGCTAATCGTTAACCTCTTCATTTACATCCTCTTTGACTCCACTTCTCATCCGTAAAAGCAGCAGTTCTCAACCTATCGTTCAAGATCAAGTGACTCTTTCCCAGGGGTCTCCTGAGACCGTGGGAAATATCCGATACTTACATTATGACTCATAACAGTAGCAAAATTACATCTATGAAGTAGCAATGAAAATAATTTTATGGCTGGGGCCACCACATCATGAGGAACTGTATTACAGGGTCGCAGCGTTAGGAAGGTTGGGGACCCCTGGAATAAAGGGATAAAATTGTCTTTGGGGTGAGGGGAACTGACTGCAACTTTCCCTACAGCGAAGACCCATTCTCCAGAAGGCCCCACCCCTGCTTGGCCGGCCACTGCCTCAGCTTCAGGAAAGAACTGGGCTCTGCTGCCCATCTGGCACCCCACCTACCCTCCCTGCTGGGCTGGTTCAGAACCTCCTTCTTGGCAACGATGCTGATGGCCACAGTGAAGGCAGAAGTCACGTAGTAGCGCCCCAACTCAGCAAGGATGTCCACACCACAGCCCTCAGGGAAGTACAGGTCCAAGGCTGAGTTAATCACTGAGGCCATCTGGGAAGAAGAGCGTGTGGAACCATGAGATTTTGGGAAGAGTCTGGCAGTGGAAAGGTCCCAGCTGGTAGCCGGAGTGAGGACTGCGAATAGCTCGCTCCTCCAGATAATCCCACACTGAAAGGGTTGTTCTTTCCTACAATGCTTGGTGCTCAGATTCCAGCTCCCAGGCAGGGACCCTTCCTCCATAAACAACTAGCATGTTACATAGTAGGTTAGACCCCAAACCAAACGTGCAACGCTAGACCTGTCATCAGGGCGGGCCAGCCTGATTGCTCATTAGGGACATTTAGAGGGACTCCTTTCCTTCTTATGCAGACACTACTTTTAATTATAAACACAACTGAGTCGTGTGGGCTTGGCGATTTTTATTGTTGGCTTGTTTTGTCTTATGGGGGAAAGGTTAGTTATTGTAGCCCAGTCTGGCCTTGAACTCCTGACCTCCTACATCTACCTCCCAGGTGCTGGGATTATAAGCGTGTGATACCGTCCCCAGCACATATATAACCTGCAGCACTAAATGTCCTGTCCACACGAACAAACGTTTTCATCATACCCAGCCAGTCTGAGCACTGGGAAGCTATGTACAAGGCCACAATTTTCCATTTCAAGGCTAATTCCTGGGACACCTGGGGCCTTCTCTGGGTCACTTCATCCTCACAGACTCCAGAAGTATTGCACTACTAAGGAGATGCGCCCCTAGGGGTCAGAATGGGAATCACTACAACACATTTGCGTTGAATACAAGGTGAGCAAAACAAAGGTTGGTTTTCCTTCCGCCCCCTTCCCACCAGGTTTCTTACCAGCCCATTGGAGAGCAAATAAGACACTCATACTCAGACCACTGTAGAGTTCATGGTAAGTAACTATACCTTGGCTGAGCCTCTAACTAGCTAGCTAAGCACATGGGCTAGAGTCAAGCAGAGCTGGGGTACAGCCAGCTCGGCTGTGGACTTGGGAAGTGACATAGACTATGAGCCAAGCTGAGCCACAACACGGGGTTAATAAATAGCAATAAAATCCACCAAGCCCAAGGCGTTGACAATCAGGCCAGAGGTAATGCACAGTGGGCTCCATAGGCTCGCCCCTCCCCTCCCCCCACGTCAAAATAACCATCAAGTCACACTTGACCACACAGTTACCTCTTCAAATCTCACTTTGGCTCCCTCTAAGCCAGGAAAGCCGCCGCCAAGGTCCAGGATGTTCATCGTGTGGCCCAGCTCCGCACCCATTTGAAACACAAGTCTGGCATCCGCGATGGACTGGGCATAGGCCTGGGGGTCAGGACAGCCACTGCCAATGTGAAAACTGGGAAGGGGGGAGGGGCCTCGGCTTACATACAAGGTCCAGGTAGCCCCATGTTACAGACGCAATGACTGAGGCCTGGAACATTAGGCTACAGAGGGCCATGCGGGAAGCTAGGAGCGGAAGGAAAGGCCTCTCTGAAGAGAAACCTTTTGGGATGAGGGCTGGAGTCCCAAGGTATCATGTGGTCAGGGCAAGTCACTAGACTTGCTTTGTTTACATCTTGCCATCTACAGGCTGGGGAGAAAAGCCCTTACTGTCCGAGGGTGTGGGATAAGGTATGAAGCACTGGGCATGGAACCTGAAGTACAGAATAGATCATTCTAGAGATGTGGCCCTATCTCTGCATGGACAGAAATGTCTCCTGAGCATGGCCATGGACTCCGGCTTATAGGTATGCAGGACTCCCTCAAAGCCACGTCCATGGGAAGAACCTCCTGGGATAAGACCTTCTGGGGACTGTGGAGCTACAGAAAGCAATGCCAATAAACCTTCCTTCTAAAGACAGGACACTCTCTGGTGGCAAAACTGCAGGCCCAGCTAAAGGCCCAGAATGTCCACAAATAATTCCTGGGGAAAAGGGTAGTGAGTCTGGCCTGGAGAGGGCGGCTGGCTCCCAGTGCGCACCTCACACCCACCACCTCCACATGGCTCTTCTTGGCGTTCTCGAGCAGATGTCTGCAGGATTTCAGTGACGCCCCGAACCTTAGGCTCAGGTGATTCAGAGAGTGGGAGTCCTGGGTAGCAATGCACAGAACCATCCTGTGGAGAAATGAGGCAATCCTGATGAGTGAGCCCCACACTGCCACGCGCAGCTGCTGCTCTTTAGACTACTGAACTGAGAACCAAATAGCTGAGAGGCCACTGAGCTCACACAGCCTTCTAGGTCACCCTGCACTGCCAATAGACTTCTGAGACACTTGCTGGGTCCAGACCTCATCAGTCCAGGTGGCTCAGGTCTTCTCATTCAACTCCACACCAGGCAGGTTTCCTAAGTCTTCAGACATCACACAAGAGGGAACCACGTGTCAAAAACAAAAATTCCTGGGGCTGGAGAGATGGCTCAGTGGTTAAGAGCACTGACTGCTCTTCCAGAGGTCCTGAGTTCAATTCCCAGCAACCACATGGTGGCCCACAACCATCTGTAATGAGATCTGATGCCCTCTTCTGGTGTGTCTGAAGAAAGTGACAATGTATTCATATACATACATACAATAAATAAATAAATAAAATCTTAAAACAAAACAAAAACAAACAACAGCAAAAAGACAAGACATGGGTTATTAAATGAAACCTTAATTGCCTACAAGTTATTAATCAGGAAGACTCCAGAGGAATCCAAAAAAAAAAAAAAAAATTCCTAAGGACAGTCCTCAAACACGAGGGGTGCTGTGCTTTGGGTGAGCCAGAATGGCTCCTGGATGCCCTACTATTCCCTCAGACCCCTGAAAGCTAGTAACAGCCACAGCCAGAACAAAGCATCCACTCCCACTCCACTTGCCCTAGGCTCCTCCCCTCTGACCAATGTTAAAGTACCCTGCACCCGTTGCACATGGTGTTCAAGCACCGTGATGCTTGTGCGAGCGTATCCTTAGATATTCTATGCTGTTTACCAACACCCACATATTTGCTTGGCTGTTTATGCCTCCCCAAATTTCACTTATTCTTCAAGGCCCACTTCAAATGTCATCTTCCCTGAAGCTGTGGATTCTTGATCTTTGAAATCCTTTGGGCCTTTTCTACCTAGGGCTATAACAGGTCTGCCCTGGATCTGGCTCCTATCCAGGAGTACCACCCCACCCTCCTGTGAGTGTGATGCAATCCAAGCAGCATCCAGGGTGAGGATCTCTCCCCAGCTCCCCACTTCTTCCCCCACCCACCCTCACCCAGCAGCCCAGCCTCCCTACATAAGTGGCCCTCAGCTTACTTGGCACTGGGGTGGCTTTTGACCACCTTGGCCAGCTCCACTTCATTGTCGAAGCTCAGCAGCCTCACCCCGTGCTTGGCAGCATACTTGATCTGTGCAACTTGCTTACAGGGGTTGGCACAGATGATCTTACTGGCAGGGACACCAATGTGCTGGACCAACTCCATCTCTGCCTGTGGAGTTCCAAAGGTTGTGGTGAGGAGGCCCCAGCAGAGCCAGATGAGGAACAAACTCATAACTATACACTGACCTATCAACATAAGTAGGACAGCTCTTTTTTTATTTGTTGGTTGGTTGGGTGGCTTTGGGGTTTTTTGTTTTTGTTGTTGTTTGGTTTTTCTAGACAGGGTTTCTCTGCATATCCCTGGCTGTCCGGAAACTGGCTTTGTAGACCAGGCTGGCCTCGAACTCAGAGATCTCCCTGTCTTTGCCTCTTGAGTGCTAGGACTAAAGGTGTGTACCACCACTGTGGCAGCTCTTTAAGACAGCAGATACACAACAATCATGTCACATTCATTACCTATTCTCTGACGTCAGGGCTGCCATGAACAGACACGAGAGTGGTGTACTGCACAATTCATGACAAAGATCGGGCATATTTGCATATTTATTTTAACTTCCTGAAAGCAGAAAATCTCATTCTAACATAATCAGTGTATTTATTCCAAAAGGTAAATGCCTTTAAAGGGAGGCACATGGGCTGAGGAGATGGCTCAGCAGTTAAGCACACGTGTTGCTCTTGCAGAGGACCTAGATTCAGTTCCCAGCACTGACATGACAGCTAACAACCATCCATAACCGCAGTTCCAGAGGACCCACTACAGGCACCAGGCATGCACACAGTGCACATACATACATGTAGGCAAACCATCCATATGGATAAAAATAGATAAGTCATTTTTTAAAAAGGACAGGATGCACAGTTTCTAACTCACACTGGCATAGACTCACTGGCTTCTGACAAACTGAGATGTTTAATGAATATTGCTAGGAAAATAGAATGAAGAATATAAAAAATACTCGGCATCTGTGATTACCTGCACAAGACCTTCAAGACTGGGGCTGTGAACATCTCACTGTGGAGTGGGAAGGAGCTTAGGAGGCCCCACCCAGCCTGAGACAGTTAATAAAGCTAGGTGCGGAGATACACGCCTTTAGTCCCAGCATTCGGGTGGCAGAGGCTGTCGGATCTCTGTGTTTGAGGTCATCTCGGGCATAGTGAGTTCTAGGCCAGACAGGGCTACATAGTGAGGCCCTCCCCCAACCAAGAAAAAGAAAAATGACTAGTTGGGAAGAGAAAGAGGAATGAGGATCCACTAAAATGAGAGAAAACAGAGGGAACCAAGATGAATGTGGTCAAAATACTTTATAGCCATGTATGAAACATCATCATGACACCGTTACATGACACAGAAACACCATACGGGTAACCTCCAGAGGACTTGAAGTCAAAGAGATGGCCATGCTCCCCTGTTCAATACAGCACCAATCACAATAGACATGACACAAAACCAACCTAAACATCTGTTCGTGTATGCGTGGAGAAAACATCGTAGAATACAACTGATTCCTTTGAAAGCACAAAATTCTATTATTTGTTACGTGAATGAACATGGGGGACATTGTGGCAAGTGAAATGAACCGGGCACAAAAAGGAAAATGAATGAGCTCACTTAGTGCAGGGTATATGCATGGTGTACACGTTTGTGTGTATTGTGTAGGTGCATGTGTGTGCGCATGTATGTGGGCGCCAGAGGTCTATGTCAAGTGTCTTTCTCGGTCACTCGCCACCTTACTTTCTGAGCCAGGATCCCTCACTGAACCTGGAAGCTCACTGATGGAGTAGACTGTCTAGAGAGCAAGTTCCGGCGAGCTCCTGGTCTTCTGTCTTCCCAGCACTGAGACCACAACCACAGCCCTGTCACCTGGCGTCCTCACACTTGTGTGGCAAACACTGTATCAGATGAGCCATTGCCCCAGACCCTGCATTAACTATGTGGAATCTACAAATGTCAAAGTCAGAGAAGCAAAGGGTAGGATGGTTAAGTCCAGGGCTGAGGAGCTGAGAAGCAGTGAGATATGGCCCAAAGGGTGTTGTTCCAGTTAAAAGGAGTAAGTTCCAGAGATCTACTGGACATCAGGATGACCGTGTGAATAACGATGTGTTGTGTGCTTAGACGTCGCCAGGAGATAGGATCGCAGGATCGCAGCTGTTCTTAACATACACACACACACACACAAAGAAAAATGAGTTAAAACCTGTGTTAGGTTGGTTTAGCCAATCGTGTGTGTGTGTGTGTGTGTGTGTGTGTGTGTGTGTGTGTGTGTGTGTGTGTGTGTGTGTGTTGTGTGCGTGCACGCGTGTGCACACATACATTCGTATAATACACATACATATATTACCTGACATGAGAAAGTCTTCAAGGCCACAGGTCTTTCTGACACAGATCACCCAGTCAGTCCAAAAGCCTGTGCTGGGCCAATGAATGTGTTCTCTCTCCCCATCCCCAACCCCCAAGGTCTCTTCCTTGTGGTTGCTGTTGTTTGGGGAGTTTGTTTTTAATTTTTTTTTAAATTACATTTGTTTATTTGGAAGAATGTGTAGAGGTCAGAGGACAACATTCAGGAGTTGGTTCTCTCCTTCCACCATGGGTCCCTGAGGTCAAACTCAGGGAGTTAGGCTTAGTAGTGAAGGCCTTTACCAACTGAGTCATCTTGCCAACTGTTATTTTTGCTCCTGAAATGATATCATGTAGCTCAAGCTGGCCTGGAGGTGACCCTTAAGCACTCTATAGGACATGCTCTATCCTTAGCCATTCCAGGTTGTGGTTTATGCAGCACTGCGCCTCCCTGCCCCCAGCGCTTCCTCACCGCTACTGATCATGGCTCCCGTGCCTGCTGCATCAGGGATGGGGATGTGAGTGCCACAAGAAGGTCCTCAGTGAGATGCTTTCCATCAAGGGCTAGTGTCTTAGTTAGGGTTTTACTGATGTGAACAGACACCATGACCAAGGCAACATTATAAGGACAATATATAATTAATCGGTGCCGGCTTACAGGTTCAAAGGTTCAGCCCATTATCATCAAGGCAGGAGCATGGCAGCATCCAGGCAGGCATGGTTCAGGCAGAGCTGAGAGTTCTATGTCTCCATCTGAAAGCTGTCAGTGGAAGTCTGACTTCCAGGAAGTAAGGGTGAGGGTCTTAAGCCCACACCCACAGTGACACACCTACTCCAACAAAGCCACACCTCCGAATAGTGCCACTCTCTGGGATGAGCATATACAAACGATCTCAGCTAGAAAACATTTTCTGTAGTCACTGGCATCAGCTTCTTGAGCAATTCAGTATGTTAGGATTACCTAACTGTCACTCTGAGTACCAAGCCAGCCACTGACACCTCGTAAATGAATTAGCATGGTGATCTGGTCAAAGTTTATGAAATCAGGGAGTGTACTTAATTTGGCTCACTGCCTACAGTTTTCTGACCTGCCTTAACTGGACCGTTTTGTTCAGTTCTCACAGACCATGCAGGGAGGATGAGAAGCTGTGCAAGGCCAGCGATGTCTTAGCATATGAACCCACACATACATGTGCACACAAAATAAATAAAATGTTATAAAAACAAAAAAGAAGCTATGCACTGGCGATGGTGGCGCGCGCCTTTAATCCCAGCACTTGGGAGGCAGAGGCAGGTGGATCTCTGTGAGTCTAATCCAGCCTGGTCTACAGAGTGAGTTTCAGGACAGTCAGGGGTACTCAGAGAAACCCCATCTCAAGAAAAAAAGAGAGGGGGAAGGAGAGGGGAGAGAAGGGGACGGGAGGGAAGAAGAGAAGAGAACAGAACAGAAGAGAACAGAAGAGAAGAGGCCATGCAGCAAATGACAAAGCCAGTGTCCAGGGTCACACATGCCTCTCCATGAATAAAAGAGTCGAGAGAGTTTAGGAACGTGATAGGAGAAACGAGCGCTGTTTGTGGCCATCGTAAATCTAACGCTGACTGAGCAGCTTTCAGCACCAGTTGTTTACACCCATTAATCCCTGAAAGGCCAATAACCATCAAATATCAGTCTTCACTCGCCACGCCACACTTCACAGAGGGGAAGGCTGAGTTCACACACACACATACACACACTCACACACACTCACACACACTCACATACATACACACTCACACTCACACACACACACTCACACACACACACTCACACACACTCACACACACTCACACACTCACACACACACTCACACACTCACACTCACACTCACACACACTCACACACACTCACACACATACACACACACACACACACACACACACACACACACACACACACACTGAGGTCCATCTGCCGATAGTGACAGTCAATAAGAGGCATCGTGGGACACAAAGATCCAACTTCGGAGCTGGGCTTATGGTTGTCACAGCTCACATTCCAGATGCAGATCTGTCACCATGCCAAGTCTGGGTGAATATGAAAATGTTCCCTCTTCCCTTACACAAGATGCAAAGAGGCAAAGGTAGCCCTGTGAGGCCTGTGATTTCAATAAGTGTGGTTATAAATATTTAGACAGTAAGCATCACTCGGGAAGGCTTGCTCTAATTCAGCCACTGCATTCCAGCCCTATACATTCACATTTAATAAACCACCTTATGAGGTAGATTTGGAAGTTTGGAGGGTTAAGTCATTAATTCAAAGTCATAGAGCTTAACTGTCAGAGCTCAGCCTACCCTGACAGGCATCTCCTGAGCATCTATTAATTTGCCAGACTGTGACAAGTGTTGAAAAAAACAAGCGGTGAATAAAGACTGGATCTCCGACTCTATGGAGCTTTCAGACAAGTGGAGCAGAGGCACAGACAAGAATGGCAGAGTGGCCAACGGGTTCAGGTATCACAACACGAAAACATACAGCATGCTAGAGCAGCCCTGGGTGTGAAGGACAAAGGGCGGCCCGAGGAGTCAGAAGGGCAAGCGGAGCCCCCATTGGAGCCCTGGACAGGTCAAAGATAACAATTCAGCAGAGGGAGCCGCCTGCACAGGATCTAAGGCCTACGGAGAGATGAGAATGCTGGGTTGGACTGGGTGGGGTTCCGTGCCATGGAAATGACGGGGGCCGAGAATGTGGGCGGAGCCAGCCACCTAGGAACCAGGAAGCAGTGTGTGTGTTTACATGTTATCTTGTGTGATGAAACATCAGCTTCAGGAGTTCCAAGACAGACACAGAGCCAGATGTGACCATGTACACCTGTGATACCAGCACATGGAGGTCGAGGCAGGATTTGGGAGTTCAAGGCCAGCCTGGACTATTACAGACCCTGTGGGAGGGAGGGAGGGAAGGCAGGAGGGAGGGAATGAGTCAGTCTTGCATTTTAAGTGAAAGGTCTGAGCGCTTATTCTGGCCATCCGAGAAAGGTTCCATGGGATTCTGGGGACACTGGTCCATGCCTATCACAATCAGAAATGCCAAGGCCACTCTAGAAAGGACAGAGGAGGTGCTCTGGAGAGAGGGTGGCTTGATGGATGTGGGGGTGAGGGGTGAGGCTATGAGGCTGTGCACCAAACGAGTGGGCAGGTGTGAGTTGACCATTCAGGCGAGGAAGGCAGGCAAAAGGACAGTGTTTAAGGCGGTGGGAGAGCTTGGTTCCAGAGGGCTGCACCATTCCAAGCAGCAGGCATTGGAGGTGCCAGCAACCAGAACCTGCGCACACGACAGAGTGAGAAAATGCACAGGACAGATCATCCAAAGTGTTCTCTGAGGGTGAAGGCAGGCCCAGAGAAGCGCTCGCTCTCTCTCACTCTCTCTCTCTCTCTCTCTCTCTCTCTCAATTGGGAACTTATATTACTGTTGGATCTTATTTAAAAGAATATTTTCTGGGTTGAATACTGTTAAAAGATGATAAAATAATTTCCCTGACTAGATCCAAACACATCCACACAGAAAGTTTCCCAAGCCTTTTTTAGCTTGCCGCACTAAAGTGACTGGGAATAGTCTACACCACGGGCATTCTCTGGATCACAAGATGCTTACTGTGTTTCCAGTCGACCACTTGCATGTTCCTAAACACGCCACATCTGCCAGACCCGGAACACAGAGCCTCTACCTTGGCACGCAACCAGCATCCTCACGCTCTCTTTGAGTGGATAAATCAATAGCTACTTGAATAGTCACAGAGACCAGGTTGTGGGGTTGTTGTTATTTGCTATTTTTTTGTTGTGTTGAGGTAGTTCTTTTATATAACTCAAGCCAGTCTCTGTCACAACAATCCTCCTGCTTTTAGCCTTCTGAGTGCTGGAATCACAAGCATGAGCCACTATGCTGGGCTTACAGGTCATGTTTAAAATAAGGTGTTCAACAGAATCTAGGAAGTGTTCATGGTTATAAGCTCAGCACTGCTACAGGTTTGAGACCAGCCTGGGCTACATAGACTCTTTTAAAAAAAAAAAAAAAAAAAAAAAAAGAAGCAAATCAAATAAGTAGGGTGTGGTGGTATATTTATGACTGTAACCCCAGCACTCAGAGAGTGAATTAAGAGGATCAAGAGTTCCAGGCTGGCCTCAGTTGCATAAGATCCTATCTAAATAAAAAATTACAGCAGTCACTGCATCCTCTCTGATCCCTGGGTACCAGGTTAGAAGAAATTCCTAGACGTATCCAAACCAGACAGACAGCTCTGCAGTGTTCAGTCACATGGGGGAGCAAGGGAGTAGGCTGGGGGAGTTGTTCATTAATCCGGAAAGAGGCAAGATCAAAGACAAGAGTCCCTTGGGAAGTAGGATGAGGCTCAGAGCACTGAGGGAGTTGCGGCCTGTGCCTCTGGCCTGATTGTACATCCAGCCATTGTTCATGCCAGGCCTTTGGTCTAAGTCCAGAAAGGTATGATACCACCAATCATGGTCACCGACTGTGACTCACCAGAAGAGGGCAGCCTCCACCCTTAAAACACCTATAAGGGGTGGCTAGTGATGTGGAACAGTGGTGCTGTGCTTGCCTAGCACATTGGTAAGCCTGGGTTGTAAGTGCCAGAGGTCACCACTCAAGCAAAACGCACCAAGCAATCTGTGTGACCCACCACTGCAGGAGAGAAGATTTTCACCAGCCACACTGCACAGCCAACCCTCTCCAAGGATCTTGGAAAAGGCAAGGTCAATAGAGTCTAAGATCACATTGCCAGACTCAAGCTGGCATCTCCCAGGAACGACCTGGGGCATGTGGCTGAACCTCTGTGACTCACTTCCTTATATATCAAATGTGTATTCCGGGGACTGTTGTCAGAATCCGGGTAAGAGAATGACCTCACAGTAAAGGAAAAGCCTCACGGAGCTGTTTCAAGAATGAGATCACTTGCAGGAAAGTCCTGGCAAGAGCCTGACCCAGCAGAAGCACTCAGCCAATGGTAGACATATTCAGCATATCCCTTTCTCCTGTCTTTGAAGCTTTTCTAAGACTCTACACCCCATGACTCTGTCATTTGGCAGCCACCCCCTGAAACTAGAGGACCCAGCACCTTACTCCTGAGTTTCCGGAAACTGAGGGATCTAGTCAGTTGGCTTTTGCTTTATTTTTCAACCCTAGTTCAGAGGAACCAAAGGATCCTATCTCTTCCTCCCTCTGTAGGGAACTTGCCGGAAGGCCACAGGGGGAGCAAAGCCTTCTGCCTCACTGGGCTTCATGACAAACACACATAGAACAAGGCCTGCAAAGAAGACCAAGAGGAGACTCCTGAACCACAACGAATGAACTACAGTTAACCTTCAAGTAAAGGTTAACCTGCCTGCTCATCTCCCACCCCAGTGTATGCGTTTTCCTTACTTGGAATCACTCGCCCCATATGCTTGGCCAGGCTAGCTGTCCTTTCTTCTCCAAGAATTTTTTCAAGGACTCTGTTCACATCACCGAGTCACGATGCTGATCTCCTCAGAACAGCCATTACTAGTCATCAAGAAAACAATGGTGCTGACATCACAAGGCATGCCCAGCAGGCCTACGTCCTCCTCAGGGCTTGGCACTGGCCCTGACCTCTGCCTGGAAAGTCCTTCCTCTTGTTCTCCACCTGGCTCAGTCTTCTGCCTCATTCAAGTGTGAATTCAAAATCTCAGAGGAGCCTTCCTCGGACGACTACCTAAAAGTAATCCAGCCAGGTGTGGTGATGTGAACCCTCCTGGAGTCCCAGCAATTAGAGACGTGAGACAGGACTGAGACCTCCAAGCCAGGCTGTGGGCAACAGTGAGTTCTAGACTAACCTACAGTCCACAGGGACTGACGCTGCTTCAAAGCAACCCAAGTACGACCCCCTCACCCGCCTTCATTACTTCCCACCTACAATAGCACCTGTTTTCATTGTTTAATTTTCTAAAAGGCACCATGAAAAGGGCCTTTGTATTGTTTACTCACAGTCAAATTCCCAGCTGGGATAGCATTTTGCTGAGTGAATGAATGAGACAGACTTAAGCAAGAAGACTCTTAATCCAGCAGAAACAGAATGGATGGAACTCAATGACTGAGCAGGCTCTGTCTTGCTCAGTGCCATACTGTGAGCCCCACCCAGACAGCCACCATAGCTCAGAACTACAGACTGCACAGGAACAGAGCCGATCGAAAGCCAGCAGGAGGGAATTAAAAGCCGAAATCAAATTAGGAAGACGGCCTTCGGCAGCAACAACAAAACTCTGAGCGGATTAGTCTGAAAAACACAGTCACACGTCAAGCTTATAAAGGGGGAAAATCCAGCCACATAGGAGTGGTTTTGTTGTGTTTTGCAATTACAAGATTAGTACTGACTGCTCTAAGCCAAGGCATTTTAAAACTGCTATTAAGTTTAAATTTTTTTGTAAGTAGAAAAATTAAAATATGGGTATTTCTTTAAAAAGAAAAACAGTCTGGCATGATATATCCCAGCACTTGGGAGGATGGAAGTTAGGAGAACCAGGAGTTCAAGGTCAGCATCAGCTACATAGTGAGTTTAAGGTCAGCCTGGACCACATGAATCCCTATCTTAAAGAAAAAAATATGTAAACATAAAACAGAAAGGTTAGTGCAAACCCATTTAAAAGGTGACCCATATGCCCAGAGACATCTCAGGATCTCATTTGGAACTTCAAGATGACAAGTTCCGCGCATTTCTTCCTCCCTCCTCCCTGGAGACTCCTCTTGAGTAGGTGTCAAGTACACGTCCCTCCTAGTCCCTGGAGCCCCCAACACCAGGAGGGCCACATTTGGTGAGCATCAAAGCTAAATGGGCAGGGACAGAGGGGCTCACCTTGTTGGCACAGCTGAAGCCCAGCCCCAGCTCAGCCAGAACCTTCAGCACGCCCAGACTGCTGTTGCACCTGACAGCATAAAAAGGCCGGACTCGAGGCAGGTACTTCAGAAAGCAGAAGTGCTTCCTCACTACAGCACCCAGGTCGGCCACGAAGAAGGCAGCCACCTTGCCCTGCACAGCAAGAGGCGAACGGATGTGAGACCCAGGTCCCTCCCTGTGCATGCTGTCCACAGTCCTTCCGAAGATTGGACATCAGTACCCTGCTGTAGCTTTCTGAGGCTCCCGTGTCCTCCAGGATGGAAGGCAATCTCAGGGTGACATTTAAGGCTGTGTGACCAGCTCCAGTCCCTCCCCTCAGTCCAGCTAAAGCCAACTGTATACGCTGTCTGTCTTTCCCATCCCCAAACCTGTGCTCCCACCATGCCCTCTGCCATGTCTGGCAAGTTCTCAATCTCCTGTCATTCAGTCTAAATGCTACCCCCACACTTTATGTATGTATGTATGTATGTGTGTGTATATATATATATATATATATATATATATATATATATATATATAGTATAACTAACCATATATACACACACACACACACACATATATGGTTAGTTAGTTATACTTATAGTTTTTATATATAATTATATATATTGTTATATATAACATATATATGTTGTGCATAATAGATTTTAATCTATAACATTTAACGCTCTGACTGCATTCTGCATGTCCTTTCAAAGCAGCAGACCTATACATACATATCTGCTCCACGAAAGGCAGATACTGTGGCTTACAGCCCACTGCCACTTCTCTCAGTGTTCATCCCACCTGCAAGCCATGCCTGCTCCTCGAAAACATGGATGAGGCTGTGGTAAACCCTCCCTGGGACTCGCTTTCCTCTTCGTGCAACTTTTTTTTTTTTTTAATGGATACCCATTCGGTATCCAACATAATCATTAAGAGGCAAAGAAGGCCAAAGACCTTGAAAGGGCATGGATCTGGAGAAACAGCCCTTAAGTAATTACAAGTCCCTTTAATAAACGGTAGATGGGACTCTCTACAGAATAGGTTAGTGGCCATGGAGGCAGAGAATACAGAATCAGCCAGAAGCAAATCAGGAAAAAGACAACCGTGGTGGGAGAGAACACTGAAGACGGGTAAGGGGGAGAGAGTGCCCCCCCAGAGGGCACAGCCCAGAGAAGGCACAGTGAAACAGCACCTCACATACACAGTGACTCTGGGAGTATGAAGCCAGAAGTGCGGCTGTGGGTCCCGTGGCAGTGGGGAGCTGGTGTGGGATTCGGTTTTAGAGGAGAGTTGCAGGAGGTGAGAGAAACAGGAGAAGGTCATGGGGGCCTCGGAGAGAAGAGGACCAACTACAAACGGAGGTTCTCCCGTGAAGTTCCTCGAACCTTAAAGGTGAGCTTCACAGAGCTGGGTATGCCTGAGTGAAGGAGGGGAGAGAGCTGAAGGTGGGAACTCCTAGGTTCCCAGCAGCAGTGCTGGGGAGACCGGAAATGTGGTGATGCTGTTCTTTTCTCAAGGCAGGAAACACAGGGAGGGCAGATGTGGGAACAAGGACCAAGAATTGGGGACAAAGGGGGCAGTCTAGTAAATATCACATAAATGAGAGAATGAGGGTCTCCTACAGGCAACCAACCCACACCCTCTCTCATCCCCTCACCGTGGTGGCCTGGGAGGCCCCCAGAGTGAGTTCCTCCAGCAGATCCCGGGTGCTGAAGCCCTCCTCCACCATCACAAAGTCCGATTCACTCAGGTAGCCAGCCATGCTGAGCAGGAAGAGCCCAGGGGCTGGATGAAACCGCTGCCTTGGCCACCGCCTTAGAAAGTATGCAACACACTGTGGGGAGAGGGAGATGGAGGAGACCGCTGGGGAACAGGCTGCATCCCTCACCTCCCCCAGGCCTAGGTTCCCTGCCCAGTCATGCTCTGCCCCCCAGCACAAGCCTGAGAAGCCAAGGTTCGCTGGGAACGGTGATGTTGTGTCTGCTAGAGCCTCAATTACCCCCATCTGTTAAATGGGATTGCTTTGGAGTTCTTTTCCAGTTCTGAAATTTGGGATTGGAAGGAAAAGAAAGTGTGGGGACAGATCTGAGAAACCTAGGTGGAGAAGTCTTCTAACTGAAGGATTCCTCCAGTCCGGACCACGCCCACCTAAAGGGCCAAAATCGTGAGCTTGAGATCGAGTGTCCTCTCTGCTTCATGACCTTGGGTCAGTTTCCCCATTTATAAAAGGTTGGTTCTGACACGCTAAGAATGCTCTAAGAGCCACCGGTGGATTCTGTCCGCGGGACCGCTCTCTCGAGTGCAGGGGTCCCGCACCCCAGCCCCAGGCCTCCTTACCAAGCCCCGTCCTCCTTCGCGGGGGCCAGAGCCAGGCGCGCTGCTAGGGGGGGTCGCCGGTGACCTCGAAACTTGTGCAACACCCCGAGGAGGAGTGGCAGTTGCGGAGCCGAGGCCCCTGCTGAGAGGAGGCAAGGGGGCCCGGGGGACGGGTCAGCGCCCAAAGCCGAGGGCGCCCGCTCCCCGAGGCTCCCCCCAGCCATCTCCTGCACTCGCCTTAAAACGCATTTACACGGCTTCGGCCCATAGGTCTCCCCAGCGAGTGAATCGGATCCTCGGCGCCTCCGCTCGCTCGCTCCCCCCGGCTCCGGCCCCGCGGCCTGCGCCCCGCGCGCCCAGCAGCCACCGACCCCACGCCCCGCCTTGCGCCCGCTGCTCGCTTATATAAGCCCCGCCCTAGCCCCGCCCCGGTGCCCCTGCCCCGCCCCTGCCCGCTCCGTAGCCAGGGCAACCGGGTGCCGCCAGCCCATTGGTCGATTCGGACATAAAGCATTCAGCCCTGCGAGGCTGCTCCGCAAAGCTGCGCGGCTAGGCAAGCTGCCTGACTTGTGTCCGCGGAGGTCCACGCGGGAAATCCTTCGAATCCTAGGCGTCTACTTGGTCTGAGCAGCAGACCCTGAGTCCTGAGTCTCAAAAAATGACTCCGGAAAACTTTCTGTCCCTGGCAAGTCGATGGCTCCCCGCCTCTCCCCTGGTGAAGTTCTGGCTCCTCCCTTGGAGCCCAAGCCTCCTCCTGTCTTATTTTGTAATATGACCTTTTACTTAATCGCCTCTTCTAGGCATCTTAAACTCCCAACTCAAATGCCAGCTCAAATGTGTTTAGAGAGGGTTTTTGTGGCTTCACGAGCTCAAGGCGATGCCTCCCTTCTTCATTCTCAGAATCCACCAGACTCCGGTGAAATGTGGCTTTGACTCAAAGCATATCTCCTCTTCTGTACACAAATTGCTCATCCATCAGAGTCCAGTGTAATGTCTTCCTCTATCGGGCCTTCCCTGGCCCCAAAACGCAATGGGATTCACAGTCCTTTTCTCTGTCTGACCCCTCCCTCCTTCCTTTGAGCCTTAATACCGGTTGCTGAGATTCCTGCCCCTACTTTTTTGCCTGATAAAACATCTCAGATTTGTGCATTCCGAGGACAGGGACTGAGAACAGGGCTCCCTTGAAGTGCTTAGTGTGCACACGGTGCTGCTTTGAAGATAATTCAAGAGTTCTCCGAGTAGAAGTCAGAATGCTGCTTGTCTCTGAGCATGTGGCTGATTGGGAAGGGGTGAAATGGAACGTCTTGGGGAGCTTGGTAATGGTTACCAACGTGTGCGTGTGTGTGTGTGTGTGTGTGTGTGTTCCTCGAATTATACATATATGATTAATGTCCTGTTATATGTGTTATGTAAACTACATCAAAAATTTACAAGTTTTAAGCCAGGTGTGGTGGCACATGCCTTTAATCCCAGCAAATCTCTTAGCTCAGAGCCAGTCTGTTCTACAGAGAGATCTACTGTCAGGAATACACAGAGAAATCCTGTCTCAAAAAACAAACAAAAAGTTTACAAAGTTTTAGAAAACCCTGGTAGGGTTAGAGAGACAGCTCAGAGGTTAAGAGCACTTGTTGGTCTTGCAAAGGAGCAGGTTCAATTCCTACTACCCACGTGGGAACTCCATCTAACTCCAGGTCTAGGGGATCCAACACCCTCTTCTGACTCCTCTGGTCACCAGGCACAAATGTGGCGCACATATGCATGCAAGTGAAACATTCATACACATAAAATAGATCTTTTTGAAAAAAATAAAGAAGGAAAGAAAGCCCTTGACATATAATAAGTACTTCATAAATGGTACTGACTTGCCAAGAATATCCCAAGTTTTATTTGGTAGAAATCTAGAGATAGTCTCACTTAATTAAACTGCCTTTTAATTATTGTTTGAAGTATGTCTGGGGCTGAGGATGTAGCCCAATTAACAGTGCATTCTAGCATACGCCAAATAAACAGGACATGTTGGTGCTTGCCTGTAACTGCAGTATTCAGGAGTAGGAGTGGAGACAGGAGGATCAGAAGTCATCCTCGGCTACAAGAGGAGTTTAGAGCCAGCCTGGGCTACAGGAAACCTTGCCTTAAGAAAGAAACAAAACAAAGCCATGTGTAACACCTCCTGAAGAACAGTCAAGATGTTCGTAGAGAAAAGCAAGTAGCTTGTGTGGAGCTTATGGTAAATCCCGTGTTTAACGTGTGGGGCCCCATTTACATCCCCATCGCCAAAAAGGGAGAGAAAGGACTTCCTCCCCCAGATATCACAAAACATTCTATTAGGTTGTAGTCTTGAAAACAATGTGGTTCTAGGGCAGGAAAGGGCCATTGAATAGTCATCTGGATGGGAGAGCTTGCTTCACAATGAAAGCAGAGTTTCAAACCAGTGGAGCTAAGAGCTTGGTCGGCTGTGAGCATTCATGCACTTGCTAAGCTGTAAGCTTTCTGAAGTCAGAGGTACTTACTGTCCTGCCTCAATATCTCCTCAAGTTGTATTTTACTACACAAACAAAATATAGACCACAACTGAGGCATTGTGGGACCATGGAGTCAGAGAACGCCATTTTCTGATTCTCACCTCACTGGAGCCACATGTTTCAACTGAGCAGCCTGCCTGGCCTTCTTTACCCCTATGAACCAACCAGGTTGAAACTGCTTTCTCTAGGTCCTTCTGCTTGGAAGCTTTGTGCTTTCTGTGCACAGGAGTGTCACTCACAGGTTCCTGCTTTGAGAGCTTGCAGCATGAGACTTACAGTTCTTGTCATGAATCTTCTTCCTCTCTCTGAAGGAACAAGGTTCTCCTGAGATCAAGCATCAGAAAGGGGTGGGCCTTGAGAGCCATGGAAGAACCCTTAAAAGATGAGTCTCAGAGGAGGGGAAACACACCCAAACATTGTTGGCTCTATGTTTTGTTTCTGAAAAAGGATCTCACTTGTAGCTCAGGCTGGTTTAGAACTCACTATGTATTCCTGGCTGGCCCTAAGCCCATAGCAATCCTCTAACTTTTCAGCTTCCTGTCACTGATGTCAGTTCCCACACCTGGCTTCTACTGCTTTTTGCTGTTGTGGCTTTTGCTTATTTGGTTGTGCTTTTTTTGGTTTTTGGAGTATCTTGGAGGTTTTTGTTGTTTGTTTGTTCACAACAGGGTCTCAAGTGGCTCAAACCAAGGATGACTTTGAACTTCTGGCATAACAGGCATTCAACACCATGCCCAACTTTAAAATTAATTTGTTATTTAGCAATTTTGTACACTGGCTCTACATTTTAAGTGTTCATTGAGCTGACTGCATTTTGGGGACCATGGTCTAAGTCTGCCTGGGATTAATAGACACATAGTAGGTACAATTAATATCTCCATGAATGAACAAATCAGAATTCAGTCTACCCATCTGTACTCTGTAAAGGATTAGTAATGAAGGAAAAATCTATTCCCTGGACTGGGTACAAATAGTCTGCCTTTCTCTTTTTCTCTATTAAGTAAATATTATGTCATTGAATCAATATGACAGTCTTATGTCCTGAGAGCTGTAGTTGTTCCCATTTTGTAGATGAGGTCTGAAGCTCAGAGAAGTTCAGTAACTTGCCTAGAATAACGCAGCAAGTAAAGGTGGAGCCTAGTGGCTGGGTGGAGAGGTACAGCTCTGGCAAATAGGAGAGGCCCTAGATTCACTCCCCAGCATCACTCAAAAATAAATATTTTACCAGGCGGTGGTGGCACAGGCCTTTATTCCCAACACTCAGGAGCAAGTTCCAGGATGGCCAGGGCTACACAGAGAAAGTGTGTCTCAAAAAAACAAGAAAGGAAGGAAGAAAGGAAGAAAGATCCAGGCAGCACTGGTGCACACCCCTAATCCCAGCACTTGGGAGGCAGAGGCAATCAGCTCTGAGTTCTAGGCCAGCCTGGTCTACGGATCCAGTTCCAAGACAACAGCCAGGACTACACAGAGAAACCCTGTCTCAAAACAAAACAAAACAAAAAGAGAAAAAAATGTGGTGACTCTTGATCTCTTAAGTGTGTGTGTGTGTGTGTGTGTGTGTGTGTGTGTGTGTGTGTGTGTGTGTGTGTTGGTATATGTACTATGTGTGGGTACATAAGCACATGGATACATGTACTAGTGAAGGTCAGAAGAGTGTCTCAAGCGTCAGTTCTCAGGTTCCATCCATTGTGTCTTTCCGAGACAGGGCCTCTCTCTAGCCTATAACCCACCAAATTGACTAGTTTGGCCTGCCGGCCAACACCAGGGATCTTCCTGTCTCCTCCTTCCCAACGCTGGATTAGAAACACGTTATACCCGGCTCTGTACATGGGCTCTGGGGTTCTAATTTGGGTCCCCGTGCTTGCCTTATTGACTGAGGCTTCTCCACAGCCCCTCCCCCTTAACTTTTCGTCTTTCTGTTTCTCGATGATGCCAAGCAGCGACTGGGAAGTCATCCTGCTGGCATCCGGCCCAAGCTCCTCTCTGCCTGTCTCTCCTCTCTGTATCACCATTGCTGTACAGAGAGCCCTTGGGACTAGAGAGTTGGCAAAATGTTTATTTATTCAGGCTTCCCAAAATTGTGCCTGAATTAATTTCCTAGGGCTGTTGGGACAAAGCGGCAGCAGCTGGTGCCATAAAACAACAGAAAATGTCAGTCCTCATTTCTGGAGACTGGAAATCGGCAATAAGATGTCAACAGGCTGGTTCTCTCTCTCTCTCTCTCTCTCTCTCTCTCTCTCTCTCTCTCTCTCTCTCTCTCTCTCTCTCTCTCTCTTCCCAGCCTTGCTTCTCAGCCTCTTGTAGCCGTCCTTGGCATTCCTTAGCTTGTGGGTGAATCACTCTAGCACAGTGGTTCTCAACTGTGGGTTGTAACCCCTTTGGAGAGGGGAGTCGCATGACCTTCCACGGGGGTCACCTAAGACCACCAGAAATATCGGATATTTCCGTTACAATTCATAACTGCAAAATTACAGCTATGAAGTAGCAATGGAAATGATTTTGCAGGTGGGGGTCAGCATAAGGAACAGCGTTAGGCTGAGAATTGCTGCTCCAGCAAACTACTGTCTTTTCTCCGAGGGCGTTCCCATCACTCTCTGCATGCGTCTGGCTCTAAGTCCCAAAATCTCCTTCAGTCGAGGCCATGCCTTACACTGGATGGGGACTTACCACAGTGAGTTCCATTTAACTTGCTGAGCTCTGTCACGTGTCAAGCAAGGACACAGTACTAAACGTTACAACTTCAACATACATTCATGTGTGTGAACATAACGTGTGTGTGTGTGTGTGTGTGTGTGTGTGTGTGTGTGTGTGTGTGTGTGTGTGCTTGTGGATGACGGTGGTCAAGGCCTGGTGTCTCCTTCAATCGCTTTCCATCTTAATTATTTTAGATAGGAGCTCTCACTAAATCTAATGTTAACCAACAAGGCTAGGCTGGCCAGCCAGAAAGCCCCAGGGATCCTCCTGTCTCTGCTTTGCCAGCATTTGGGATTACACACACACACACACACACCCTAGCTTAAGACCTTGGGGGTCGGAGACAGCAGTTCAAACCACCCTGGCCTTCCATACTCCATACCGCTGTCTAGGAGGCACAGGAGCATGGCGGGCCCTTGAGAGACAGGAAGGTTGTCTAATACTTGGTGCCTGGCAAAGCAGATTTTTCATATTTATTATTTGTGTACGTATGTGCGTGTGCACTGCCCCAGCACATATGGAGGTCAGAGGACAATCTGCAGGTGTCGATTCTCTCCTTCCACCGCATTGATCCCAGGGACCGAACTCAGGTGGTAAAGCTTGACAGAAGGCACCTTTTGCTCACTGAGCCACCTTGCCAGCTGTTTTTCCCATTCAAATATCAATGTGTTCTGTTCACCGTGATTCACTCCTCGGGGAGAGGTAATCAGAGAAACAGAGAAACATGTCTGAGCACCCCAGAGAAGGCTCACAGGCCCTTCATATTTAGACGGCTCTGCAAGGAAAGCATTTTACCAGGTCCATTTTACAGATGGGAAAATTCAGATTCCGTCATTCTCCAAGGTTGCCTTGATAGGAAGCTGAAGCAGGGACTTAGCCCTGGACATGCGCCCTGGGAAGGAGGCATGGACCAAGGGGAAAGAGTGCTTTTAGCTCATGGCTTGAGAGAGCAGACACAGTCATGGTGGGAAGGTCTGGCAGTCAGCCGCATTGTATAGCTGGCGATCCTCACGTTTCCATGGACCAGAAAGCAGAGAAAGGAGAAACCAACTTTTGTCTGGCTTTCTTTTCTCCTCATCCTCAGAGCAGGGACCCAGCCCTTGAGAAGGTGCCACTTATATTCAGGGTGAGCCTTCTCCCTCTGTTCAACCTGACCTCAGTGGAAACGCCCTCACAGATGGGCCCAGGGGTGTGTCCCTTAGGTGATTCTAAGGCAAATGGATCACAGAAATGAACCAGCCCAGGATGTAAAAGCCAGAGCAGAGAGTGTCACCACCAGACCAAGAGCAAACAGCAGGAGACCTGAACCACAGCTGGAGCTCATGGTCAGAAGACACACATGCGAAGTCAGTACTGCAAACTTTTCAAGGGCTCTGGGTGAGGTGGAAGTCCTGAAACCTCTAGAAGCCAGAAATAGAAAAAGAGCGGCCTGGGGACTTTTTGAGGTCAGAGACGTTCACAAGTTAAGGATGGAAACCAATAATAGGGAAAGCCACTGTTTATTGAGCATCTACTATATATGCCCCAGGCTCTGTGCCATGTGCTTCAGAAGCGTTAACTTTCCTGAAGGGCTTGCCATTGTGCAATGATTGACTTACATGTAAATCTGACTGTACCACAGAGAGATCTTAGACCCTTAGACTCTTTGACCTGCCGCAGCCTCAAAAGCTACTTAACGCCGGGCAGCGGTGGCGCACGCCTTTAATCCCAGCACTTGGGAGGCAGAGGCAGGCGGATTTCTGAGTTCAAGGCCAGCCTGGTCTACAGAGTGAGTTCCAGGACAGCCAGGGCTACACAGAGAAACCCTGTCTCGAAACAAACAAACAAACAAAAACAAAAAAACCCCAAAAAGCTACCTACACTATTGGGCACTCCAGGTTACCAGGCGGGAAAGAAGCCCAGAGAGGTTAACTAATCCAATGTCATGTGACTAGAAAGTGGCACTGCTACATTGTCCTCCCCCTTCACAACAGTCCCCTAAAATGGGAATTACTGTTTTCATCCTACAGCAATGGAGGCTGGAGCCCAGAGTAGCCAAGTAACATGCCCAAGATCACACAGCAGGTACATGGCAGAGCTCTAGTCTCAAACCAGAATGTATACAAATGAAGTACTTCAAGAGATGCACAGTAGCAGAAGCAGAGCCCCAGCCCAAGAACCCTGAATTGTCGTTGTCAGTGAGCCATCTGTGTGCCCTAATACACGGGGGGGGGGGGTGGGGGGGGGGATGAGGGAGGATGCAGGCACAGAGAGTCTGTCTCTGCCAGCCCCAAGAAGGCCAAGTTCCAAGATGGTGCCAATTGAACCAGGGTCCTGTGGAAGAGCAGCCAGTGCTCCTAACTATTGAACTTCCAAGTACATGGACCGAACAGGGAACTCCATCCTCACTCTTCTCGTAGGCAAGATGCTCAGGTACCAGCTCGTATGCTTTGGATCTCAATGTGTTTATTTACTCTGTTAGGCTGCACCCAAACGTGAAAAAATAATACAACGTGATGATTAAGGAATTCACACACTTTCCCTCACGCCATACCTTCTAAGAAATGTGAGGAGAAAACAGACTCCGCCACAGACAAAAAGCCCACTCAGCCAACTCCCTTCCTGCAGCTGCTGTCAGAGCCAGCAGAGAGTGCAGTGCGGATGCCCGCAGCCAAGGCTCTCTCCTGCCTTCTCCAGTGGTTCTCACTCTTAGGCAGGCATCAGAAACAACTGGGGGACTTGGGACCCCACAAGAGTGCTGAGCCCCATGCCAGAGATTCTGGCTCAGTATTCACGGGGGCCTGAATGGCTATTTCTCGGCAGACCCCTGGTTTGATTGATGCTTTGAAAGGCCCAGGCTCAAAGGGATTTGAAGCAGTCCTGGCAGACAGACCAAGGCTGGGCACCTTTTAACGAAGGCATCAGGTTCTGGCCTCCAAATCCCCTCTATGGCTGCAAAAACAAACACTAGCCTAGACTGAAGGGCTACACTGTCCCTAGACTGTAAGAGCCTCCCCCCCCTCCTCTCTCTCCCCACCCCCCACTAATCCATCACCTGGGGCAACCTTCCCTGGCTGCATATCCTTGGCAAAGTGACTCATCGATTCAGAGTGCTTACATCTTAGGATTGGTTTAAAGGAGCCTCTCCGAGGATAAAAGCCTCCGACAGTGCCTGGTACGTGCTTTAGCAAATGCATTCTGTGTCATAGCCATTACTATTAGTTCCCTGAGCCAGGGTAAATAGAGTCAGAAGAGAAAAATCCAGAGTCTTGTCAGAGGGACACATTTGGGGTCATGGGAGAGGCAGTCCCATAGGAAGGCTGCTTTGGTAACTCTCTCCCAGAGGAGGTGTAAACCAGTGTCTAACCCCCCTCCCCCATTATAGCAAACCAACAACAACCAAAATACCATTCCACCAAAGTCCAATTTGGAGAACTAATGAGTTTGTAGGACTTTCTTACGGAGCATGGATGGGGGTTACTTACATGAGTGTTAGTGACCCACAAAGCAGCTGCACCTCCAGAAAGTATCACGCCACAGTAGCTCAATAAACGGAGTCCACCCCATCTCCACACCCTTCGGTCAGCCTTCCACACACTGTATAGTTCAGCACCTCCTGAGACCATGAGGCCATGCACAACTCGGCGAGAATTGCACCAGCAGTCATGGCTGCCTTGTGCAGATTATAGCCCTGTACAAGGAGGTGCTGAGACCTGATCTAAGGAATACCAGACAACGAAGCAGAGGCTCAGCAAGTGAGTCAGTACGGCACAAGGGGGCGCTAAGGAGCAAAGAAACAACTCCATGGGCTTTCACCGGAGCCTAGTTTGATATGCTAAACCAGAGGATTTTGCAAACCAGGCCCAAGTGGGGTCTCCTCCTGAACTGCTGTCTACCCACCGAAGAAAGAGTAGGCCCAGACAGACATGTTTATACCTCAAGGTTCTCTACTTCCCTCCCCCGCTGCTGACTGGCCTACCCGTGGCCCCTCATCTGTAAGGTCTCCGGGTAACTGATTGGTCAGCACCTTAGACCTGGGAGTTAGGTGACTGACTCAGGACTGGGCAGTGATCCTTCCTTAAGGGCACTTCTGTCTAAAGCTTGCAAGTGTACTATTGCCCCTGAGAGACTTTAGGTTCTTTGGACCAGTGCGAGTCACAAAAGCATCATGAGCGTCCTCAGTCACATTGTCCTCGCTCTGTCATTTTCCTCATGATAGACTGGAGATAATAAGACTAAATACCTTGTGGGGTTGGTGTGAGAAAAGAGATGACCACGTGATATGGCTGGAATCCTCGTGCTCCCTTCCCCGGTTCACGGTTCACGGTTAGGACCTAGTCCCTGCTGTGATGGTGGTAAGGCCTTTGGAAAGTGATCCTCTCCTGAATGGATGAGCGCTTTTATGAAAGAGGCTCTTACCTTTTTTGCCACATAAGGACAGAGCAAGATAATGTCATCATTTTTCCTTTTTTAAAAAATGCGTGGATGGTGCTGGGGATTGAACCCAGGACCTAGCAAATATTCTACTTGTATGCTATTTCTATAGATCTTTCTATTTACAATATGATAGATTGGTTTGCCAGTTAGCAGTAGTGTAAAGGTACACTATAGGGGTGCTAGTTACTATAAAGAGTTTTTTAGTTATATTAAATCTCTTTCCCATTTCAATGTCAATATAAAGATTTTTAATTCTTTTCTCCATTTTGATATCAGAGACATTGAATATATTTTTCTGAACTTCCCCCCCCCAGACATAAAATTTCAATTTTTAGCCATTGGGTTTCCAAGTACAGTATTAACCTAGGAAATTAAACAAAATTCTAATAAAATTAAGAAAAGACCCATCAGTGATTCAGGAGACAGTGACTGGAACTAAACAATGCTCTACTGGGATTCTAGGTAAGATTTCTTCCTATTTCTTGTGTTTTGAGAATTCTAATACTTATCCAAATTTCATCCCGTTGGTTCCCTTCCTTCAGCAAATAAGGAATTATAGGCTTCCTTTTTCAATGCATCTTTTGTTGCAAAGAAAACACTTTTAGCCAGGTATGGTGGCACAGGCCTATAACTGCACCACTTGGGAGGTAGAGGCAGAAGGATCAGAAGTTCTAGGTTGGGGCTGGAGGGATGACTCAGTAGTTAGGAGCACTGGCTGCACTTCCAGAGGACCCTGGTTCAATTCCTAGCATTTACCTGGTGGCTCACAACTGTAACTTCAGTCCAGAGAAATCCAGCACCCTCTTGTAGCCTCTGAGGATACCAGACATGCACATGGTACACAGATGTACATGTAGACACAACACCCATACATGTAAAAAGTAAAACAAAACAAAACAACCCCAGGGTTATCAGCTACACAGAGTCTGAGGACAGTTTGGGTTATAGGACACCCTATCAAGGAGGAGGAGGCAAGGGAAGAGAAGGAAGCATTGTTTACCTCTAATAGTAACAAATAACCTGTTCGTTACTATTTAAACGAGAAACAACTCATATCTGAGGGTGATAACAGCAGCTGGAACTCCAACCCGTTAGGCTGTGCAGTCTAAAAGCACCTCCTTCCCAAAGCCTCAGACTCAGGTGGGACTTAGGGAAGCCTTCCTTTCTCACATTCCCTCTTGTAGTGGTGGTTTGAATAGGAATGGCCCTCATAGACCCATGTGTTTAAATGCTTGGCCATAGTGAGTGGCACTGTTAGGAGGTGTGGCCTTGTTGGAGTAGTTGTGGCCTTATTGGAGGAAGGGTGTCTCTGTGCAAGCGAGCTTTGAGGTTATATATGCTCAAGCTACATCCAGTGTGAGACACAGTCTCCTGCTGCCTTCAGATCAAGATGTAGAACTCTCGGCCTTCCGGTACCATGTCTGTCATGCTTCCTACCATGATAATGGACTGAACCTCTGAAATTGCAAGCCAGCCCCAGATAAATGTTTTCTGTTATAAGAGTTGCCTTGGTCATGGTGTCTCTTCACAGCAATGAAACCTCTAAGACACCTACTTGATATCCTGAATCAAAATCACTCCTTTTTCCCTGCTTCTTTGAATCTTCAGAGATCAATGCTTAGGCTAAGCCTAAAAAAGCATATGACTTTTCACAGTGAGATTTGTTTCGGGGGATGGGGGGGTCCTTCAAAGTCCAGATGGCCATTTCTCCTGAATGTATTCATTCATAAGCAGTATTTATGGGGTTTTGTTGGTTGGACTTTTTTTTTTTTTTTTAAGACAGGATCTTGTTACAGAACCTTGGCTAGCCTCAAGTTTACAGCACTCTTCCTGCCTCTGCCTCCAAAGTGCCAAGTACAGTCATGTTTCACCATACCCAGTGGAAAGCACTGTTGGTAATCCTGAGAACATCATACAGGGGTGGGAGGGCCGACTGCATCTCTAACTTCCACCACTTCAACAACGAACATTACCAAGAACCATGAAGAGCAATTGTCTAAAACTGAGGTCATGATTTGGATCTCTAGGTCTGGTGGCTTGGATGAAAATGGTCCCCACAGGCTCATAGGGAGTAGCACTCTTAGAAGGTGTGGCCTTGTTGGAGTGGGTGTGGTTTTGTTGGAGTAAGTTTGTCATGGGGAGTCTCAGATGCTCAAGCCTGCGTCTCTCTTGCCCTGCCGTCTGCCGATTGGATGCAGAGCTCTTCAGCACCATGTCTGCCTGCGTGCCACCATGCTTCCCACCAGACATTAGTGAACCAAACCTCTAAATTGTAAGCAAGTCCCAATTAAATGCTTTTCTTTATAAGAATTGCTATGATTGTGGTGTTCCTTCACAGTAATAGAAATCCTAACGAAGACACTAAGGGCTGATGGCTTCAAAGAAATTACATCTGACTGGAAATACTCCCTCTTTGGTGCTTGGGCACTGAGAATAAGGGATCCCATGTAACACTACCTTCTAGGCCATCATTATACGAATGGCCAAAGGCACCACCTCTGAAGCAAGAGCAGCCTCTATCAGAGTTTAAATCAACTGCTACCTAGACCTTGAACAGTCCCCAAAATTGTGAGCAATAGAATTCTGATGCTTATAAACTATCTAGTCTGAGGTATGCATTGTAGCAATTCAAACTGATTAAGATGCTATGTGCTGTACAACACTTTCCCGCCCAAGTCCCAAGCTCCTGGAATAAGACTCCGAGACTCAAAATATATTTTCAAATACTTTGGCCAAATAGCCCTGGCTGGTTCCCCAACTAGCTCATACCTTAATGACCTGTTTATTATAATCTAGGTTTTATCATGTGGTTGGTTACCTCTGCTCAGCTCTCAATGTATCCATCTTCCTCCATGTTTCCTGGAGAGTTCCCCACCTTCTCTCTATCCCAGAATTCAATCTCCTTACAGGATGCTCCACCTTCTATCCTACCCTTTCTTATAGGCCATAAGCGTTTTATTGACAAGGGATGCATTCATACAATACAAGATATTCTCTCTACAGCTATGTAAAATGATCAAAATGGTAGACAGGCTTTACATCCAGAATTACCATTGCTGTCATCTATTTGCAATGGCTTCATGGGCTTGATGTTCCCTGTGGTCTGTCCTTGTTGACCTGAGCATTAGACAGAGTCCTTAGAAAATCACTTCCCTCTCCAAGTCTCCATTCCCTTCTTCCTGACACTAGCCATCTCAGAGACTCTCAGATCTAGTCTCTCTCCACATCTGGGATCTGGAGTGAGACCGTAGCTTGTCTCTGATGGAGGAATGTCCCCACTGTGATGTTGCAAAGAGAATCACAGGGGCCTGACAGGGCCAGTGTTCCAGGCCTGTGGCTGCGGGTTTCCTCCTCTCAGCTTGAGAACTAGACGCATGCCACACCCTAGAATCTTTCAGTGATCTGGAAATTGGCTTCCTGAGTCTCAGCTTCCTCCACTATCAAACAGGTCTTCAGAAGGATGTTGAGAAGAATGTTCTAGAACAACCAGCTGCTAGCACATGAGGACCAGCCAGCCCCCGGTGCTCTAAGACCAAAGAAAAAGAGGCAGACAGAGCAAGGGATGCATGAAGTACAATTTGATAGGAACTTACAGAAGCTTGGCTCTGGAAGGCTACAAGACCAAGTTGGATTCTCATCATTTGGGTCCCAAAGAGAGGCGTATTTATGGGTCAGGATAAAAGCGACTTCAACCTAGCTGGAATGTACTTGGTTTATCTCAAGCTAACATCAAAGATTCAGACTCATCCGTGGAGCTAAGGGTTCAGTTGTGAAGTTCCACATACCATTTTAATGGGTTTTGCCTACTTATAGTTTTCTGGGAAACTATGCAGAAAAAAACAGCTAAGGATATCCTGGTGTAATCTATGGTAATTATGACTCAAGATGGCTACAGTCATGTCAAGCTGAATCCATGCAAAGAGTAAGTAGAAAGACAGATGCGAAGCATGTTGCCTATTGCCCAATAAAAAAAAAAGTGTTCCAGTCATATCAGACATTGTTAACTCTGAGCCCTGGATAGATTCCTGCTGTAGTTGAGGATCCATGGGCAGGGGCTTCAGTGCACAGCAGCTGTTCACCTGAGCCTGTGTTTAGTTACTGTGGAGCTGTTCCGTAGGCATGGTCTGTGGCTATGTTGGAAACACTAGTTACTAGCGTCTAGACAGAAATCCCATTTGTAAATATTCCTTTTATTTCCTCAGATGATGGGATGAGCTGAGAGCCTTACCCAAGCTGTGTAAATACACAGTTTAGGCTGAGCCCAGAGCATTTTTTCCTAGGTTCTAACTAGCCCTAGGGCTTTGCCTAGAAGCTTCTAGCCTCCTTACAATCTAATTTTCCGAGCTGACTGATTCAATCCAGCTTCTCTCAGTTTCTGACTGAATTGCTCTGCCTGGCCTCATATTAACTTTGGCAATATGTTCTATCTTCTGGCTCAGTCCTCCTTCTCGTTCTCTGGTTTGTTCTGTCTTCACTTGTGTGTAGCTTGTTCTCTCTGCCACTTCTCTCTGTAAAACTGTCTGGGTAAAACTGCCATACACATACACACAGACACACACAGACACACACAGACACACACCACCACCACCACCACCACCACCACCACCACCACCACCTTTTTTCTCTCTGAATGCTCTTAAGTAGCCTCTCTTTCCTGTGCTGTTCTCAGGTGAATTGGGCGTATCCTATCTCTGGCTCATTTTGTCAAATCTTTCTCTGACTCATCGCTTTGTCTGGCCCTCAATTTGATGTCACTTTCAAAGATGGTTGCTTCCTTCCACAAATTAACCTTACCTTCATTGTTAGAGATTAAAGCGTGTACTAAGGGCTTGTGTGTATTCCTGCCAGATCCTACTGTTATCCAGGGTGTATCTGCATTCCAGCTGGACCATGTAGACCTAGAAAGTCTTTGGATTCGATCCCTTGCCAGAGCAATCCACCGTTGCTCAATTAAAATTTCTCTACACCCAGCAGCTTGTCTCTCTACCTCAGAGGCTGATGACAGAAGTCTGAGTACCAGCCGGGCAGTGGTGGCGCACGCCTTTAATCCCAGCACTTGGGAGGCAGAGGCAGGCGGATTTCTGAGTTCAAGGCCAGCCTGGTCTACAGAGTGAGTTCCAGGACAGCTAAGGCTATTCAGCGAAACCCTGTCTCGAAAAACCAAAAAAAAGAAAAAAGAAAAAAGTAATTAAATCATAAAAGAAAAAAAAAAAAAAAAAAAGAAGTCTGAGTACCAAAAAGTACTGAGAGGCCCTGGGAAAACTCTCTGGCCCAGGAGCTCTTCAAGTACCTTTCCCCACATATGCAATCTATTGAAATTATTAAATGGTCATTTACTATATCATTTAGGGCCTGAAATGGAGCTCACTTGTATCCATATCTCAATATACAACTTCCTCCAGAATAAATGATAGGGATAGGAAGGGAGGGACGGAGGGAGGGGTGGGGCTACAGAGTTGATGTGACAGAAGCAGCTGATTCACTGGATTAAGTAAAGGGCAAACCAGGCCATGAGCAAAGGAGGGTTGTTTAGTACCAGCCCTGATCAGCTTGGTCTTTGAGTGGTCCCACTCCCAGCTCTTACACAGACACATACACACCACACACACACACACACACACTCATACACACTAGTTGAGGCACTCAACAACATAGAGGTGGAGATATCACTCAATTGGTATGCTCCTTACCTAGCATGCACAAAGCCCTAGGTTTGATCCCCAGCAGGAGATGGAGGCAGGAGGATCAGAAGTTCATCTTTCTCATCTATATAGTTTGAGGCCAGACTGGATTACATGTAACCTGTCTCAAACACAAAACCAGCAATAGAAAAAAGAGGATTGCTACAGAAAGATCTTGCAAGCTGTGAAGGGAGAGCACGAGCAGGGGCTGCCCATAGAAATCCTTTATTATTTCTTTCTGGTCTTAAGGTATCAGAGGGTAGGGGTCATTGTCTGAGCAGACAACACCCACTTCCCCTTCTGCCAGCTGGACTTTGAATCCAATTGGAGATTGACCTTTGGAAATGTAAAGACCATGTTAATCCCTTCAGCAAATTCCACATGCAGCTAGAAAACACTGGTAAGTTTAGGACCATCTGGAAAAGTCTTGAAGGAACCAAATGCCCGTCAACAAGGAGAAGATGACAGAATATATATATTATTTTTCAAGACAGGGCTTCTCTGTGTAGCCCCAGCTGTCTTGGAACTCACTCTGTAGATCAGGTTGGCCTCAAACTCACAGAGATCTGCCAATCTGCCTGCCTCTGCCTCCTGAGTGCTGGGATTAAGAGTGTCCACCACCACCACCTGGCTATAGTAAAAATATTTTAAAGAAAATAACTGAGTCAGACAATGGTGGTGCACACCTTTGATCCCAGTGCTCAGGAGGCAGAGGTAGATGGATCTCTGTTTCAGGCCAGCCTGGTGAACAGAGTGAGTTTTAAGACAGCCAAAGCCTGTACTAGAAACCCTGTCTCAGAAAAGACAAGACAAGACTATTTGACTGCCAAAAGAATGACGGGGCCAGTAAAGGCTCCTGCCTCCGAGTCTGATGACCTGAGTTTGATCCCAGAGCCCATAGGTTGAAGGACAGAACCAACATGTAAGTTGTCCTTCACGTGCACACCAGGCACATGCATGTACATACACAAACTCACACAGAGCGATAAATAAATAGAAATAAAAATTTTAAAGTAATAATAACAAAAGGTTCTGGAGAGGCGGTTCAGCAGTTAAGAGCATTTGTTTTTCTTCCAGAGGGCCTGGTTCAGTTCCCAGCACCCATACAGGGAAACTCACGATCACCTGTAACTCTGAAGGATTCCACACTCTCTGCTGGCTTCTGAGGGCACTTGTGCTCATGTGGCATACACGCGTACACATAAATAGAAATAAACCTTTTAAATATCTTTTAGGGTCGGGCAGTGGTGGCGCACGCCTTTAATCCCAGCACTTGGGAGGCAGAGGCAGGCGGATCTCAGGCCAGCCTGGTCTACAGATTGAGTTCCAGGACAGCCAGGGCTATACAGAGAAACCCTGTCTCGAAAATAAATAAATACATACATACATACATACATACATACATACATACATACATACATACATACATACCTTTTAGGAAAGAAAAGAACCTGCTTGCACTGGAAGCCATGGTGAACTTCTGCATCCCAGCACCCAGAAGGCTGAGGAGGAAGGTTGTGAGTTTGAGACTTGCTTTGTGAGTTAGTCTAGGCTAACTCAGGCTATACAGCAAGACCCTGTATCAAAAACTATTAAATGCCAATAAGATAAGTAGCCGTCAAACAATTGAATAAATGAAGTAAATGATCAGACACTACATTAATCACAAGGTCTAAGCTCCTCTATTCACTTGAGTCAAATGAATTCCCTGTCTCGGGAACCACAACACTCAGACCTCCCAGTGCTAAGAGTTCTTCCCACCCACCGTCCCCAGCTCTCCATTGTCATCTTCCAGTCGAACCGCTGGTGCTTTCCACAAGGATTTCCTCCCAGGCTGTGTTTCATGAGAAGAATCTCCCCTGCTGAGCGTGTGTCTGTTGTGACAGGATCCTTTGCTTGGCTCAACCCTAGTCAAGGTTCTGTAACTTCTTCTAGATCCATCTGTGGACTTCCCTGGAAAAGCCAGTTCAGCAAAGAACCATAAGTCAGTAAGAACTTCCTCGTCCTTGAGTTCTGATTGTCCTTGATCAGTTCCTCTTCCTCCATGACCCCAATATCTGATCCTTCTGGACTGTTTTTCAGCAAGAATTCTGTCCGGTCACTTAGAAGGAGTACCCCTCACCCCGGAGGTTTCCTCTTGGTAATTTTCCATCCGCCAGCCCCATCTTCTGGTGTTCACGCTCACCAGAGCCTAATCTCTTATTCACATACCCCCACACACACACACTCCTGTGACACTTCACCACGCCTGTCCCTTTACCTATCACACTGGTCCTGAACAAAGTTGGCTTTGCCAAGTATCATTGAATAATCCTTTGTTTAACAGTTGCTGCTAAAACCATAAGAGTGTTTGGTTTTATTTTGGTTGCATGTGTATGTTAGTGTGTGAATGCAGGCATGTGCGTGTGTACGTGTGTGTGTGTGTGTGTGTGTGTGTGTGTGTGTGTGTGTGTGTGTGTAGGCTGGCAGCTTTTATAGAACTACAAGTTTGGCCCAATGACCTCAAAATGGTAGTGAATGGCTTAATTATTTCAGGTGGCGTGAGCTTAGTCAGTTCTTGAGAAAACCACATCTCGTGGCTGTGGTCTGGGTGACAAAAGGACAGGAAGTATATTACACAAATAGGAAAGACCCACCAGACCTGGCTGGCACAAAGGGAAGCATGCTGCCTGCCAGATGAAAGCAAGTTGGTCTGTGGTGACAACAGGAACCCAAAGTCTGCAAAGCTTTTGTCCATACTCAAGTGACCAAGGCAAGTGGACCTTGACCACTGGGCAAGAGCATCCTGTCCTATTCGTTCCAACCCCAGTAAGAGAGATTCAGTTAGGACAGACTGAGTTTGGCTATAGTAACAGACAGATGGACTAAGTGTGGCGGTGCACACCAGCGACCCCAGCATTTGGAAGATGGAGACAGGAAGATCAGGAGTTCAAGGTCATCCTTAGCAAGTTCTAGGCCAGACTAAGCTACACAACCCTGTGTCAAACAACAACAAAAGCACCTGGGAGTTTTTCAGTAGCCTAAAACAACAAAATAAATCCCCGCTTTGAACATAAAGAGTGACTGCTCACTATGGTTTCTCTTAGGATCATGGAGTTTCTAGTGACTACAGAGGGAAGGAAAAGGAAACACAGGAATCCTTCCCAGTAGTTTCTGATCTGAAGTCAAACATACTTCAGCTCTCCCTGCCTACATCCCATTGGCCAAAGTAAGTCATGTGCCCTCACCAAAGTCCAACAGAAAGAAGGTATGTGATTGTCCTACAGGGAAGACAGCAAATGTTTGTGAAAAAATGAAACTGACTACCACAAAAAATAAATGTGTGGCCACAGATTTCACTAGCTATGTGACTTTTAAACAAACCACTTATCTACACTGAACCTCAGTTTCCCCATGCATAACAAGATAAGTACAACCATCTAAAATGACCTGGGAAGAGAATCTCAGTGAGGGACTGTATGGATCAGGTTGGCCTGTGGGGAATTATCATGTTTATATTCACTGATGTGGGAGGAGCCAGACTCCTGCGGGTGGCCCCATTCCCTAGGGTTGGGTCCTAAACTATATGAGTGAGTGAGCCAGATAGTGGGCACGCAGGCAGTCATGTCCTCTCTGCTCTTGACTATGCTGTGATGGGTACTTTCCTGCTGACATGGGCTGTAATCCCAAGGTAGGAACTAGAATAAACTTGTTCTCTCCTACTTTGCATGTGTCAGGTTATTTTATTGAAACAACAGGGCATGGAAATAGGACATCAGCTCTGATGATGCAGATGACTCAATGACATCATATGTAGTGGGTTGAGCTTGGTACAAACACTAAGTAAAGAATACCTTGGTAAAATTAAATTATGGTGAGCTTTGATTGCTGTATGAAAGCTCTAACTCCTTAAACTGACCCTGACCCATTGTTGTTCTTTGGTTGGTTGGTTGGTTGGTTGGTTGGTTGGTTGGTTGGTTGGTTGGTTGGTTAGTTGGTTGGTTTGCTGGTTGGTTGGTTAGTTGGTTGGTTTGCTGGGTTTTGGATACAGTGTTTCTCTGTGTAGCCCTGACTGTGCTGCCTTTGCCTCCCAAGTGCTGGGATTAAAGATGTATACCACCGCCATCACCACCACCACCATGCAATCCCAGTCCATTGTTAAAGATGACAGGCTTCTCATTCAGAGGGATTTTTCTCAGCCCTCACCCCTGACCCTGAAGGCACATTGTAGCTTGTTCCTGAGAACTCACTGCTACTCCCTAGAAGTCCCCCTCAACGAAAAAATACTACCTCAGCCCTCCTGACAACAGCTTGGCCACAAACCCTGCTTTGACTGGTCAACCATGAGAGCATGTGACCTGTGTCATGTCATTGACCCATGCCACTTCTAGTCGAAGCTTTGAGGACCAACATAAAACCTCCTAGCTGTCCTTTTCCGGCGTGGTGCTTGTCCATAACTGTTCAACACCCAATGTTCAGAGAGCCAACTTCTGCACGTCACGACTTTTCTTTCTCCCCTGAGATCAGCAGGGTTCTAGAAGCTGTCCCCTCAGTGCGAATCCCTGATTTGCCACAGAACTGTAACTAGACCCTATTGATCTTAAGGGGTTATTTCTAACCACAGCTGAAGCTCTGAAATGCTCCTTTAGCTGTCCCTCTCTTTGGTCTTGGTAATATTCCTTCATCACTGCAAGCCAGATATACACACAGACACTTACTTATCTGGCTTGTTTGGCAACAAGCAATAGACTTTAGTCTTGATAATGAGCAGAATTAACTAGCAAATTAGGGGCAGAAGATCCAGTCAAGAAAGCTGTGCTTTGAGGAGGGCATTCATGGTCTGAGGTTGCAGACACATAAAGACAGAAGAGCAAAATAAGATACCACGAACACAAGAGGAGAAGAGTGAGCTCCAGGAGTGGGAGCATCAGGGAACTAACTGGGGATACGGGACTGTGGTCACGAGCCCAGGAAAGCCTCACAGAAGAGAACGTTAAAATCAGACTTCAAAGCTAAACATAGCAGTGCATGCCTATAATCCCAGCACTCAGGAAGCTGAAGCAGGAGGACTGCTGCAAATTTGAGGCCAGTGCGGTCTACAGGGAATTCCAATGGCGCCATGTCTAAAAACAAAACCAAAATAAATGATATACATTGTATGTACGTACGTGTATGTATGTACGTATGTATGTATGAATGTACGTATGTATGTATGTATGAATGTACGTACGTATGTATGAATTTACGTACGTATGTATGTATGTACGTATGTATGTATGTATGAATGTACGTATGTATGTATGTATGAATGTACGTATGTATGTATGTATGTACGTATGTATGTATGTATGAATGTATGTATATATGTATGTATGTATGTATGTATGAATGTATGTGACTGGGGAGACAGCTCCATGGGTAAAGTGCACACAAACACACACTCATATACACACACAAACACACAGATAGGTACAAACACATACACACACAAATACATAGAAACACACACCCAAATACACACACACACACTCCCACACAAGCACATACATACAGAGATTTTTTTTAAGTAATCAATCAATCAATCAATCAAGCTTTGATGGAAAAGGAGCAGTGCGTGGAATAAAATGTCAAGCCTTCCTCTGTAACCATTCCCTGCGCCCTTTGTTTGTTTGATTGATTGATTGATTGATTGGGTTTTTTTAAATTTTACTTGATTAAAAAAAAATTAATTTTGGGCTAGAGAGATGGCTCAGAAGTTAAGAGCACTGGCTGCTCTTTCAAAGGTCATGAGTTCAAATCCCAGCAACCACATGATGGCTCACAACCATCAGTAATGAGATCTGATGCCCTCTTCCGGGGTGTCTGAAGACAGCTACAGCGATTGAGCGGGGCCAGAGCAAGTGGGGCTGGAGTGAGAAGAAAAAAAAAAGTGTCTGAAGACAGCTACAGTGTGCTTACATATAATAAATAAATAAATAAATCTTTTTTTTAAAAAAACAAACATACATACAAAGAATAAATATTTTAAAAAACAATTTATTTTAATGTATGAGTATGAGCATCTTGCTTGCATATATGTTTGTATGTACACCACATGTGTGCTTGGTATGCAAGAAGTCAAGAAGAGGATGTCAGATCCTTACAAGTGGGTGTGTGTAACAAGCCACCACATGGGTGCCGGGAACTGGACACTGACGATCTGTAAGAACATCAGTTTCTCTTGAACATTGAGACGTCTCTCTGGCCAAATTTTACTTATTTTTTAAACTTGGCTTATCTCTAAACTTTATTATAAACTACATCCTTTGAGCAATCCAATTTAAAGTCACAGAATCATATACAGACATTATAAAGAATTATCATGACATTTTCACACAAGTATGTAATGAATTTTGATTATTTCTGCCCACCCGCCTCCGTCCGGTTGTGATTTATTGTTGTTTTGTTTTTCTGAGACAGAGTTTCTCTGTATAGCTCTGATTGTCCTGGAACTCACTCTAGTCCAGACTGGCCTTAAATTCAAGACATTCCTCCTGCCTCGGCCTCCCAAGCTTTGGCAAAGGTAGCATAGATAATATTTACTGCAGGCTAAGCATAAGCATGACACTACAGTACGTGCATGTATTTTTTAATTCAGCAGTCCCTGCATTGACCCCATTCTGCAAAAAGAAACAGAAAGATGACCTGTCTTACATGGTTGCAGTGCAAGATAGTTTTATGTCAGTGTGACTCAAGCTGAAGCCATCTGAGAGGAGGGACCTCCATTAAGAAAATGCCTCCACAAGATCTGGTTGTAAGGCAAGCCTGCAGAGCATTTTCTTCATTAGTGATTGGTTGGGGAGGGCTGAGCCCTTGTGGGTGGAGCCACCCCTGGGCTGAGGGTCCTGGGTTCTATAAGAAAACAGGCTGAGCTAGCCATGGAGAGCAAGCCAAAAAGCAGCACCCCTCCACAACTTCTGCATCAGCTCCTGCCTCCAGGTTCCTGTTCCATTGAGTTCCTGCCCTGACTTCCTTTGATGATGAACAGTGATGTGGAAGTGTAAGCCGAATAAAGTCTTTCCTCGCCAACTTGCTTTTTTGGTCATGGTGTTTTATTGTAGCAAAAGTTACCCTAACTAATACAGTCACCCAAGGTGCTCCTAGCCACAGGCTCCTGAACACAGAAATAAACATGGCTTCAGTGTTAGGGCTAATATTCCATCACAAGAAATCCAGATGAAGGGGATATCAGTTTGTTTATTTCAACAACCTGTGACATCAGACCAGCTTCTCTTTGAGTCTCTTGACTCTGCCTGTGGTCCCAAGGCAGCCTGTTGAACTTCAGCATTTCTTGAGCATGCACATGCACTCGAGCACCACACACACACACACACACACACACACACACACACACACACACACACAGCACCCAAAGACAGGCAGTTTCTCCTCAGCCACCTCTCTTTTTTTACTAGAAAACAAAGCCTTCACTCAGTTTCCTGCAGGAAAATTATAGAAGGACCCCGCCCTTTACAGTTTTCTTACCTAACCACCTCAGGTTGTAACTCTAACCAGACTGAGTTCTTAGCTTTGTACCAGTCAGGGTGCTTGGTGACCAAACTAAAGAGTTGAGAAATTTCCTCAACAATGTGGGGTTCTCACAAATTACAAGCCCAAGCAGGAACTGAAAACAAAAATGTAGCCAAAGTGCTGGCAGAGGCCACCGGCTACTGGCTAGTGCTGAACTTTAGCCTCCTGCACGTAGGCACCACCCCTAGATGGCTCTCTTTCAAGGGTCAAAGTCATGGGCAGAAATACCCTGGTGGCCACCAGGGCATGTGCTCATTCTCCTGTTGCGAAATTTTGCCTTTTGTTTTTTAGTTTGCTTGTAGCCCTGACTGATCTCAAACTCACTGCCATCCTCCAGCCTCAACCCTGCCCAGGGAAATGTTAGGATCACAAAGTGTGCTCTACCACACCTAACTACTACCCTTTCCACTTCAGCAGAGGGAAAATCAGTCTGAGTTTTCTACCAAGTTGCTCGCAATAGAGGATTCTCACCACAGGAAGACACACCTCTCCTGGCGAAAGTGCTTCCTCTTTACTTTCCACAGTTCCTTTTGGCTTGTATTACTATTGTTGTTGTTGTTATTGTTGTTGGTGTGTGTGTGCACATGAGCACCCATGTGCATCTGTGGAGGTCAAAGACAACTTTGTGGAGTTGGTTCTCTCTTTCCACCTTTAAGTGGATTCTGGGAACCAAACATGCCGTGGTGCTTGTGTGAATCTGGTTCTCTCCTCTCTGTGGGTTCCTGGAATCAATCTCAGACTGTCAGGTCTGTGCAGAAGCACTGCGTCCCAGCCTCTCTCTTGGCTTTAGAACTTTAAACAGTGTTTGCTTTGGAATAAGCTGCTTTCTCTTGCTAATCTTCCTTAGCTTCATGGCATGTAGATGAAATTTCACCTCAAATCTGAGTTAGCAGCCCCTCCACTGTAGTCTCTTCACAGCCTGCACTCCCCCCAGCCTAGGCTCATTACTAGTCTTTTTGTTGTTTTGTTTTGAGTTAGAATCTCATAATGTCCAGGCTGGCTTTCAATTCCTTATGTAACTAAGGCTGACCTTGAATTCCTGCTCTGCCTGACTTTGCTTTTGATGTCCTAGGATTATGGTCATGCACTACCATGCCAGGCTTTTAAAATCTTTTAGCCATTAATATAAAACTTCTTGTTTAAAAATAAAACTGCACACATTTCCATACAGCCATTGTGCTTACATAACTTTACTTTTAACTTTAGAGACAGGCTGTCACTAGGTAGCCCAGAAGTGAACTCAGAGATCCACCTGCCTCTGCCTCCCAAGAGCTGGGATCTGAGCTATGCACCACCGTGCCTGGCTTTTTTTTAAAAGTATATTCTGTGCATACAGTGCCTGTGGAGGCAGAGGGGCTGGTATCAGAATCCAAGGAAATAGACTTAGAGATGGTTGTGTAAGCCATCATGTGGGTACTGGAATTTGAACCCAGATCCTCTGGAAGGGCAGTCAGTGCTCTTAACCACTAAACCATCTCTCCAGCCCCCCCCCTTTTTTTTTTTTTTTTTTTTTTTGTTTTTTTTCGAGACAGGGTTCCTCTGTGTCAGCCCCTTATTTTTAATTAATTAATTAATTAATTAATTAGATTTTTCAAGACAGGTTTTCTTTGTGTAGCCCTGGCTCTTCTGGAACTTACTCTATAGACCCAGGCTGGCCTTGAACTCACAATCACCTGCCTCTGTCTCCCAAGTCCTGGGACTGAAGGTGTGAGCCACCACTGCCTGACTTATTTTTATTTTTAAATTTTGTGTGCGTGCATGTGTGTGTGTGTGTGTGTGTGATATGCTATGGTGGGTTCCAAGATCCAACTCAGAGCAAGCACTTTCACTTTCTGAGTCACCTCATCAGTGCCACACGTAATAACTTAGAATAGTGGTTGCCAATATTGGATGGTTTGTGTGTTACCTTAACCATTATAGTACGTTGCTTTAAACAACAACAACAAAAAGTCAGGGCTAAGGATGTAGCTTGGACCATAGAATGCTTCTTAGCTTTCAGGAAGCTCCAGTCTCAAATCTCTTCAGTGGCCTAAGCACTCTAAGTAGCTTAGAATAACTTTGAACTTCTGATACTCCTGCCAGCCCTCCTCCCCAGTGCTAAAGTTACAGGCATGAGCCACTGTGCCAGTATATATGGTGCTGAGGCTCAAATCCAGAGAGTATTCTACCAGCTGAGCTGCATTGACAGCCCATTATTAATGAATTTTAAGCATTTTTAAATGACCCAATGGTGACTGGAGAGAGAGCTCAGTACTTAAGAGTTCTTGTTGCTTTTGCAGAGGACCTAGGTTCAGTTCCCAATACCCACACAGTACAAAACCATCTGCAAGTCCAGTTTCAGGGGAATCTAACACCCTCTTCTGACCTCGGTGGGCACCAGGCAAAGCACTTATACACACGAAATAAAGAAATCTAAAAATATTTAAAAACTAATTGGTTTGAAAGTATTTTTTAAAGAACCATTCAGTTAATGGAGGTAACAAATATTTTCCATGCTGGAGAGTGAATCAAGGGTCTTATGTACACTATATTCTACCAATGAGCTATATGCCAGCAGCAATATTAATATGAGTATTAATGGCACTGCTCAAGTCACTGGTAGCCAATAAATATTAAGACGTAGCAGTTAGACCAGCAAAAAAACATTTTCATGACATTTTTGTTAAGCAAGCTTTATTTAGATTGACCAGATGGCTGGCTCATCCTAAATCAGGATATAAGAGAACAGCCCCTCACTGGCTTTTAAGGTCCCTTTTATGAGGAAGGGTTAGGGTTGATGGAAGACAGCTGTTGAGATCACTGCTGTTAGCACCCAGACAGGAGTGGGGGACTCAGGGCTCAAGGCTGCCTGTGGGCAGATAAGCACAAGAACACATCGTGCGGAACGGGAGTCATTACAGGTGATCGGGAGTTTAGCAAGGCAAAGGGGTGGGGATACATGGCGGGCTTACAAGTTCAGCGTAAGTTACAAAACATGGTTTGTAGGATACATTCGGTTTAGGAAACGGAGACTTATTCTTTTAAGGAATGGAGACTTAGTAACAATGTACAACAATGTGTCTCCTTAACAGCAACAACCTGTTTGGTTTTACATTACCTTCACCTGGTCTAGAGTCAAATCCCATTAATTCTACCACCATAGTCTAGGCCCTCACTACCTTTCTCCTGGACCTTCATGATTTCCAGCTGAGGACATCTGTTATGTGTGTCTGCTGATACCTTCTTCCTCTTATTTGGGAAGCTACTACATATATGCTTTTGGGGGACCACTCTTTCTATTCCCTGGAGTCTTGAGGGGACCATAAATCAAAAGCTTCTCTATTTTCGCTATGAGACAAAAAGGAGAGCCAAGCCAAGACAGAAATTTGCAATGACAGAAAATGTGAGATAAGTCATAGGAGATTGTTGGATTCAGGCGGGGTGTCCTCATCTAAGTTTATAAGCAAGTGATGGACAGCCATAGGAGAAAGAATGGGGGTTCAGAAAACTGTTTTTATACCAGAAAAGCTGTTTACCAGTAGACACATGGAATGACAAGGCTGGATATCAAAATTGTACTTCTCCATTCAGACCCAGATAATGCTAGAAGCATTATATTTTTAGCCAGGCTCTGTGTTCCAACCAGCTACTCAGGAGGCTGAGGCAGGAGAATTACTTGAGCCTACAAGTTCAAGGCTAGCCTGGGCAATTTAACAAGACCTTATCTCTAAGAACAAGGTTTTGGGCTTGGTGGATGGGTGGGGACACACGTGTAATCTCAAGTTCAGCTGGTTCTCTGTAAATTCACTCATCAGATTCTGTGTCATTCTTCCTCCTCTGGGAGGAACAGGGAGATGAAAGGAAGATGCAAGAGTGTCACTCTAAAGGAGGTCCCTCTCTGTGGAAAAAGCTGGAGCAGAGAGGAAATGTTCCCTTGAGTACCGTCTACTCATTCCTCCTATCCTGGTTACTCTGGCTCCTGAGCCCTGTGGTTGTACAACTGTATCTTCCCAATGAATTCCTTTTTTGCTTAATGTGGCCAGAATCTGTTTCTACCATCCACACGATTCATAGTGTATTCTGTGTATACATACACAGATGTTGAATGCCTTTAATAGTGTTATTATAACAATTGCCACAATTTGCCGGGCAGTGGTGGCGCACGCCTTTAATCCCAGCACTTGGGAGGCAGAGGCAGGTGGATTTCTGAGTCCGAGGCCAGCCTGGTCTACAGAGTGAGTTCCAGGACAGCCAGGGCTACACAGAGAAACCCTGTCTTGAAAAAAAAAAAAAAAACCAGCAACAAAACAAAAACAAAAACAATTGCCACAATTTGAGTGGCTTGTAGAATAACACAGAGTTATTATGTTACAGTCCCTCGGGTGTGTGTATCTGTGTGTGCAGCACTTGTGAGTGCATGCGTGGGTGTCCTTTTATTTTGTTTCTCTTTTTTCTACCTCCCCAGTTCTGGGATCAGAGATATGCCTACTGTACTGATTTATGTGGTGCTGGGGATACAGCCCAACCCCTTGGGTTACAGTTCTGAAGGTCAGAAGTCCTTATGAAGCAAAAATGGAGCCTGACCCAGGGTGCTGGGGATTGGGGTTCAGACTGCTTTGAGAGGTAGTTCTACTTTGCTTCTTTGATGGTGATAAAAACGCTGACCAGAAGCAAGTTGAGGAGGAAAGGGTTTATCTCACCTTACACCTTGTAGCCTAACCCTGAGGAAAGGCAAGGTAGGAAGGAACTGGAGGCAGGAACTTAAGGGAGAGACTGCAGCTGGTGGGAGCCACTTACTGGCTCATTCCCCTTGGCTTGCTCAGGACCTTCCTTCTACATCCCAGGTCCACCTGCTCAAAGGTAGCACCACCCACCATGGGTTGAGTCCTTCTATAGCAGTCAGCAATTAAGAAAATGCCCCCATAAACCACACACCCACAGGCCAATCGGATGGAAGCAGTTCCTCAGTTGAGGTTTTCTCTTCCTGAAATGCTGTGAGGTATCCAACAGAGAAGGCTGCTCAGACACGGGCTTCCGCCATGGGTTTAAGCAAATAAAAAGTCTCTATTAGCTGGCCAGCTAATAACACTGAGTTCTTGGAATCCAAGTGTACAAAGCCTTTCTTGGGGTGAGCTTTTAAGCATAAAAACCATGTCGTGGGTTGACATACTTCAGTTAACAAGAACAGTTAGACAGAAACAGAACTACAGAAGCTAAAAAGCAAGGTTGGTACATTTAGAGACTTTCCCAGAACTATGGACTTTGATGGATTAGGTCTTCATTTTCATTTTGACTGGTGACGTTATCTCCATGCTGAGTTTTATAACCTGAATGGTACTTCTGTCATGGAATCTAAGATCTGGAGGCCTACTACAGGATGACTCTACTTTGTGTCACGTTGGCAAAAACTAATCAGCACAGAGGCTAATGCCTATTGGCTCGCCTTTCTAGACTGCCCTGTAAGTGATCTTTAACACAAATCTGGTCATTATCCCCTAGAAACCTCAATTCGCCAAAGCTCACTGAATGAAACTCTCTCTCCTGCTCCAGGCTTTCCCTCCTAATCTTCTCTCAGCCTGAAATGGGTCCTGCTCCAAAGACAAGTGTTCTCCATTTGTCAAGGTCCTTCTGTTTCGCAAAGGCCTCCATTATCACTCCAGCTGGAATCAGCTGGACTGTGAGCACCACGTCTGTTACCTGGCACCAAACAGACCTTAGCTCAGCTCTATGCTCAGCCACGAGTTAGTCATGTGGCCTCGGGCAAGGTACAGTATCCAGCCTCTCTGTGCTTTAGTTTTTTTCCATCTTAAAAAAATGCTAGTAATAATGTATCTCCTGTATGCACAGGTGGCTATGAGAACTGAGTGAGATAAGACGTGCAAATTGTTTAGCCTACTGATTGGCCCGCAGTACCCAGTAATAGTAGTTATTATTAAAAATTAATAGTTGGGTAGCTACATGAAAATGAGACTTCTCTTGAAATTTTTCTTATGGTTCTTACTATGCCTCAAAGCCTAGAATATTTTATTGTAGGACTGGGGATATCGTTCAATTGACAGAATGTTTGTGTAACATGCCTGAAACCCTGGGTTCGATCCTCAGCGTGCATAAAAACAGACATGGCAGTATAAGACTGTAGTCCCAGGATTCTAGAGGTAAAGACAGGAGGATCAGGAGTTCAAGGTCAGTCTCAGCTTATAGCCAGTTAAAGGTCAGCCTAGGATACTTGAGACCCTACCTCAAAAAAATAACTCAAAAATAAATGAATAGGGGCTGGAGAGATGGTTCGGCAATTAAGAGCACTGTCTGCTCTTTGAGAGGTCCTGAGTTCAATTCCCAGCAACCACATGGTGGCCCACAACCATTTATACTGGGATCTGATGCCCTCTTCTGGCATGCAGGCAGACATGCAGACAGAGCAGTCATATACATAAAATAAATAAATCTTTAAAAAATAAACAAGTCTTACATTTTTGTAATACTTCTATGTAATCTTAGTTACTTTCCATACTGGGGTTAAGGGAGCCCATGTCTGGTCAGAATGAGAACAGGGATTCATCATCACCAATGAGAGGGAAAGATAAGCCGGGCAGTGGTGGCACACGCCTTTAATCCCAGCACTTGGGAGGCAGAGGCAGGCAGATTTCTGAGTTCGAGGCCAGCCTGGTCTACACAGTGGGTTCCAGGATAGCCAGGGCTACACAGAGAAACCCTGTCTCGAAAAACCAAAAAACAAAAAAAACAAAAGAGAGGGAAAGATAAAATGGAATTTGCCAACCCAGAAGTTTCTCCCAGACAAAGTGTGCTTTCTCCCACAAGCCCTGTGCTTTCTGGTTTATTAGCCCATTAACCCCAGACTTTTTGTGTTGCTTGCTTGTTTTGCTGTTGATGTTTTTAAGATAGGGTCTCATATAGTCCAGGCTGGCCTTGAATTTGCTACATGGCCCAAAATAACCTTGAATTTCCTCCTCCACTTCCCAGATGCTAGAATCATAGGCTTGCATTGCTGTACCTGGTTTCCGGCCCCTCGCACCCCTGACCATGTATTGTGCACACATGTGAGTGTAGCTGTGGACGTGTGTGCACATTGGTGGGAAGACCAGAGGTTGACACTGGGTGTCTTCCGTTTATTTCTCTCTCCCTTTTGTTTTTAGATTTATTTATTTTACCTCATATCTGTGAGTGTTTTGTCTGCATGTATGTGTGTACACTACACAGGTCAGTGAAGAGCATCAGATCTCTGGAACTAGAGTGACAAACAGTTGTGACTTACCATGTGGGTGTCAAGAGCCAAACCAACACTAAGTGCTCTTAACCCCTGAATCATCTCTCCTGCCCTTCCACCTTATTTTCTGAGGCAAGGTTTTTGTAACGGTGGACTTTTCCACCTGCACCCCAGTTCCTGAATAACTACTCAGAGGCTTAGTTATTTATGAATAAATGCCTAGGTCGTGAGCTTTAGCTGGCTCCCTGACTAACTCGGAACTTATACAGCCCATTTAAACTATTCCAAGTTCAGCCACTTGGCTTGTTTCTTCTCTTCTCGGTTTCATAAACTCAGCTCCCTTTCATGAGCCCAGAGTCTGGGCCAAGCATCTTCCACCCCTGACTATCTCTCCTAGAGTTCCCATCTCTTTCCCAGAACTCCCACCCTCTACTTCCTGCCTTTTGGGAATAGGCCGTCTGCTTTTTATTGACAGGTGACGCTTCTACACAGTACACGTGAGATTCTCTCTACAGGCCTTCCATTGAATCTGAAGCTCACTCGTTAGGCTAGGCTTTCTGGCCAGTGAGCTCCAAGAATCTGCCAATCTCTGCCTCCTCAGGGCTGGGATTATAGACAATTGCTGACATCACCTGAGTGCTGGGGGATCTGAACTCAGGTCCTCATATTTGAGTGCCAGACACCATTGACTGAGCTAGGCCCATCCCCTCTTTCACAGTGTTACTTGTAATCCTATGACCGTGTAGCTATATAGTGATCAGTTCTTACTTCATCTTCCGGTCTTAAAAATTACTCAATAACCCCCACTTCCTTCAAGGCCACTAAGAGAACCCAACCAGATCAAGCCAGTTCCCATGGAAAGTCCAGGATAGGCAAGAAGAATAAATGTTAGTTTCTCTTTTTTTTTTCCTTTGAATTTGTTAATTTAGTGTTTTGTGTGTGTGTTTGAGCATACAAGTACATGCAGATATGTGTGCCACAACACACATATGGAGTTCAGAGGACAACCTGTGGGAGTTGGTTTTCTTCTTCCATTTTTGGGGGGTCTTGGTAATCAAACGCAGGTCCTTAGAGTTTGGTGGCAAGTGTCTTTATTAGCTGAGCCATCTATCCAGCTTGTTAACACCCATGAGGTAAAGTGTCCGAATTGGCAGCATATTAGGGTGTAGAAAATGATTTCTATGTGCCTGTGGGGCAAGAAGGATTTCCTAATCATGTTTGCACTTACGGTTGAGAAAGGCTCCTTTGGGACAGGATGAAACTTTGACACACCTAAAAGCTGGCAACAGACATCATTGCTTTGTCCAAAACAGGCTCATCTCTCTGGATAAAAACTGTCTTTCTGCTAGCTTAAAAGTCAGGGAGGTTTATGTGTGCATATATGTATATGCATTTTATTTTGTTTTCAGTCCTGAGAATTGAGCCCAGAAACTCCTGTCTCTGTACTATAGTCAGCCCCAGCTCTCTTCCTTTTCATTTTGAGACAAGGTCTCATTAAATTGCCCAGGCTGGCCTTGAATTCACCGTTGTAGCCTTGACAAACTTTTAATGAGATCCTCCCAAATAGCCAAAGTTACAGTGTTGTTCAGTGGGGGGGGGGGGGGGGGGTTTGGGGTGGGGGATGGGGTCGGACTGCAAACTTGTTGGAATTTACTTAACCAATCTTTTTATTGGACATTTGGGCAATTTATCTTTCAGTTTTAATAAGGCAATCAAACATCTTTGTCAGAAAATCATTACATATTCCCTTGGTTATGCCTTTGAATTCCTGGGGGTGGAATTACTGATCCAAAGGGTACGTTATTGGCAATTTGTTTCCTGAGAGTCATTTTACCCACTTACACTCCCACAGGCAATTTCACGGGGCTCAAAAAGAGATTCTGGAGTCATTAACTGTCCAACGCCAAACTAGAACTTCCCACCCGCTCCAGCTTCCTTCTCGTTTTCCCGCCCACTCCATACACCAGCCGAGAGCCGCACGCGCTCTCTTGCCCTAGCTATTCCCAGGCTGGCCCGCCTCTTCCTCGTTCCCTATTCTGTCCAATCAAAAACAGCATTTTCTCAGTCTTGTCGTACGATTAGTTTATGAAAGTGTCCGTCAGGTTTGGAGGCGGGTAGAGAGGGTTGACGGACGCGACGAGCGACCAGTGCGAACCCGGAGTAGGCTGTGCACTGGCCTGGAAGCGCTAGACCTGTGAGGTGTGCGGGTGGGTGGCTGGTGGAGTGAGACATTGGTAGACATGGCTCCTAACGTATTGGCTTCCGAACCGAAGAGTCCGAGGGGCATCCGGGCTGTGTTACTGGGGCCTCCCGGAGCTGGCAAGGGGACCCAGGTGAGTGTCCGATCCGTGCCCGGCGGTGGAGCCCGCAGAACTACAAGGTCAGGGCGGTCGGAGAGCCGGAAGCTCCTTTCCCGCTCCGGAGCAAGGTGGTGAGCCCTGGCCTGCAGGGACCCTCGCGGGGTCTCCAGTTGTGTTTTGGGGAGGGTCCCAGTCACAGTAAGGGGGAGGCTGGGTTGGGGTTCTTGGGGGAACCCTGGGTCGTGTTAGGGTATCCAGGGGCTGTTATTTGAAAGTTGTGAAAGGCGATCCCTCTGGCTGAAGCTCCAGATCACAGGCCCGAGTGGGAGAAAGCTTTGGAGCCGCATGAGATGGCTCTGGTGGTTGTAATTGAGCGATTTTGGGACGCTAACATGCTGGGTCAACAGGTAAGAAAACAGGCCCAGAGGTCCAGTGACTTTTCAAAGTTAGTGAAATCGATTTCACAGAGGCTTGTGCTTCTAAAGGATTGGAGTTGCCTTTTGCCCCACTGCAGAGCCTGGCTTGGCATCTGGGCCATAGATCAGGATTGAGATTTATGCTTGCACTTAGGATTTGGAAGCTCATATGGTGGGTTATTGGTGTTCTTTCTTGCCCAGCCTTTGGCATCACCCACCTACCCCTCACCTCTACTTTCCCCTCAGACCCTAGGCCTTGGGACCTTGTTGATCGTTGTAAGTTTTAAATACCATTAAGGGAACAGGCGCAAGCCTAGCTACTGTGGAAGCTGAAGCAGGAGGCTCACAGGTTCAAGTCCTTTCTGGGCTACCACTGAAGTCAGCCCGAGCCCCAAAATAGCAGGGCTGGGAACCTGTTCTCTGGCCATTCACTTACCTAGCAGTGTGAGATCCTCAGTACCACAAGAAGCAAAAGAGTGGTGTAATAGGCCCCTGTAACCATCGATGACGGCCATTGCTTTCCCATCCACCCTCCCGACAGATGATGCTAAAGGAGCTCCAGGCACCGTAGCAGTTTTATACTATATTTTAGTATCTCTAAAACAAAATCTTTTTTAAAAATACATAAATTCAACATCCCCTACAACTGTATCAGATTAATCTTTGAAAAAGAGCCTTTAGCATGTGCGCAAGGGTGTGTGCATGCATGAGTGCACGCGTGGAGGCCGGAGAACAACTTTGCATCATTCTCCCCTTCCACTGTGTGCCCCTTGTGTTGCGCTCGGGACACCAGGCTGAGCCATCTTGCCTGTCCTGTTCCTTTTCTTTATGCTGTGGTTTTGTGGAAGAAACTGCCCTGTCCTGAGAGTATTGTCCCTTTCCCGGGAATTTCCCGTTGTCTTCCTTTGGTGTGTTTAACATCTTCCTCTCTTCCATTCCTGCAGATTTTGTTGGCTGCATCCAGTTTATCAGATTCTGTTTCTTGGACTGGCTACCCAGGCCATGTCCTGGCCTTTGTTTGGACACTTCCAATACTGTTTATCTGGGAGGGGTTCGAAGTGTTACTATCTGTTGCCTAAGCCCAGCAATTAATTTTGGGTGGCCAAGCAGTACTGTTCTGATAGCATTACTCCTTATTCATTCCTTAGCTGAAATAGCTCCTCTCCTTTGTCTCCTCCCTCTTGTTTTTTTGAGGTCTCAGTGGGTAGCCCAGGCTGGCCTGAAACTCACAGGGCGTGGGATTCCAACCATGCATCCCAGCTGGTGTTTGGCTTGTTTGTCTATAGAGAGAAACTTTTCCGTCCCCTAGGTGCTTGCTCGCCCAGCATGGTTTATAAAGTCCATTGGAATGCTTGCTTTGTTCCCTCTCTTTGTCAGCTTTCCAAGTAATGGGTTGACTATGGAATGTTTTCAGTTGAGAAATTCAAAAACGAGAAATCAAAACTCTTTTTTTTCCTGTGGCAATCAGAAGATCTGAGGGCAGTGGGCCTCTATTCCTGTGTGGCGGGAGTCACTTGCGCTGAGTGGCATTTCCGCTTCGGCCGATCACTTCGTAGAATCCCCTTCTCTGCATACACGGCCCAGTGCACACTAGCAGCTGCTTGCTCCTGACTGTCCAGTGATCTTTACGTTTCCTTCCCACCACTTCCTCGTGTACAGGTATAATTCCATATGACATGATTTATGTCAACATGGCTAAAGTTATATTTAAGTTTTTCTGGGCTAGGAGATGGCTCAGTGGACACCTTTCTCCTTTTTCTTCCTCCTCCTCCTCCTCCTCTTCCTCCTCCTCTCCTTCTTTTTAAGGCAGTATCTCTCACTGGCCTGGTGCTCATCACATAGATTAGACTAGCTGGCCAGTGAGTCCCAAGGATCTGCCCGTTTGACTCCCCAGTGCTGGGATTATAAGCATCACCACCACCAGCTTGTACGTGCGTTCTGGAGTTAGAGCTCGGGCGTTTGTACTTACAAAGCCAGTGGTTTTCCAGCTGTGCTATCTCCCCAGCCACGTATTACCTCAGCAATTGAGTGCCTTTGACAGGGTTCTAGCCCATCCATATTGTTCACAGTCTGGGCGGGGTGACCAGCAGTAAACTAAGGCAGAGTCTCGGACCTAGTTATGGTGTGTGTTATTGTTGCAGCTCCAGAGTTACCTTGAAGTGACTGAGCCACCTACCACGGGGGTAACCATGGAACACTTGAGTTACCAGAGCAGCTTTTCTCTCTGGTGTTCACCCCTGGCTTCTGTGACTTACCCAATCAAGTTCATTTTAATAAATACAGGGTGGATTGGCAGGTAGTTAGTTCCCTGGGTGTGCACAGGGCAGCTGGCTTTCCATTGTCAGCCAATGCTGACCTTCATTTTCACGGGTGCTGTCTCTAAATCTCTCACTGGGTTCCATTTCTCTATGAGGTGATTTCTTCACCTTGGTGGAATGAATCACAAACCAGAATTTCCTGCATGGAGTCCCATCGATTGTTTTGTCTTGTGCACCCAAGAAAACACCCAGTGAACTAGTTTAAACAGGGATCCCAGCTCCTACCTCTATAAAACACTGAACAAAAAGCCGAGCGCCTGTGAACACAGACCAGATTTGGAGTATCAGAGACCTTTTTCCATTTAAACCACACCAGACTCTGAGTGTGTGCGCATGAGAGTTCGTTTGGTGGTGTTGTGGAGAAATCTAAGTCTGTGGTGATGGGGGCCCAAGTGTGTGTGCCTCCCACCCGGCTATGTGCATTCCAGCACAACCTGTGAGCTTGGGATCTGTGTCTCCTATCCCCCGTTTCCTTGACTTCAGGGTTCATGAAAGAGGCATGAATAGATACTTCTTTCCATCTGAATAAGTTGAACTATGGCGGCCATTGCTGTGACAGCTAGCGCTCACTGAGGATTTACGTGCTGCGCTTTGCATGTGCCGGGCCAACATAGGTGACGTATGGTATAGGTGATACACAATTATTTCTTCTCCATTTTACGTAGAGATTTAAAACCCAGAAAGGAGAAGTAACTCAAGTCACACAGCTAGGGATGAGGTACTTATTGTAGGGTTTGACTGGAGCCCACACTCTTAGCCAAATGGCCATAGTGAGCCAGCTGGGGCAGACACCTGACTGTAGTTGAAGCCACTCAAGGGGGCTGAGAGGAGCTCATGAGGCCAGCCTGAGCTATGTAGTAAAACCTGGTCACAAAAGCAGCTAGAACCCATCCTAAAACTGATGTACAGATAGTTACTATAGAAACGACCAGCCTGCACATCTCATCCATGCATCACAGCCACTTTCTGAGTAGATCGTGTCCTTCTTGTTAAACATGTAGAAACTACTCTGGGTCTGTGAGAAGGTAAGTGATTTAGCTACGATACTGCAGCAGTTCTGCCTTGCCTCCCCCAGCTGCTAGGCCTAGTGGCCACAGCATACCACAGTGACAGATTCCCCCTGTGCAGATACTCAGGAAGGTCTTGGTCGATCTCCTTCATAAAATGAGCTTTTCTATGTATCGGCAGCTACGTGAACTATTGCATGGCTGCTGAGTCTGTTCTCAGTTATTAAAGGGAACGCGAGCTTGTGTTTCAGTGGTGTGGTGTGGGAATAGCTAGTATTTATGATGGCTTCCTGTTTGCTGAGTGTATCCAAGTACTTTACATGCATATCACGTAATCATATAATTCTCACAATAACCCTGCTGTTGCTTTACATTGGAATGAAAGGTAAGATGCTTTTATCCCTGTTAGAAGCAAGAAAGTAGACATTTGACTAAGTTCACACAGCCAGGAAGTGCCAGCCGGGGCCAGGTTCATACCCGGGGCCTAGAGCATTAACTCTTTCTTGGTTTTTGTCTTTGGCTCCACAGGCACCCAAATTGGCTGAAAACTTCTGTGTCTGTCATTTGGCCACTGGGGACATGCTGAGAGCCATGGTCGCTTCAGGCTCAGAGCTGGGAAAAAAACTGAAGGCCACGATGGATGCTGGGAAACTGGTAGGCTTGGTTGTACTGGGGATGCGTGTGGCTTTTCCTTTTCCTGCGTCCAGAATGGTGCCCCAGCTGCTATGGCTGCCCGGCTTGGACTCCATTAAACATTTACTTGCTCATTCATCAGAGACACACTTGAAGACTTTACCAGCCAGTGCAGACACAGAACATTTCCCACCATCATAGAAAGTCTTGTGAGGTAGTCCTGTGTGGCAGTGTTTCTAACAGACTGGCAGATAACAGGAACCTTGAACACAGCATAGTGTTTGGTTTATTCTGGATTTATGATTTCCTCAGAACTTACTTGTATAGTTTTATTATTTTGTGTGCACGGGCAAGCACTTTTGACAACCATCTTCCCAGCCCTGTTCACAGTATTCTTTTTTCTTTATTATTATTTTTTTTTAATAAAATATAATTACAAGGGCTAGAGAGATGGCTCAGAGGTTAAGAGCACTGACTGCTCTATCAGAGGATCTGGGTTTGATTCCCAGCATCCACATGGCAGCTCACAAGTATCTGTAACTTCAGTCCCAGGAGATCTGACGTTCTCTTCTGACCTCAGCAGACACCAGGCATAAACATAGTGCACAGACATGCATGCATGCACATAAAATAATAAATTCTAGAAATTTAAACGTGTGTGTGTTTGCCAGCCAGACATGGTGGCACACACCTTTAATTCCCATCACTGAGAAGCAAGCAGGCAGTTCTCTGAATTTGTGAATTTGAGTTTGAGGTCAACCAGGGCTATACAGTGAGACCTTCTCTCAAAACAAACAGTACATATGTATACATACACACGTGCATAATGACATCATTTCCCCCCTTCCCTCTCCTTCCGCCAGCTCCTCCCATGTGTTCACTGTATTCTTGAAGATAACTCACCAGACTGGACATAGCACATTGGAAGTGCTGTTGCTAGGACAAGATTTAGGCACATATGCAAAAGAAGACTCAGGAGACTGCAGAAATGTCCTTAAAGCTCTCTTGGGGCCCGCTGCTCTATATTTCTAACAAGGGGGTTTTTTGGCCGGTATGGAAAAGTAAACCTATGTAATAACCCAGTAACCGGCCTGATTTGACAAACACAATGAACTGACAAACGTTTGCTTGAGGCCAGATCTTGCTTGTAATGTTTATTCTGGAACCTGACGTCTGGTAGCACTTTCAGAGGCTATTTGTTCTTGAACCCAGTAGGCAGGTGCGTCAGCGCCGAGCCACACCGCAGTCCCTCTGACCCTTGGCTTTGTTCCTGTGTTTAATTTTCTAAGTTATACTCCGTTGGTGTGTGCATTTGCCTGACCCGGCTTCCATGTGGAGGTGAGGACAGCTTTGAGGACCGGTTCTCTCCTCCCACCATCTTCCCAGAGTTCAAGCTTGGGTTTTCAGGCTTTGGTAACAGGCATGACGGCCCGTGAGCCGTCTCATTGCCCGTTACTGCTTTTGAAGCAAGATTTGGCATGTTTTTGGTTGGCCCGGCACTTACGGTGTATTCCGGGCTGGCCTCTAATTCGGCCTCCTGCACTGAGATTGCAGGCATGACCACCACACCTGGTTTCTCTGGTTCCTTGTTTCTGTGTATGTTGCTTGACTGGAATCTGAACTTTGTTTTTATCCCGCTGTTAGGCCTGGAGATAGCAGAGCCATACCGAGTGGTGCCACAACCTGGCTGTCCAAACATTGCGTTCTAGCTTCCCTTTTTTGTCAGCGAGGCCATGAATCAAGCCAGGATAACAGATTATTTGGACTTTGGGTTTTGGCAGAAAGTGAGAGGAAATTGGGATGTTGCACATTCTCCCCTACAGTTGCAGACTACACTTTGTCCCCAGGGCCACAGCTCCTCCTGAAGATGAAAGCTTTAGCTGCCAAAGTTGGTGGCCTTTACTGTGTAATACAGGTGGGAACTCTTCTCCCTTTTTGGTAGGATTGTTGTAGAGGCTTGGGCTACATTGTGGTGGCTTTTCATTTCCTTTCTGACCCAGTATTGCCAACTCAGTGCAATTCTTTCTCAGTCTTAGACAGTCCCGATAAATACCATTCCCTTCTGGTTCTCGGGTGATGTCTCTGCCAGGTACCCTCATCATCTCGAGGGCAGCTTGTTGCTCACAACAGACTATGGATCCCTCTTCCCTTACCAAGTTTATTGAAACACTTTAGAGTTACAAGGGGCAAGACATGCCTGTGGCCACTACAGAACTATGCAAATGACTAATGCAGATGCAGCCTGTACTGGTCAGCTTTGTGTTACTGTGATAAATACCTAAGAGAAACCAGCTGAAGAAGACAATGCTGTTTTAGCTCAGTTGCAGTCCAAGGCTGCTTGTTGTCAGTACTTCTGGGCCTCTTTCAAACCATTGCGGAAGACTGTGTACCCTATAGAAGCAGAGAGAGAATGAACAAGAGTGCATCTGCTCAAGCAAGACGGCTCAGCAATGAAAGTGTTCTGCTTGGGTCTGCTGACTTGAGCTCAGTGCTGAGCCCATGCAAAGGTGGGAGGCTAGCAGTGGCTCCACACACGTGCCATGGTGCATGTGCCTTCCCACTCATCCTACGTGCATACCAGTAAGTGAAGTTTTAAAATACAGTATTGGAGACCAAGCTTTCAACCCACGAACTTCAGGGGGTTACATTTAAGATCCAAATGTCAGAGTCAGACAGCATGGAGGCCCCCGACATTTCCTCTGCGCTTCTTCCATCTGTGGAGTCAAGCTGACTTGCTGTTTAGTAGCAGGTCATTATACACAGCACACTTTTGACCTTGTGTTTGAGGTCTGTCACCCACCTGACAGATTTGAACCCAAGGCTCTTTTCTTCTAGGTGAGTGATGAAATGGTTGTGGAGCTCATCGAGAAGAATTTGGAGACTCCTTCATGCAGAAATGGCTTTCTTCTAGATGGCTTCCCTCGGACCGTGAGGCAGGCTGAAATGGTGGGTAGTGTTGGTGCCACTGTTGCATGAAGGCAAGTGCTGGCCCGAGGTCTTAGTCACCCTGAGGAGATAGGTCTGATCAAGCTTAGGTGGGCCCCATGCTCTTTTACAGCTTGATGACCTCATGGAGAAGAGGAAGGAGAAGCTCGATTCAGTCATTGAGTTCAGCATCCAAGACTCCCTGCTGATCCGGAGAATCACGGGAAGGTATGTGTCCCTAGAGACCCCTTTGTGGCGCCCCGGCTTTGTGGGGCAGAAGCTCCGTGCCATTTCAAGATGTTTGGATCTTGTACATCAGTAGGCGCTACTGTGGAGACAGGGTGGGGCATGGAGAGAAGAGCGTGGGGTCCAGAGTCAGACAGCGTCTGATAGAGCAGTCAGGGCTCTTAGCCTCGGAGCCATCGCTCTAGCCCTTGTGATGATATTTTATTAAATAAATAATGATAAAAAAGAATACTGTGAACAGGGCTGGGAAGATGGTTATGAAAAGAGCTTGCCTGTGGACACAGAGAAAATACAGAGCTCAGGATTGGCGGATTGGCTGCTGTTGAGAGTGTGCTCCTGCCTCCTCTTCTTGGGTGTCCAGGTTCTTCTTTGTGTGGCCATCCCCAATCAGGAGCATGGGCTTGCTGCTCAGTCGGATTCAGTACAGATAAAACCACCAGCCACATTCTCAGTACCAAATAAATACTGCCTGCTCTTGACTTAGCTCACTGTACATGACTGCAGGTGACCACATGTGAGAAAACTGTCTAATCCTGTAAGCTGCCCAGTATGGGTACTGGGAACCAAACGAGCATTCTTAACTGCTGAGCCATCCTTCACCCTGTTTCTGTTACATTTATGCATAGTGTGTGTGGGGTGTGTACATGCATGCTACAGCTCACATGCAGAGACCAAGAGTCAGTTCTCTGTACCATGTGAGTCCCAGAGACTGAGCTCAGGTCATCAGACTTGGTGTCAAGTGCCAGTGAGCCTGCCCACACCTGCTCCTGTTGTCGTTTTACTTTGTTTTGTTTTATTTTTTTGTGTGTTTTTAAGACAGGATCTCAACTGTGTAGCCCAGGCTAGCCCTGGCTATGGAAATTCTCCTACCTCAGCTTTCCCAATTCTGGGATTGTAGGCATGAGCTACCATACACAGCTTCCATCTTTGTTTTAAGATGGAGTCTGACTATGTTGCCCAAGCTGGTCTCAAAATCCTGGGCCAGAGTGTTTCCTCCACTTTAGCTTTCCTGGTAACTGAGACCATGGGCATACACTACTGTGTCCATCCATCTTCATGATTGGTTTAACATGTCCTTTCTCAAATGGCTTGAGCATTGCCTGGTCGTACTTAGGCTGTCATTTATCTGTGTGGTCACAGGGCTGTGCCTATCGTCTGCATATCTATAACATGTTTTTATGTTGTGTGCATTGTAACCAAATTAGATTAGAAGACAGTGCGACCCGAAGTGTGCTTGTGATCTAAGCCATGTGTGAGGTATCTGTGACGAAGCACAAGGAGCTTAAGCTCAAGTCTGGCATAGGCTATGTGCCAAGCCCTGCCTTTAGTTAAAAGGAGGAGATGAAGAGGCTAGGCTAATTTCTGTCCTGTGTTCTCCGGCACTTTGTACAAATCTTGCGGAGGACTGTTGCGTTTCTTGTAGCTGTTGATTTCTGCTAAGTGTTGCTGGGACAGAGACTGACCCGTCACTTTGTAAACAACTGGGTTCAGCATAAGATCTAGTTGCAGCTACGAGCGTGTTTAGCACATAGGTGTGACTAGAATGGATGGCTGTGTGTGCTGACATCAGAGTCCTTCCAAGACCTGGATGAGGTAGGTCCCCCGCAGCTTTCCTCGTGCTTGGACAAAGCCAAAAACACTCTGCTGTTGGCATTTGCCTAAGCAGGGGGGGCAGTAGCAGGGCCTCTGCTAGAGGG
>CM052702.1:117206860-117304871 GCA_028551405.1 Uromys caudimaculatus
GGTACAGGAGATCTAACCTAAAAAGAATAAATAAAGGTGAAGAAGCTGGGCAGTGGTGGCGCATGCCTTTAATCCCAGCACTTGGGAGGCAGAGGCAGGCGGATTTCTGAGTTCAAGGCCAGCCTGGTCTACAGAGTGAGTTCCAGGACAGCCAGGGCTACACAGAGAAACCCTGTCTCGAAAATCAAAAAAAAAAAAAAAAAAAAAAAAAAAAAAAAAAAAAAAAATTAAAACAGTTCTTTAGACTAAAGAGAGAGCTCACAATATTGTGGCAGTTCTGAGGCTGAGTTTCACATCCAGCCGGGTGTGGTGACAGCCATTGTGATCTCAGTGCTGGGGAGGTGGGACAGGCAGATCCCTGGGGCTCACTAGCTAGCCTGCCCAGCTTAGGTGGTGGACCCCAGGTCCCAGTGAGAGAGTCTCACAAAGGTATGGGGGGGATCTGGAGCCGTGGCATGGCTGTCGAGCGTTCTGGCAGCTCCTGCAGGTGGCTCAGACTGCCTATAACTCAGCCCCAGGGTCTCTAACACCCTTATGCACCCACCTACCCAGGCACAGTGCATGTACTTGAAAATCATTTTTTAAGTGAGAAGTACCTGAGGCTGACCTTTAACCTTCACAAGCATGCATATGCTCACAACACAAATAAGAAAAAAAATTAAAATTAAAAAACATAATTTTACCAGTTATCACAGACAGGTGAGTTTGTATACTCTTGGGATTGATGTGATTTTCCTAGGCTAAGAAATCTTGGCTACCCGGGCACTTGGGAGGCAGAGGCAGGTGGAGCTCTGAGTTCGAGGCCAGCCTGGTCTACAGAGTGAGTTCCAGGACGGCCAGGGCTATGAAGTGAGATCCTGTTTAAATAAATACATTTTTTTTTTTCCGAGACAGGGTTTCTCTGTGTAGCCCTGGCTGTCCTGGAACTCACTCTGTAGACCAGGCTGGCCTCGAACTCAGAAATCCACCTGTCTCTGCCTCCCAAGTGCTGGGATTAAAGGCGTGCGCCACCACTGCCCGGCCCTGTTTAAATAAATAAATAAATCTCGGCTGAATATCTGATCCTGTGGGTCCTACAGCATCCCCAGTATTTTCATTTTCATAACTGTCAAGGCTGAGGTGTTGATGCCACGTTGAGTAAGTATGGGGTATAATATGTTTAGGACCATTTCAGAGATGACTGAGATTCTCCAGCATAGGGCTGTCAGCATGCCTCAGAGAGGAGAGACACTCATTAGCATCCCTGATGACCTGAGTTTGAACCACGGATCCCACAGGGTGGCAGGAGAGAACCAGCTGTGGTCCTCGCCACACTCTGACCCGCTCTCCCACGAGGTAAATGTAAAGATGTTTAAAAGGAAACATCTTAGCACAATATAGTCCAAAGGTAAACTAATTTGATACATGCCAAGGACAATGAATGACAGCAGGAAAACATTGTCTTTTTTTTTTTTTTTCCTATAATCAAACCGTTATGTTTCTGTAAAGAGAAAAATTACATCCAGTAAAACAGCAGTTTGTCACATACCATCGTCTGGAATCTGAGCTGACGTGTCTTGGGCCGAGTCCCCTGGCTTTGTGGGTTGTGCCAGCATGCTCAGGGCACATGTTCAGAACCAGGCTACAATGAGAGGCCGTGCAGCACAGGGTCCCACTGCCCGAAACACCTGAGTCGTTAGCCTTGTCATTCAGAAACCTCATCTTCCCTTGCTCGGTGTTACATGGCTCACAATTTAAGACACTGTGCCTTTAAAGACTTAGAGCTAGGGAGTCCTCGTGCTCTTTGGCTCTGGTTCCCACTCTAAGTAAGAAATGCTTTGTTTTTTCTGTTTCCCTTTTTGCCCTGCTTGTGAAGAGACTCAGGATAAAGTCTCTTATTCAGCTGCCATGTTTTCCTCTGCTAGGGTTACTGCGCTCCAATCTCAATGTGCGCTCTGGGTCGGGGAAATGATGACTTAAGTCCATTTGGGGAGAAAAGCCAAACCAAAAAAGGAAAGGCCAAGTGTGGAGGTAAGAGGCTCCAGTGCAGAAGAGCGGGAGATTCCAACAGAGGGCACAGCCCTGGGGAAAGTACAGGAATTCTCTGAACAAGGGTCCCAGTGCCTAGAGTTTCGGGAAAATCTGCCTCTGATTGGAAGATGATTTTTCAAAGAAAATACAAGGAAATAAAAGAGCTCTTTCAGCCCATGAGTAATGTGAAGATCCCAGAAGAGCAGATAAGAGTGTGTGCCCAGGTGGTGCTGCTCCTGAGTTCTGTCTGCACACCACTAACTACCCCCACCTTCCAGCCTTGCTAAGAAGCGAAAGCAAGGGACAGAGGGTGCCTCAGTATTGTCAGCTGGACAACCCGTGGTTAGATCTTGGCACTGAAAACTCACTGTCTTGGGGGAGACAGCCTCTGATCATAGTGCCCATGCAGAATGGTGGTAGACTTCATACAAGTTAAAAAACAATAGCTGCCACCAAGTGGTTCTTCCTGCTCCCGGGGCCATTCAGCAAGGCCAGCAGGCATTTCAGAATGGCCAGCTTCACCATTTTAATTCCCTGTTGCCTTCTCCAGCCTCTGTGGAAGACCACCAAACGTCTGGATTCTCCTGAGCTGCCAGATGTACCCCTGGGTGGAAATGGGGATCCACACTCTTGGCAGCTAGCCAGATAGGGCAGATTTGACCCAGATGTACAACTCACCGAGAACCCGAGCTGACGCTGCAAGCACTCCTCGGGCTAGCTGTACCTGCAAACGGTCACAAACTCATTGCCACGGCTGCCCTAGAAACTGCCCTGCCTGAGGCCACTCAAGCTGAGGTGTGACACTAGGGAAGAGCTGGACTAGGCAAGAAGAGTCCCTTGTGACTTAGAATCTTTGAAAATTGCCCTGTAATGAGGGAGGGGAGCTGACAGTTTCCATCTCCCGTGTTCTAAGGAAATGAGTAAATGTGAGCCGAAAGCTCTTATAGCAGGATACGGACTGGAAACAACCTAAGTTTCCAGCAGCGGGGAGATTGGCTGATTCATCGTGGGACAGAATAGTATACAGTTATGGACTAATCCCTTCAGAAAATCTCACGATAAGCTGTCAGGTGAGTAAACACATTAATAAAGCAAAGCAGAATTGAATTTTGTTTTTATTTTCTTTAGTTTTTAATCAGTTGCTCTTATAGCCCAGGCTGGTCTTGAACTCAATACAAAGCTGAGGATGACCTTGAATATCTAATCCTCCTGGCTCTGCTGTTCAAGTGCTGGGATCAGATGCATGTTCCACCACGCCCATCATGGGGTTATTTTTAAAACAGAACTTTCTGAATCACCTCTTAAGTTTACAGCAAAGCTCTAAAGAAAGTGTGACGTTTCTGTCTATGGTGTTTCTCCTGATGGCAACGTCATAACTGTGCTAGTTGCCAGCAGTCTTCCCACTGGTGATCTTTCTCCTAGTCTGACACCCACCTTTCCCCCAACACACCACATTGAACTGTTTTGTTGGTGTTTGTTTTTCTGAGACAGGGTTTCTCTGTGTAGCCCTGGCTGTCCTGGAATTCACTCTGTAGACCAGGCTGGCCTCAAACTCAGAGATCTGCCTGCCTCTGCCTCCTAAGTGCTGGGACCAAAGGCCTGTGTCACTACTGCCTGGCTACTACATTTAACTTTTTTTAGTAAATGTTTTTTTTAAGTTGTGTGTGTGTGTGTGTGTGTGTGTGTGTGTGTGTGTGTGTGTGTGTGTGTGTTATCCTTCCACTGTGGATTCCAGGGATCAAACTCAATTTGTCAAACTTGTGTGGCAAAGGTGCCTTTATAGATGGAGCCATTTCATAGTCCAACATTTTGAGTTTGTTTGTTTTTTTTTTCAAGTTTGTGTAGCGGGCTGATTTTAAGTTGATATTAAGTCCTAGGTGAGATCCCTAATACCATATAAACTAATGTATTGTATGCCCATAATCCAAGCACTAAAAAGGAGAAACAGAAGGATCAAAAGACAAAAGTACTCTCCACTATACTATAGATAAAGTTTGTATAGAAAACCGTTTGGGGGCTGGAGAGATGACTCAGCGGTTAAGAGCACTGACTGTTCTTCCAGAGGTCATGAGTTAATTCCTAGCAACCACATGGTGGCTCATAACCATCTACAATGGGATCAGATGCCCTGTTCTGGTGTGTCTGAAAGATGGCTACAGTGTACTCATACACATAAAATAATTCTTTTTTTAAAAAGCATTTGGAATGGTTGAAGATAATTATATGATCAGAACTGCATGGCAGGACTAAAATGTGTTTTTTTTTTTATTTAAGTTTTTAGTGTGTTCTAATTTTTCTGTTTACCATGTCACATACATTTTTTTTAAAGTATAAAATTATATTTTGTATGTTTCCATGTCACATAATTTTAAAACATTGAAAAAATAATCTTCAAAACTAGTTGGTGCCCTGTGATTGTCTCTTGTGTGGCTGTGTTGTGGTCACTTGCACATTTACCCTTAAGACAGAGCTCATCAAGAGAGACTGTATCTGCCTCGTTCCAGTCTGGATCACCTGCCACAGCACCAGACACCAGAGGAAGCACTTGGTCTTGGCACTCCTCTTCAGCATGAGGAAACCCCAGGCTGTGCTTCCTGTTTAGTGACCCAAGAAAAAGACAGGAGTCTATAGTCTCGGTGCTAACTCACGTCTGTCACTGACTGTGGCTAGGATAATGAATTTTGCTAGTTGGCTAGGTTGATTAACTGGGGCTTTAGGTGGTTTCCCAAAGAGAAGTCAGGGCCCCACAATCCAGAGGAGAGAACGGATGCCAAGCAGGTCACACTGAGCATCGGAGGCTGTCCCCGAGGTCAGCATTTACCCTCCAATTCTTCCCACCTGTGTAAGTTTCCTGATATTGGGTCCAGCGTAAAGCCTGGTGTGTAGCAGGGACCCAGTTAAATAAGGGAATAAATGTGAGTGCTAGCCGGGCAGTGGTGGCACACGCCTTTAATCCCAGCACTTGGGAGGCAGAGGCAGGCAGATTTCTGAGTCCGAGGCCAGCCTGGTCTATAGAGTGAGTTCCAGGACAGCCAGGGCTACACAGAGAAACCCTGTCTCGAAAAAACAAAAAACAAAACAAAAAAAAAGATGTGAGTGCTAGTGAGACAAGTTCTTTATCCCGGTGGTTTTTTGGGTCAGCATGCTTTGCAGGGCAAATAACAGAAATTTTGCTTGACGCAAAAGCATGTTTATTGGAGGCTAGTGGATCCTGGGAGTCAGACATGGTTGGATGAGCATTATGTCTCTGCCAGGGTCTGTCAGCTTTCATGGTACCACAAGTTTCAAGCATTGCATCTATACCTCACACCATCTAAAATAGAGAGTAAACCAGAATCCCAGAATTCCCAGCAAAAACCCCTGAGATTCAGCGAGGACCGGATAAGGTCACGTGTCCATCTCTGAGCCAGCCATTAGAGGCAGGGTCATTGGCTGGTTTTGCCTAGATCCTATGCCCCATCCTAAGACCCAGGGTATGGGCAAGGAGCGCTAGATTCAGTAACTGTGGAGCCCTGTAAGGAACTAAGGATCTGAGGAAGGGAGAAAGCAGCCCGTGGCCTGGGAAAGTCATCAACAGGAATCAGGCCCAATCGAAACAGAATTGTGTGGTGTAGACTGGGATGCCAGACGGAGGTCGGTGCTGAGGGAGCAGCCGCCATACGTCATACGTCATATGGGAGGCTTCAAGGAGGAGGTGTGGGCAGCAGAGTAGGAGGGAGGTGGCACGCAGGGAGGAGCATGTCTCCTTGCAGCGCTAGCAGCACATCGCACCATCTGTGAGTTACCCTAGCTGATGCTTACACCTGCAAGGTGAGTGTCACCATCAACACGCTATATAAATAACCTAGAAGATGCTCGTCTAGCTCTCAAACCTGCATCAAGCCAGGAGGTAGGAAATGGGGTAAGCCATGGTCCTGTGGGCACGATAGCTGTAAGTACTGCAGACCATAAAGGTGGTGAAGAATGTTACATGAAATGATTTCGTTTTCTCCATTAGACAAGCATTACTATCTTACAGACAACGGAGGCATACACAACTTGCAGAGCTAGTGAGTGGTGGCAACTGACTTTTTGCCCTGGCTGTCCCCCCCCTTTTGATGCCCCCACTTTTGCCTGGCTGCCCTTGTCCCTACTGTTATGTGACCCGCCATCCTCACAGCGTTTGCTGAGTACATGTTCCATCCCTGGACTCTTTCATGTGCACTTGAGACCCTTGCCTTGAGCTTAATCAGCTTCTAATCAAGTTATTCAGAAGGACTCTGCTTAGGAGTCCAGCCAGCCCCAGCGCCCTTAGTCTGGGGATGCTGTTCCCAGTCTTGTATCTGAGCATCCCCATGGGGAAGTGGCCTGGCTGCCTCCCCAAAATGCTGACAGCACAACCTTTGGCAGGGGCAGGCAGAGCCCCATGCTGCTGTTGGCTGAGCGCCCAGCCAGAGGGACTGAGCCAGCACGGACTGAGCGGCTGCAGGGCCTGGGGCCCTGGGGCCCCCAGGCACCCTTGCTTAATGCCTGGATGCTGTTCACTGCTGTCAGAGTCAAAGCCACGTATCAACCATCAGGATCCTCGGGTCCCAGTCTTGGCTTGGTAACTGAGGTACTGTAGGGTCTGGGGTAATTTGTATATTCTTCATTATACCTTAGTTTCCTATGATCAGCTGGCTATATAAGGTTGCCCCTCCTAGAAACCTAGACTCCTGTCTGTTTAGAATCTCTCCTGGTGCCAGGTGCTGCTGGGCATTAGAGCACAGAGGCGAGCTGAGCTGATCCTGGCCTTCAAGCAGCTCCGTTGGTTAGAGGTTAGAAAAGTAATCGGCCCACAATGGTAAGTTTGGTACCACAGAGGATGTCCTAGGCTGCAGGGCTCAGCGACGGAGCAACTGACTCCCTGTGGCAGCCTAGAAGACACTCAAGCTGAAGAACACAGAGCCGATTGTACAATGCATTTTCAGAAGGGATTTGTGTGCATTGGTGGTGGTGGGACAGCTTTTGTAAAGGCCTAAGGAGAGAAAAAGCCAAGTCCACAGAAGAGAGTGGGCATCAAGCACCCGATAGTGAGAAGAGCAGATGTGGCTATACAGGAAACAAGGCTGAAAGTGCAGGTAGAGGGCAGTGGGATGAGTTGAGCCATAGCTGAAGCCTCTAGAGTTAGAAAGACCAGGGAGCAGGACTCTTGAGTCCAGCTGGATCCACACGCATCTGCCTCCCTTCCCTGGAGCTCTGCCTTCTCACACTGGGCACGCCACCTCTACGCTTCATAGATGAAGCTCTTCACAGAGCATCCTGCTCATTCTAACACCTCTTTTACCAGCCTCTGGGGTTCCCCGGGCACTTAGGAAGACAGCAGAGATACAAAGAGTCCATCAAGTGGAACAGAAACAGTGAGAGTGTGTTGGCCTCTGGAGAGCCAACATTTTGTGAGTGCTTCTGTGAGCCTGAGTCTGGCCAGGAGACAGAGGCTAACACATGACTATAGCTGGGATAGTTATTTATAACTATTATTATTTTTTGATTGTAGACAAATAGAAGTAGCCAGAGAACTTTATAACAGAGGGGAGGGAGTGTACCCCTAACCGATGCTGCTGTTTGAGGGTGTGGGGGTATGGCTTATTGAACCAGTAGGGGTTCAGGTGCTCTCAAGCAGCCTGCAAAGGGCACCTGGGGACAACACTCTGGTCTTTCCTGCCTCTACCTTAGGCCTGTGGCCCCCCAGGCCCTACCATCAGGATTCTCCCATCATTCAAAATCAAAATTCAAGAATTTTCCCCTTTGGTCTTGCATGTCAGAGAGATTGGACCCACTCCCTATCTCCAGGCTAACAGAAACCTGGCAAGTGTGAGTGATGTGTCATGTAGAATCAGGACTAAGACAAGAACCCATGTCTCACAGCTTGCTGAGGTCATGGAAGAAAACCACTCTTCTCAGTTCTGTTTGGGCCATGACACATACCCAAGGACCTTCCTGGAAGACAGCCTTCCCAGGGAGATATGAAAGTCCCAGAAATAGACTTACTCAGGGACCATTTTGTTCGGAGCCTGAGAGTGCCCAGATGCACCACGCCGCCGTGCTCTCTGTCCAGGCAGACACACAGTCTGTGGTTCTTCTTGCCCTAACTGAAATAATGCATTGTGAGCCCAACACTGCACAGGACCTGCACAGGCCCTTTGACCACTCTGGGGGAAGGTGGGTGCATCATCACAGAGCCTGAAGCTGTGGGCGACTTCAAGTCCTTGCCCCTGGATGCTCATGCCCTGAAGTGGGAGGTTTGTGCCCTAAGGGTTGCAATCCCATTTGGGGGCCTCTAGGTCCAAGCAGAGGAGTCTAGATGTTTAAGAAGAAGGACCTGGTGAGGGTCTGACAAAAGTAAGAGCCCCAGGGATGCTTCGGACCCAAGGGAGGAGGTCCCAACAATAGCATCACCGTCAGCAGGACAGTCTAGTCAAAGCCCTTGAGTGCCTCTGGGGACATACATTTGCTGTGTCCACAAAGCATCCTCAGCCCCTTTTCTTTTCAGAGTGCTTGTCCCTAGGTTGACTCGTATGTCCTACACTGACCCCAAGGCTGCCTTATGAAGCAACAGTGATTGAAATGAGAGCTGCCCAAGGCCACCCTGAGAGGGACACACCCGGAGCCACATCTGTCCCCTTGTGCCTGCCCCAGACCTGACCCTTTTCTGCACCTTCAGTGTGCCCTTGCACGAGGTCCCAACCTCTACTGGCTCCTGCTGTACCAACAGAATATGTTACCAGAGCACAGCTACCAGAGTCTGACTTTCTGAAAGAGATGTGTCCAGGGAGGTGGAGTGAACTGGAGGCTTTTCTCCTTGTGATTCCTTCAAGGGGCTGAACTTGAAACTGTGAATCTCAAAGTGCTTCTTTAAAATTTTTTTTTGAGATTTATTTTTATTTTTGATGTGCATGGCTGTTTTGCCTGTGTATATGTCAGTGCAGAATGTGCAGTACCTATAGGTACCAGAAGAGGGCGTCAGATTCCCTTGGAACTCAGAGTCACAAGTGCTTGTGACCAACATGTGGGTGCTGGGAGTTAAACCTGAGTCCCCTAGAAGAACAGTTGATGCTCTTAACCACTGCGCCATCTTTGTAAGCTAAAAGTGTTTCTCTTTTAAAGATTTATTTTTATTATTTATTTTGTTTTGTTTTGTTTTTCAAGAAAGGGTTTATCTGTGTAGCCCTGGCTGTACTGAAACTGGCTCTATAAACCCAGCTAGCCTCAAACTCAGAGATCCACCTATCTCTGGCTCCTAAGTACTGGGATTAGAGACATGCATCACCATGCCCAGATCTTTTTATTTTTAATTGTGTGTATGTGTGCACATGAATGCAGGTGCCTTGGGCCTCAAATCACCCTGGATCTAGAGACACAGGTGGTTGTGCTGGGAACTGAACTCAAGTCCTCAGCAAAGGCAGCACACATTCTTAACTATGGAGCCATCTCTGCAGCCCCTAAGGGCTGTACAAGCTGAGGAGAAAAAAAATGTTTACCCAGCCGCACCGGGAAGGAGAACCGCCACTCAACCAGTCTACACAAGCATGGCTAATCTGGGGCCCGGACTTTGACGGGCTCACAGGTTTGGGGGAGGTAAACGCACAGTCCCACGAGCTCAATATAGAATGAATAATGCAATAGCAATAGGTGAGTCAAGCATTTTGAGGGCCAGTCAGCTCCTGGGGGGAGGGGAGGGAAGGGGAGGGGAGGAGAAGGACAGAGGGGGAGGGAGAGGGGGAGGGAGAGGCAGGGGGAGAGGGGGAGGGAGAGGGAGAGGGGGAAGTCCAAAGAGGAGCACACAATGGAGACTGGCCCTGAGGGATGGACAGAAAGAGCTCACCAACCAGCCAGAAGAGAACAGTGCATTTCACAAGAGGAAACTAAAACCAAAACAAGTGTATCCCACTACATCCCACTCTTAAATGTTCCTTTGTTTATTAGTTTTTTAAAAATATTTATTTATTTATTTTATCTATATGAGTACACTGTTGCTGTCTTCAGACACACCAGAAGAGGGCATCGGATCCCATTACAGATGGTTGTGAGCCACCATGTGGTTTCTGGGAATTGAACTCAGGACCCCTGCCTCTGCCTCCTGAACCCTGGCATTAAATACATATACCACCATGCCAGGCCAGATTCAGCTTCAAAAAATTGTTTTGAATTACATTTTATTTATTTTGTAGAGTGGCATATATGTGCCACAGGGTATGGGTGGAGGCCCTGACCTTCACATGTTTGTACAAGCACAGGCATACACCATAAGTAAAGAAAAATGTAATTTAGAATATTTTGTAAGATTTGAAGTTTAATAAATATTAGAAATCTTACAGCAGGAAAGTGACACTTAGACTAGTAATTATTTTCAGTTTAAACAAATTCAAAAGAGAGGCTCAGAGGCTGAAGTATGCACAAGGCTCTGAGTTCAATCCTCAGCACCGTGAAATCAAAATGAAACAGACTCAGAGGAGCAAGCAGAATGTCCAAAATCTCCATCTACGTCAGGGAAACAGAACCAATAGCATCTGTCTGTCATGACCCGATATGGAGGTCAGCAAGTCCCAAGACCTGCAAGGTAAGTGGAGAAGCTGGAGAGACCCAGGAAGCCACAGGCTCAGCTGCAGTTGGAGTCTGCACTTCCCTGGGCAGCCCGAAGTTGATACAATGAAACTGTCAGACGGTGGAGGTGAACCCTCACAGCCTGTCTATAAAAGCAACAGAGCTGGAAGGAAGTTAAACCCAGGTCTGACTTAAGAGCCCCTTTGCTGCTGCAGCACTGGGCAGGGATCCAAGGCTGTCCTTTCCCATCCTGGACTCCAAGGTTGAGCCAGTTGAAGAGAAGCAGCCAGTCACCAGCCAGGGCAGACTATGGGCCAGCCAGATAACACAGAGGGCTCAGGCAAGGAAGTACCCAGCAGCCCTTCAGCTTCAGGCAAGACTCCAAAAAAGACTGTGCACCCTCATGGGAGGAGAGGTGAGAACAAGGAGACAGGGCTCCATCTCCCAGCAGCCCTTGGCATAAGTGGGACTCCCTCATCAGCCGGGTACCCTCTGTCCCTCTGTCTCCTCTCCCCCACTACTCCTGACCTGGAAAGCCATGCTTTTTAAGATTGTTGGAACTACAAGGGCCTCTATCTAACTATTCCTTTTTCAACTCTGCCATGACACAGGATGCAAACAGAGGCCCACAGAGGCAGAGGACCTACCCACAGACACACCTGGTCCAGTTCTCCTCCAGTCTCATTGATAGGCCTTACTATTGAAAGACCTACTCCTTAACGTGTACAGGAGTGAAGAGGCAAGTTGTCCTAGTTGGCTTTCTGTTGGTGTGACAAGACACTGGCCAAGAGTAACTTGAGGGAGGAAGGGGGTTGTCTTACAGCTCACAGGCTACCATCAAGGGAAGCCAGGGCAGGATTCTGAAGGCATGGAGGAACGATGCTTACTGGCTTGTAGTCCACGCTTCGCCAGCCCAGGAATGGCACCACGTACAATGGACTAGGCACTCCTAGTTCAATCAGTAATCAAAAAAATGCCCAAAGATTTGCCAGCAGGTCAATCTGATCGAGCCACTTCAATTAAGATTCCCTCTTTCCATATGACTCTAAGTCATAAGTGTCAGGCTGACAAAAAAAAAAAAGATAAAAAAGCAAAACTCCAATTTAACCTGAATAACTGAGGTTACTCTTGCCAACTCCACACACAGATTTATCACTATTAAGCAATAATCTTTACTTTTTTGTTTGTCCCCATAATGTCATGGTAACGCCACCATATGAAACACATAACTTTAGAAGTCCCACAGTACTTACACATTTCAACACTTTGAAAGTTTAGGGTCACTTTAGAAGTCAAAAGTGTGTGTGCCTGTCTGCCTATCTGTTTGTCTGTTTATCTCTTAAGATGGGATTTCATCTCATTATGTAACCCTGGTTGGTTCTCTCTCTGTAGACCAGGCTGTGAACTCAGAGATCTGCCTGCCTCTGCTTCCTGAGGACTGGTACACCACTACATCTGGCTAAATTTAAAGTCTCTTAATTGTAAGCCTCTGTAAAAATCCAAAATAAGTTACATACTTTCTTATTTCAAGAACCGGGGCACAGTTACGTAGTAGAATTTTTTAGGGTAGGGGTGCTATGCCCCCTTTCCCTTTTGCTCCTTTCTACGCCCTCTTTAGCCCATTTCAACACCCATAATAATTGACACTGAGACTTGGTATTTTTTATTAACAAGCTGTAAACCTAAACTGGGCAGGTTCTGAGCTATTCGAACCCTCTAAACTATTTACCTCCCAGCCATAGGCCCTAGGTCACCCACATTTAGTCTCGCCCTGGCTTGCTCTGCTCTATGTGTGTCCTCATGGTGAATCCCCTGGTGACCTGTTCATCACAATCCTCCTGGACCCTTTGCCTCATAGCCACCTCTTCCTATACTGTGGTCCTCCTTCTCCAGGACCGTCACCTACCTCATGACAAATTCCTGCTACCTGGCTCTTCTCCCCAGGACCCCTTGCCAGGATTGGAAGTCCAGCCATTCTCTGTCCTTTGCCCAGGCATTGGCTGGTCAGCTTTTTATTAACCAACCACAGATAATTGGAGAGCATTGTTTACATCACATTAATACTGGAGATTCTTCAATATTCATGTCAATGCCTGAGTCTGGACTGTCCTTAGATCTCAGGGCACAGAAATCAACATCTGAATACACAGAGCACAAGGCCAAACCCCAACATAGTTAAATCATCGCTAAGCAAAACCAAAATTCAACACTGTAAAAAGCTGAGCATCAGGGTGTCTTGGACTCACTCTTAATCTTCTGGGCTGCAAAGGGGCCGGTTTGCCCAGTGCCCCATCTCTACCACCCACAGCACATTCAGCTTATCTTTCAGGGAGGATCACGGTGGCATTTGAGATCTTGAGCAGGAAAAGCCATGCTCAAAGCTTAATGAGCTCAAGCTAATCCCATCTTGTACCCGTTTCTGTCTTTGCTGGTCACGCCATGGTCTTGATATCTCCAGTCTGCTTAGGTCTCTACTGCAGCCAAAGCAGCACCGTCATGGTGGCCTCTCCTAGACTCCCAGACTCTCAGTTGTTCTCCATGACCCCTTCAATCCTACAGCTGCCAAAACTAGGACCATGTTGGAGATTTCTACTCATTGCCAAGTTCGGTTACCAGCATAAGATGCAGCTTTGGGCCCCTCTGGACCACACAACTTCAGGCTGCTAACCCTGAAGAAAAATGTCTTGGAGATGTTTACTTGAGAAATGGTAGTCTCTCGTTGACCACAGCTATTTTCAGGCCCAGCCACCCAGCATCAGTGGCCCCAGCGAAGCAGAGGTTTCACCTCAACAGTGCTGGTCTCCTGTTAATCACAGCTTTTTTCAGCCTCAAGTGACCAAAACCACAAACTCTTTTTGTTTGTTTGTTTGTTTTATATATATATATATATATATATATATATATATATATATATATATATATGACACATTAGTCCATTAAATTTGAGGACACAGTACAAAAAAAAACACTTCAACTAATCCATCTGACAATGCTGTTCATATTTATGATGCCATTTGTGTGTGTGTGTGGTTTGGTTTTCCTAATAATAAAGGAGGAGACTTAGGGCTGTTGGGCTGATATATATTTGGGGGGGGGGAGGAAAACCACAAACTCTTCATTCAAAACATCATATAAGAGTCTTTAAGGGAATCTGGGTGGTGGTACACACCTTTAATCCTAGCACTCGGGAGGCCCAGACAGGCAGATCTCTGTGAGTTTGAGGCCAGCCTGGTCTTCAGAGTGAGTTCCAGGAAGAAAGAAAGAAAAAAAAATGCTCCACAGATTTGCCTCAGGCCAATATGATGTAGGCATTTTTCTCATTAAGATTCTTCTTCACAGAGGAACCTTTTTTGTCAAGTTGACAAAACAAAAAACCAAAACAAAACAAAAAAAACCAGTACCCATTTTCAAGTCTGTGGTTACTTTGCCCCTTCCCCACCAGCCTGAAACTCCTAAGGACAAAGATGCCCACTTGTATGTCCAGGGTCAGCACAAGGTTGATCATGCTAAGTATCCCAAGGTGTTTCTCACAGTCAGGGGTACACGGGAGGGACCCAAAGGGTGGTTTCTCAGAGAACAGAGTCTTCACGACTAGGGGCTTGTGTACATGTGTGGCGAGAGATGTTGCTGACTCAGAGTTACGGACTCTTGGGTACATGGACGCAGCCTCTGATTTAGAGAACCCCGGAAGATAAGGACACTTAGACCCTGAATTCATGAATGGAAGTCTGGAGAGGAGAGCAGGAGTGCTTGAGGAAGGTTCCTGGTAGCCTTGGCTGGAATAACCAAGTGCAAGTGGCAAAGAATTCTTGATGGAAGTTGGGACTGGTTTGTGGTCCTTCCGGACAATGGAGACGTCATCACAGGTCCTATGCAGTTATTCTAAGGTTTCTTCCGGTAGCATCTTGGGGCTGTATATCCCTGATTTCTCAGTGTGTAAGGAGACACGGGGCTAATCCATACATTCGGATCTATTTCTCCTCCCACTTTTTTAAAAACAGAGTTTATGCTTGTAGTCCATGTTAGACACTGCCTTGCCATCTTCCTACTGAAACCTCCCAAGTGCTAGGATTTCAGGCCTGGGTTGTCACATCTGGCCAGAGTCCACCTTCCTGTTCAAAGCACTTTTATGCTCATCACTCATTTAAACTTAGTGAACTCCAGAGTGGGAAAGGGTGAGACACCTATTGGACAAATAGAGAAACTAAAACCAGAGCGGTGAAGTGGCTCGGCATGGTCACAGCTCAAAAGCAGATCAGAGGCCTGAGACCCTTGAAGAGCTCACACGTCTCTTGTTTTACAGAGAGAGGAAAGGGGCCAGAGGGGAACGGCCCTACTTAGCTGATGAGGAAGTGCATGCAGAGGGTTCTCTAAGCCTCAGTGAGCAGCCACTGAATCCTCCAGCCAGCCTCAGTGCTGCTTCATCTCCACACAGAACCCATCCAACAGCCCAGCGTTTACAAAATAGCTTGCCTTAACCACAGCATCTTGGGCTCAATGTTATACCATTCCTGAGCTTCTGTCACGCCCCAGAAAGGGAAAGGACCTCCCATGACACCTAGCAAACCAGGAACTTAACAGCAAGAACCATTTCCTTGCACCCTACCGCAGAGCAGCAGAGCAGAGGCCTGCCTGATAGCACTCATCTCTGAATGCAAACCTGCCTTGGGAGGGGCAGGTTCCTTGGCCAAAGATGGCAAGCAGCTGGTACGAGGCTTCGCCAGTCAGTTACGACCTTGTTCCAACATGGCTGCAAGTGAAACCTGGAGTGAACACCAGGTACTTTCTCGTAGAGGTAGGGGTGGGGTAGATGCAGTGTCTGCCCCCACATCTCACTATGAGAATACGGTAGGAGTTGGGGATTTCCACTCAGATCCTAGCCAAGTTGCTCCATCATTCTGTCTGACCACAACCACTTCCCCCTCTAAAAACTCCCTTCCTGCAGGCCCTGACACCAGGCAGGCTCTCAGTGAAGAGAATCCCCCATGCTCTGGTTTGTTAGCTGGGGCCAAGCCAGGCTCAGGAATGTCACAGAAGGCCCCATCTGATTACTAGTTGTGGAATGGAGAGTGGAGGAAATCCTGGCTCTGAAGCCATTAGCCTCTTAGGGGGAGAGCACACGGCTCCCATCCTGCAATGTACATCCTAAACAGAGGCCTTAGTCCCCAGGAGTGGGAGCAGTTGTCTTCCATACTTGGCCATTTATAGGTAAGGAAGCTGAAGATGGAGCCCAGTTCAGGGTAACCCTGGTTTTTCTCCATGAGCTCCCTGTTCCTCTGAAGAGCCTGCTCAGTGAACTTAAAATAGTCCTGAGGTTGTTTGTTTTGCTTTTGCCTTTGGGAATTTTCAGAGGTTGCCTGGGAGAAAGAAAAGACACTGCCTAAGCACTCAAAAAGAGGAAGAGTCAGCCCCTCCCCCCTGTTTCCAGGTCCAGAAACAGATAAGACCACACAGCAAGCAAGCTGAAGGTCTGGGTTAGAGCCCTCAGAAAGCACCCATCAGGCCTGGACCCAGCCAGACTGCTGCCACCAATCAGGCCATTTTTAGGCTCATTAGACTGGAGTCTGGCCAGCGATCACTCCACAGGTGGGGCTGCAGACTGTGAGAACTGCATTCCAAAGTCGCAGTCTTCCACTGACTCAGTCAGTGTGTCAGGCTTGGGGCGGGGGCACCCCTAACTCTGGCTGTTCCGTGCCTCCAGCCCCGCCTTGCTCCACCACACCCCCCACACCCCCATACGCCCTCCTTCCCAGACTTTGGGAGGTCTAATCTCTAGGCACTGTGACCAGAGAGCTAGGCCTACCTGTCCCAAGATGTCAGAGAGCCTTGTCTGCTGTGACAAAGCCTGCTATAGGAGGTAAGACCCTCTCTCTAGTAGGAGGGAGTGGCTCTAGTGAATGACATCATCCGCAGGTCAGCCACCCAGCCTGCCAGCTGTTCGTTCACATCAGTCTCCAAAACATTCATTCCTTTCTTCCACAACCCATTATCCAATACTTGCTCGCCACACAGCCATAGTAGGTCACATGCGCCTTGTTAGGTACCGGAAGCAGAGAAATGAACAAGGTGGTATGTGGTCCTGCCTCTGGATGAGCTTCAAGTAGCAGGACATAGAATGGTTAGTGACCGACACTATTCAACACGCAGACACACACTGGGTAGCTGCAAGACAGAGGAAGTAAGAAGAGCCAAGGTAGCAAAACACAGAACAAGACCAGGGAGGTTACCTCTGACCTGACTAGAAAGAGCAGCAGTTAGCCAGGATGAGCTCTTGCCCCACTCTGAGCTTTTTACAGACCCTGACTGTGATGCAAGATTAATTTCCATTATTTCCATCTTTGCCACAGTCCTGGGAAATGGTAACTATCATCCCCATTATACAGGTGGCCAAACTGAGGCTCCAAGACACTAAACGGATTGTGACAATCAGGAAGTACAGAAGCCAAACCTAAATCCAAGTCCACAGACGAGGGAAGGGAGGGATAAGTTTCCACTGTTATACTGATATTTATATGAATTATAGCCGGAGGCATTAGAATTTGAAATTACCTTTTTATTACATTGGGTTTATTTTCTCCAATTTTTCTTCCACAAGAAAATAGAAAACTTTCAAGTGTAGGGAGGTTTTGCTTGTTCGTTTGTTTGAGGAGTTTTTGCTTTAAAGTCAGAAAAAAAATGTTAATGTCCATTACTGGTTAGTTTTATTTCCCTTTGTGTTTTCCTAACTTACTGTATCAAGCATGGTTTTGGGTTTTGTTCTTTGGGGGTGGTGGGGTCATCGTTTTGTTTTGTTGTTAGTGGTTTTGTTTTTGTTTTTGAGACAAGGCCCAGGCTGACCTCAGACCCGAGACCCTCCTGCCCCCAGTTTCCTGAATTCTAGGTAGTCTGCACCACATTTAGCAGGTTAGCTCATCTTGTAATTCGAAAGTGGTGGTTTTTTTTAAGAAATAAGTCCTACACGTCAAAGAAGAACAGGGTAATCTAATCCCCCAGAACGTCTGCAGTTCCTGAGAAAAAGGCCCTGGGGTTTTGGTTGACCTCAGACCAGACTGAGTCAGCAGGGTGAAGTGTTGCCAAAACCACTGGCAAACAGAAATGCTGCTTGCTCCTCAGAGAGCAGCACCTCCCTCAGCGAGCAGCACCTCCCTGCACCTCGGGGCCTAGCCAGACTTCATTGGAGGTTCAGTATGCAGGAAAGTTGCCTCTGGGCCTGAGCAGGACTCAGCACAGTTGAGAGTCCTGTGTGAGGGGAAAAGAGACCTTGGAGTGTGGAGGTCTGCACAGGGCCACATGCAGTTGACATGCAAGTGTGAGCAGAACTTGACCTGGGACTTAACCTACCCAGAGAAATGATGAGTTATCTGTCCCTGGGTATGTACAAGGAGAGGCTGGGAGATCGGCTCCCAGAGGGCAGCTGTGTGGACCACTGGTCCTATTAGCAATTGAAACATGAGTGTATTTGTAAGGGATGAGGAGGAAGGGACACAGGGAACTCAGTCAGCTTCACAGAAAGGATACTAAAACTATGGCAGTGAAGAACAGTGGCAACAGTGTGGATCATTTGTTACCTAGTTAATTGTGTGCTGGGCTCTGTGCTCAGCACAATGCCAGAGTTCTCTGGAAGGTGTGTTGTAACATGGATTGTGGAGTCCCATGCCCAGCCTCTGATTCAGTGCGTCCGGGTGGGGCTGATTCCCAGATGATGTCAATGCTGCAGTCCAAACTTGGAAAAGCACCATCTACCTTATCTCTGCAGTTATTGGGTCCTGCTAGCATCACAGGTGAGCAAACAAAACACAGCCATCAGCTGAGTCCACTCATAGAGGGAAAAATTACCCTTTAAAGCTGCTAAGCAGAAGCACCAGGTTCTTATCCAGGTCTTCCAGACTCTGGAGTTTAAGCTTAACAAAAAACAGTCTGTTTTAGAAATTTTTTTTTAAAAATTACAATTGTTTGGTAACAATAAACCTTACAAGTTGCCTCCTCAAATAGGAACCAATGTGTGGTGTTTGGAAGGATTGAGGAGGAATTCCCACAACAGGGACAGAGAATCAGGAAGACCATGGGATGGCGGTGGGGGTGGGGGGTGGGGAGTCGGTACCTGGTTAGCCAGCCCAGTCTTTCATGCTTGGAGGGATTTTGGGTTAGCCTCTGCTAAGCAGGAGATTTCTTTACCGTTCTGTGGCTCCAAGGTTCTCAGGGGTCCAGCTGGCTGCTGGATGGTAGTTTCCCCTCTGTGTCGATGTGACTCACCAAACAAGAACAAATGTCTTGGTCATAGAGCAAGGTAGGATGAGATACAAACCCACGGACCAACAGCCCCTCCGCTGCTGCTCACAGTCACACTTAACTGCTTCTGGCCTTGTGCATTCGGAGAAGCAGGTACACAGGTGCGTGTGGGAGGCTTCTGATTTTGAAGAATGAGCGGGAAGCTGTGGGCATATTGGTACTGGCCCTTAATCTCAGCGCTCCAGAGGCAGAGGCAGGTGGATCTCTGTTGAGTTCAAGGCCAATCTGGTCTACAGGGTCACATAGAGAGACCCTGACTCAGAAAAAGAAAAATAGACTGGGTACCAGGAGCCACCGAGACTGCCACAGACCACTTAGGGTGTTAGTTTTTTCACAGCTAAGTACTGAGGAGTTATATTCCTTAAAACAAAAGCATCAAAACACTGAACATTTGCATGGTGCAAGCATGACGCTGAGTGTGGGTACGGAGAGACGAGAGAGAGAGATGCGGGCCGTGGACTGAGGGTAAGGACAGTGTGCAGAAGATCAGGCTTCTACCTGTGTGGTTCTGGTGAGGCTGTCTCTGAAGGACAGAAGCAGCCGGGTGAAAAGAACATTATCATTCAAGATGATAAGGAAAGCATTAAATGTTGTTTAGGGGGTTGTCGCCCAGCTGCACAAAACTTACCTTGACATTAAGAAGGCACCAGGTATGATCCCCGGTGTCCACCCCACCCCGCCCTACCCCCCCTAAAAGAAAGGAAAGATACTATTATGCGCTGTAGTTTTCTTTTGGACATGCTCAGATCTGGGAACCAATGATGGGGCTGGAAGAACTTAAAGAGAGCCTATGCCATGCCATCTGGACACTGAAATCTCTGACTTTAAAAAGGGAGTCAAGCGCCGGGCAGTGGTGGCGCACGCCTCTAATCCCAGCACTTGAGAGGCAGAGGCAGGCGGATTTCTGAGTTCGAGGCCAGCCTGGTCTACAGAGTGAATTCCAGGACAGCCAGGGCTACACAGAGAAACCCTGTCTCGAAAAAGACAACAACAACAACAACAACAACAACAACAACAAAAAAGGGAGCCGATCCAGCATGGGCTACTCTTCTAGAGGACCCGGGTTCAATTCCCAGCACCCACATGATGGTTCACAACTGTCTGTAATTCCCGCTCCAAGGGATCCAATACTGTCACACAGACATACATGCAAACCACCAATACACACTAAAAAACAACAACAAAGATTAAATCATTTAAAAAAAAAAAAAAGAGGGTCACTCTAGGGATCTGAGGCTGGGCAGAGAGTTCCGGGCAATTCTGGAGTCGGCAGAACTGACGCTTCTGTTTTAGGTTTTGTTTGTTTTGTTTTTCTCAAGTACATTGATGTTTACTCTTCTTGTGTGACTTTTTTTCTGGGGGAGACATAAACAGAAATCTGTTCAGCCCAGATAGGTCACCAACGACAGACCAAAGCAGTGGTTCTCAACCTTCCTAATGCTGCGACTCTTTAATACAGTCCCTCATGTGTGGTGACCCCTACCATAAAATTACTTCATTGCTACTTCATTCTTTTTTCTTTTCTTTCTTTCTTTCTTTCTTTCTTTTTTTTTTTTTTTTTTTTTTGTTTTTTTGTTTTTTTGTTTTTCTTTTTCGAGACAGGGTTTCTCTGTGTAGCCCTGGCTGTCCTGGAACTCACTCTGTAGACCAGACTGGCCTCGAACTCAGAAATCCGCCTGCCTCTGCCTCCCAAGTGCTGGGATTAAAGGCGTGCGCCACCACTGCCCGGCCATTGCTACTTCATAACTGTAATATTTACATTACTGTTATGAATTGTAATATAAATATTTGATATGCAGGGTAGCTGATATGCAATCCCCAAAGGGGTCACGACCCACAGATTGAGAACCACTGGACTGAAGCCTTATCCCATCCAAACCCAGTCTAGTGAATCAGTGAGTTTATTGGGGTTACTTTTGGGAGCACGGATGATATTTGCTGTAAAACAGGGTCCTCTGTGATGGCTCACAGGAGATAGAGCCCCTGGAGCCCCTGCTTCATGCACAGACATGCAGACAGCTCTGCCAGGCCCTTCCAGGCAGCAACTGCTTACTGCTGGTTTATTTGGTCTTGTGTGTTCCAAGCAAGCCTGAAACTGGCTATGTAGGTGAGGATAACTGACTTCCTGATCCTCCCTCCTGCTTGCCCCTCCCAAGTGCTTAGCTTACAGGTGTACATCAGCTTGCTTGCTTTATGCAGCACTGGGACTGGGACCCAGGCATCACATATACTTGGCAAGCACTTTATCAATGGAGCTCCAACTCCAACCTTGGTGGGGGGAGGGGCTAAGGGGGCGGAATTATGAATCCTGTAGGCTTCAGGAGCATCTGTGTGTGTGTGTGTGTGTGTGTATTCTGCCGCCTCTCTTCTCTCCCCACATGTTCCTAGCCAGCCTCTTCCCTTCTTTCTCTTCTCTCTCACTTTTTCTTTTCTTTTCTTTTCTTTCTCTCTCTCTCTCTCCTCTCTCTCTCTCTCGCCTTCTCTGTCCCTGTTTTTTCTGAATCTCTACTCCCTTCTCACCCCCTCTTCCCACACCTGAAATAAACTTCATTTATACTAGAAGAAAACAAGTTGCCTTTGCCTCCTAAGTCTTATGACTCTCCTTTCTCAACTCCAGGAGGGAAACTTTGGATCTGGAGGAGAGAGAGCTACACAACTGTTTGTTTGTCTATTTTAAGACAGAAGCTAGACAGACTGACCTTAAACTCACTCTGTAGCATAAGCTGGCCTGGATTTTTTTCAATCCTACTGCCTTTCAAGTGTTAGGGTGATATGTGTATACCACCATGCCTGGGCTCCAATCCTCTTTATACAAAGCATCCATCATTAGTTGGTTTTATGAGACTAAGACGAAGTTCTGGAATGTTGTCCTTGGAGATCAGTGGTGGGCAGATAAGGTCCAACAATACTGCTACTGCATAGGCCTCTGATGTGAATCCACAGGCCAGGCTAGGTCAGTGTGTTACAGACAAGAAAGCTGGAGCCACCAGATTCCATGGTACGGAAACCTGGACGCTTACGGAGGCCTTCCCAGAGAAAGTGGCACTGGATTTCCATGGGGACACGTGAACACTAGCCAGGCAAGACAACTGAAGGAAAGAATATTCTAGGCGTACATGTCACTCCAGATCAGTAGTTGGTGGTAAGTTCAATAGAGTGATACCCCCGGCCTCCTTGGTGCCTAGAGGGATGCTGGGACTCTCTGTGCTAACCCCGAGGAGCTCTGGGAAATGGTTTTACCCAAATCTTTTACACTGTCTAGACTTCCTAAGAACTGCCCAAGATGAGACTTCTTGTTCATTCCACCATGTCTGTCTGGGGTATCTTCTGTTTTCTAGAACAGTGTGAGCAGACTTTGGGGATACTGGCCTAGAATGTTTCGGGAATCAGTTGCTGTGTGACAGTGGACCAGTCGCCCCTCTCTGGGCCTTGATTTGTCCACCTGAAAAGTAACAGATGGGGACAAGTTGAGACTGTCCACCTTTGAGGACCTCTGAAGGCACCTTGGGAAGGCAGCATCCGATAGTGATTAAACTCCTGATCTTGAGTTTGAATCCCACCAGCAGGCAGCGTGGACAGGATCTCGGGCACACCATTTCTCCTTTCTCAGGCTCCTTTTCCTCCTCAGTGGCCTCTGGCTCATATGGAGATTAAGTGAGCTCATAGACATAAAGTGTTTGGGACTGAGCCAGGCCCAGCGAATGGCAGCTGTTGTCATTCTAGTCTGTAATGGACCTGAAATGGAATGTGCCACTGCTGATGGCTGTGAAACACGCCTGCACCCTCAGGCTGGACCGTGAGTGCAAGCTCTGTAAACATTATGAGAGGATCCCAATGGGAGTCCAGGGGAACATCCAGGGCTCGGTGCTTCGACCGAAGCCGAGGAAACTCCCCGTGGAGTCTTCTGGGTGGACAATCCCCAGATGCTATCTACAAAAGTGGGCCTAGGGTGGCTAGAATTAGCTCAGGGTGGCAAAAGAAATATCCGTTACCCTCAGCTGGTAGGATTAGGATGGCCGGGGGGCAGAAGAGTCTTCCATTTCTTGTGACCTGCTAGGGGAGTCTCTGCCTGTTCCTTTACTAATTTAATTCTAACTGCCTGGTGCCTATTCAGTTTACAGCTTGTGTAGTCTGACTGGGCTTTTTTTTTTTTTTTTTTACAAAAGATGTGAAACAGAGATCCAGAGAGAGGCAGGAGCTCGCCAGAGATCACACAGCAGATGAGAATGTAAGTCTCCCAGGCCACAGACCCGCTGATCCCTGCCAGATTCAGCCTCTTTTGATTCCATCGAGTGTTTCCTATTCCATGTTTCGTGGGAATATGGCCACCCAATAACAACTGGGCTCAATCTTCCAGGGAAAATGACTCCAACTTCAGGGGTCCTAGGGAGGAGCATTTGTTCAAGGAAGTCACGGCTCAGGGAAGATACGGTCAGGTCCTCAGGGGCCTACGGCTCCTCCAGGCATCCCAGAGCCAGCTCTTTCTGACTTAGAGACCAGACTCACATTCCTCTGCAGGCGGAACTGGGTGACCGCCTGCCTCCACAGACAGCAGCAAGTAGTGAGGGATAAAACTCTCCTGTTTTGTTACCACTGGGAAAGCAATTTGGAGTCACCTGGGCCTGAACCCTCTCTCATTGGCTATGTAATCTTGGTCATGTCCTTCTGCCTCTGTTAGCTGCTTTCCTCATCTATAAAATGGGGTCATATCTACCTCTCGGGTCCACATAGAGTTGCTGAGATAATGAATGTAAAGTACCAGGCACAGAAATAAACACTTAATATTTTTTTAATTACTATTTTATGAATATGGATGTTTTGCTCACATGGATATCTGTGTACCACATGCGTTCCTGGTGCCTGTGGGGGCCAGAAGAAAGCATTGAATTCCTTAGAACTGGTGTTACAGGTGGTTGTGAGCCACCATGAGGATAGTGAGAGCTGAACCTGGGTCCTCTGGAAGAGCAGCCAGGGCTATTAACTGCTGAGACATCTCTGCTGTTCCAGCATTCAATATTAATATCCGCACTGGCCATTGGGCTTAGGAGGAAACTTGGAGGTAGGGTGCTTCCCTAGCATGTGTGTTGGGCAGCCTTCCTCACTGCAAACAACAGGTTCCACTGTAGAGTGGAAAAGGACAAAACAGACTGGAAAACTATACAGCCAAGAACAATATCGCAAGAAAACATTGTTCACTCAGGCCGATCCTGGAGTCTCCAGCGGCCAGCATGCACCAAGGATGGCCTACGCCCTTTATCCTTCTCTCTTTCCTCGTAGGATGGCAGAGGATGAAGGGAGTGGGGTACTGGATCTTGTGACTGGGCTGAATAGGAAAAAGACACATGGAAGCAATATATAGCCAGAAGGATTCGGCTTTCTGCCAGTGTACACGTTTGGAAACTGATGCTGAGCGGGTTCTCTAATTTGGGAGAGGTCAGACAGCTGATTGTTGGTGGAGCCAGTCTGGTTCTACAGTGATATCCTTACCTACTTACTGCCCCTCCTTCTGATGTCCTGACCTACACTGGTGTGCAGGAATGCTCTGCTGAGAAAGGCCCTCCCCACGGTGCCATATCCCGAGATAGAGGGACGGGCTTTGTCGTCCCCTCCCCCCCTCGAGTGCTGGGCAAGTGTTCTTATCTGCTGAGCTATCTTTCTAGCCCTGACCCTCTTAGATCCCAATCCACCCTGCCATCAGATTTTCATTCCCTAATACTATTTATGTATTTTTATGTCTATGGTCTATCTGCTTCACCTCAAGGACGGGGAGAGTAGGCAATGCTGTGCTTGGTGCAGAGGGCAACCACGGTGAGAGGGCAGGAACATTTGTTGAATGACCATGAAGAACTCTTCTGGAGTCACATACCAGGGATCCAGTGTTGTTTGGCTCCAAAGCTAGAGAACCCCTCTCTCTGGAGCTGTTACAAAGCTTAGATGGGTCCCCATATCAGCCACTTAGCATACTGCCTGGTAGAAAGTTAATGTGTTAGGACATTAAATAATATTGAGTTGTTATTATGGTGGGGGGGAGCTGCTTCTGGTCTCTTGTTCTCATTTTCTGCATTGCTTAATGGTGAAGCCTTCAAGGCTGAAGGAGATCTTCAAGGCTGTCTCAGCAGGTATGCTGATATGACCCTCAGGTAGGAAGCATGCATGTGTGCCAGTAAAGGTACCAGACACACCAACCTCTACCAGACAGACAGCTTACCTCCCAGACAGACAGGCCAACCTCTACCGGATAGACAGGCCAACCCCTCCCAGACAGATGACCAACCCCTCCCAGACAAAGAGTAAACCCCTCCAAGTCAGATAGGTCAAGCCCTCCAGTCAGACAAGCCAACTACTACCAAATAGGCCAACCCCTCCTAGACAGAAAGGCCAACTCTTAACAAACAGGCCAACCCCTATCAGACAGACAACTTCTCCCAGTCAGACAGGCCAACTACTACCAAGCATACAGTCCAACTCTTACTAAACAGACAGCCAACACCTACCAGACAGACAGCCATAATCTGCCAGACCTGTTCTTCTACACTGCCCTGCCCACTTGATAACTGACCTGCAATTGTTTACCCACTGGGCTGTCAACACGCAGATTTCCTGTCTTTTGAGAAGGGAAGTCCTCCCAATAGTCACGAATCACTGGCTTTATGAAGGAAGCCTCAGGAATTGGCAGAGGTAGCCATAGGGGAGAACTATCTAAAGAGAGAAGAGAGACCTGGATTCTAGAAGAAATGTTGCTACTTTAACTAACAGCAGTTTTGGCTGACTACATTGAACAAGTCCCTTTCCTGGCCTTAATTTCCTTATGTGAAAAATAGGGCAATAATCTTTACTCAGCTGGGTTTTCTAGATAGTTCTGCTAACTTACTTTTGTTGTTACTCTTACCTTCTGTTTGTAACAGTATCACTGTAACCCTGGCTGGTCTCCAACTTTTGGCAACCTCCCTGTTTCAGTCTTCGCAATGCCAGGATTATAAATATGAGCCACAGCACTCAGGTAGTTCCACTATGGGTGACCAACTGGGGACACATAAGCATCTTCCAACTGGAGAGGCCCAGAATCGTTGCTGAGTCCCGATGTTAAAGTATGCCAGCTTAGAGTCATTCAGGCCCGGACTTGAGCATCGCCGCCTCACTTTCTAGCCATGTGTTGCTGGGAAAGTAACAGAAACTTTCTGACTCTTGCTCTCTTGACCTATAAAGTTGATATTTGGTTTCTCAGCTGCAGACTATCAGCTAATCTAAGATGTGCTGAGACATGCCTACCATGAGGTAAATAAGAGGATCTCTCAGGAATAGGTACTGGTTCTCAACATTTGATGCCCTCTCAACGTCTCACTTCTCCCTGGTCCTGAGGCTGTTTCTAACAGACATACCCTACATCACCGGGGCCACAAATAATAGAGATAATAGAGATGGGCAAGAATGTGTTTCTACCTCACTTTAGGGAACTAGGAATGAAAAAGTTTAGTCCATAGCAGTGGTTCAGGGCTAGGATAACTGGTCAGTGGTAGTACCCTAGTGGTACTCAATCCTTAGTTCCACACTGATTAATTACTTATCAATTAATTAATTAAGACAGTGGCTTGCTCTTCTCGCCCCTGAATTTGTCCTGGCAAAGAGTTTGTGAGGCTGAATGCCAAGCCCTAATGAGCTATCTGCCTCTCTAACAAACAAGAAGCATCTTTTAGCATCTGGCTCTGTCCCCCCTGCTCCTGAAGGGAAGGTGGGCCACATAGTTGTTGGGAAGCATTCTGGGGAAGGGAGAGAAGCTGGAAGAAGCTGAGCTGTCCAGAGCAGGGTACAAAGGGTTTTAAAAGTCTCATCTCGCCAGGCAGTGGTGGCGCCCGCCTTTAATCCCAGCACTTGGGAGGCAGAGGCAGGTGGATTTCTGAGTTCGAGGCCAGCTTGGTCTACAGAGTGAGTTCCAGGACAGCCAGGGCTACACAGAGAATCCCTGTCTCAAAAAACCAAAAAAAAAAAAAAGTCTCATCTCTAACCTAACTTTCTCTCTTGTAAAATGAAGATCATTTGAGTATCTGCTTTGCAGAGGGTTTTGAGTTTGGCTGTTTATTTATTTAGAGACAGAGTCTCAGTGTGTGACCCAGACTGACCCCAAAGTCACCGGCAATCTTCCTGTCTCAGTCTCTGGAGGGCTCTGAGTTCTGGGGGGGTGGGGGGGTTATAAGTATGTTCTGCCACACCCAGCATTGTGTGTGCTAGACACATGCTCTTCTGCTGAACCAATGCCCAGCCCACCAATCTTTTCTTACTGATGAGACATCTACAGTGTGCTATTTGATCTCATTTTATTTGCAACTGTGCAAGGCTGGGCTGGAACTGGAGCTCCCTGGTGGAGCATTGGGCAAGTCACTCACTGATCTGGCCTTAATTCTTCATCTGTGAAGTGTGTGTATGGTAACAGTATTATAGCAACGATGAGGGACACATAACGTATATAAGCATTTAGTACAGTGTCTGAACAAGTAGGAACTCAGTAAGTTATAGCCAGTACCTTGTAGGTATTAGCTGATCTCATGACCCCTTGAGACCTTCTTGGGATGAGTGAAATATCAAAGTTAAAACCACTTTCCAAGATTCCTGCAAATCGCTGTAGGGAATTATCAGTATTACTTTTCCTGGCCCAGCCACTGCTTTGTTCAACCTGTGGGCCAGCAATGACAGCAGAACACAGCACAACTTGGCTCTGAAGCCACAAACACCCCCCTCAAAGGAGCCGCTTGGGATAGTAAGACTTTTTTTTTCTAAAGAGGTTCAGGCTAGGAGATAGAGACACAGCACAGCTCAAGGTGAGCAGAAAATGCCGTGTTCCCCAAACAGTTCCAACTGGCTCTTTTGTTGCTATTGTTGTTGTGTTGTTTTTGGTTGGGTTTTTTGTTGTTGTTTTGAGAGGCTGTCACAGAACTTGCCATGTAGACCAAGTTGTCCTTGAACTCTCAGAGGTCTGCTTGCCTCTGCCTCCAGAATCCTGGGATTAAAGACATACCCTTTTGTTTTGTTTTTGAAGTAGGTTCTTACTATGCAATGTAGATTAAAATGGCCTTGAACTTTTAAACAATCCTCATACTTCTGTCTCCTAAATGCTGGGGTTACAGAAGTCTGCCCACCTTGCTCAGCTGGCCTGGACCATTTTTTTTTTCCCGAGATAGGGTTTTTCTGTGAGCCCTGGCTGTCCTGGAACTCACTCTGTAGACCAGGCTGGCCTCGAACTCAGAAATCCGCCTGCCTCTGCCTCCCAAGTGCTGGGATTAAAAGCGTGTGCCACCACTGCCGGGCTGGATCATTCTTACAAATACATTTAATGTATGTGTTTGTGTGTGAGAGAGAGAGAAAGGAGGAGGAGGGAGGGAGGGAAGGAGGGAGAGTAGAAAGAGGCAGGGAGAAAGAACATGCATGTGTATGTCACGTGTGTCACATGTGTGTGTGACAGTGTGCATGTGGAGGTCAGAGGACAACTTGCAGGAGTCAGTTCTCTCCTTCTACCATGTGGGTCCTAGAGATCAAACTCAGGCCATTAGGGCTTGGTGGCAAGTGCCTTAACCTACAGAGCCATCTCACTGGCCCCTCCCTCCCTCATCTAGAGCTCTTGACCCTCTGGGCTCAGCTTCCTGAGTACTGGGGTTACAGGTGTGTGCCGCCACACCCAGCTCACAGCGGGCTGTTATTTCCACTGAATCAGTTCCCGCTTTCAGACTTAGGCTGTCTCCTGGTTGCTCCTGACAGTAGACATGATCTTTCTACCTCTCCAATCCCCATCCCAAACATCACATCATTGTAGAGTTGGGAGGGCGCAAAGGTTAGCTTGCCCTCCCTTCTCTCTACCCCCACGTGTGAAAGCGTAGTGGTCCTGCTCTGCCAGGCCCCTCAAGAATAGGAATACATAGCTGCTGCACCGTCTCTCATGGCAGGTGCTTTCGGCAGGCTTCCTGCCCACCCCTAATGTCCTCAGACCCAAATGTAACCTCAATCCACACCCATTTCCCCAACTCTTACTCAGAATATCTAAAGCCATTTGGGGAACAAATCAAAGTCCACACCCTCCTCTTCGTGGACTTCGCAGCAGCTGCCTCGGAAGTTCAAGGTCACACCCTCAGCTTAAACCGTTTTCCTCTGTATTCTCCTAACCCAATTAGCCTCTTCTCCAAAGTGGAGGGCTTGATCCGAGGGCCAGTGGGTAGTAGCATCTCATCTGCAAGAGTGTTTTTAAAAACGTGCACATTGAAAGAGTACAAATAGCCGGGCAGTGGTGGTGCATGCCTTTAATCCCAGCACTTGGGAGGCAGAGGCAGGTGGATTTCTGAGTTCTAGGCCAGCCTGGTCTACAGAGTGAGTTCCAGGACAGCCAGGGCTACACAGAGAAACCCTGTCTCGAAAAACCAAAAAGAGTACAAATAAAATCACTGAACTGTGGCTTCTTTTTTTTCCCCTCAGAAAATATGGTATTACAGAACTCATATTTCTTGCCAAAGGGCATGTCTGCCTGCAGGGGGTCCACTTTTTTTCTTATGCCTCTGCCAACTGCCATATTAATCTTTCCTCTTTGAATCCTGCAGGCTTTCAAATATGTAGCCTTTGCTAAAAGGCATTTTATGGTCCGTTTCCACCTTCTGCTCTTATTGATATTATGAATGTGGGTCTGAAATTCCCCAGGCTCACTATCGACAGAATTCAAATGATGGCTGTTCCCGGAAAGGCGAGACCATCCAGAAGACTACAGTCTCCAGTAGAAAGGGCTAACAGGGCCGGAGGAGGCATTCGGGGCCAGCATGGTGTTTGTTCTTATCTGATTTTATCTTATTTTATTTTTGCAGCTGTAGGTGTTAAACCCAGGGCCGCTACCTCCGAAATACACCCGTAGTCTCTGTTGGGGTTTAAACTAAGAGCTGTGCATCTTAGGAACGCGGCCGCGAAGCTCAGCGAGCTAGAGAAAGCCCCACCACACTCCCTCCCACAGAGAAGCTGGTGTACTGGTCCCGGGAGGATCATGGATGCTGCAGCCGACCCGCTGGTGCTGGAGGCAATGGGAATAGCTGGGTGGGGGTGGGGCTGGGGTGGATTGCAAAGAAAGGATTTTGAGACATCCCCGCCAAAAAAAAGTGTTATCCTTGACCTTGGCGGAAAACACTGCGAGCGCTGCGGCTATAATTCGGGGGTTTCCCTCTCCTCCCTCTCCTCTCTCTTTCCCCCCTCTTCTCCCCTCCTCCCTCCCTCTTCAATGCAGCGGACTGCGGAGGAATCCCAGCCTGGCAGGAGCGCCCACCCACGCGACTGCGGCACGCGAGGGGCGGGAGCGGGAGGGCGGGGGATGGCGGGGATACCGGTCTTCCCTAGAAGGTCCTGGAGGGAGGCGAGGGGAAGCTGATCACGTGGCAGCGCCACCAGGCGTTGCAGGATTGGCGGGTCTGGCTGCCAGGGAACAGGAAAACCTGTGGCCCCCTCCCCTTGTGGGCCTGCGGGGCGCATCCGCACTGCGCGTCTGGGAAGGACTGGAGTCGTGCTCTCTCTAGGGATGTAACCCGTGCTCGGGTCCCTAAATGCTCTGCCCCCGCAGTCTACCAGTCTGGAAACACATCGCTTCCCCTTTCCTTCCCAGCTTCTGCTTTTCCCACCTGCGGGCGGCTCGAGGGAGCCTGCCTGCCTGGAGGCTTTATTTGGGCTAGCTGAAGCTTCCCTTGACTTCTAATTTTTCGATTTAACTCAGACTAGAGAGGGCGCAGAATACCAAGGAGTTCTTCACCCCTCAAGCCCCACACATCCAGATCTACCCTCATCTCCCATGTCTGCTCTTGCGTCTTGGGTAGAAACCGGAAAGCTATCTCCACTGCTGCTCCGGTGAAATCTGTATGGTTAAAAAGCCTGTTACATTTATTACGAAACATTTAACTCTCGTTTTTATTAAACACATGAAATATTTAAGCCACTAGTTTCCCTCCTCTGCGTTCATTCTGACTTGTAATTACGGTTATTGGTGTGGCTGTTGAACCGGCTTCTGCTTGAAAAGTAAGTCCTACGAAGGGGGAGGGGCGTGTGTTTCCTTTATCCACCGTGCTGCGGGTGAGCCAACTGTAGGTAGATTGAATGAGAAAGAGCAGGGCGGCGAGATGGCTCAGCTGATAAAGGCATCTGCTGTCAAGCTGACAACCTGAGTAGGGCTCTTCGGACCAGATAATGGAAGGAGAAAGCTGATTCTTCCTCAGACCTCCACGAGTACACCATGGCATGCAAGCATCCACTGGCACTGAATGAGAGGGAAAAAGCAAACAAAATCTGTTGGTGGTAAGGACCTGGGTTCAGTCCTCAGACACACACACACACACACACACACACACACACACACACACACACACACACACACACGCAGAAAAGCTAAGAAGTGTAAGCCATAAGGGAAAGGCCAGGTGGTTGACACTAAACATTTTGTGTTACACAAAGGACTAGCATATGGAGCTTTCCTGGCCGAAGGGAGCTGAAGAGCTAAGCCAAGCACTGAAGCTGCTTTATGATCAGAGCCGCCACGTGTGGTCACCTCTGCCTGGGGGGAGGGGGAGGGTGCCCCCAGACGCCCATGTTTAAGAATCTTTCCTGGGCAGATCCAGGGACTCTCAGAGAGAGCTTCTGCCTGTGCCTGCTGCTTTTTTCTGCTGATGCAGACTGATGGAAGCTTCTTCAGACCAAGAACAGATTTCCAGAGCTATTTTCGTGTGCCGTTTCTCAGAATAACCATCTTGAAATATGGCAAGGAAATATATTTAGGAGAGGTGTGATCTGGGGACCTCCACTGACACGTAGTAGGTGTGTAATAAACGTTAATCAAATACAGGGCTGGATAAATAGACACCTAGAGTGCTGAGGATGGGGCACAGATTTTGTAACAAAACAAAACACCATTTCTAACTTAAAGGGGTCATTCGTCCACCAAGCACACACCGAGCCTTCTCTCTGAGTAGGCCTCTATTTCCATAGTCCCTTCTCATCTCTGGCAACCACATCTAGACAACAGGACCCTGACACTGGAGGAATAAATGTAAAACAGTCCAGAATTTAGATATCTAGGTTCCCATACTGGTTTTGCCAGCTGATGGTGCTGTCCATAGTCTCCAGCTCTCTGAGGCTCCATCTTCTATCTGAAGAAAGTGAGGGTAGTGTGATCGTCTCACAGGGCTACCTAGGCATATAAGTGAGATGGAGGGAGTACCAAATGCACTCTTTACAGCGATGCTGAAGATATCGGGTGGCCATACAGTTTGCCTGGAACAGAACAATGGATACCTTTGTTGAATCAAAGCAACTCTTAGCATTCCTTTTATTCTCAAAAGTGTCCAGGTTTAGAGAGTAGGCTGGTAATAAAAGTGACACTTGTCATCTGTATTGCTGTATTGCTGCTTGTCTGTACTGTTATCTGGGACACAGAGGAAAGAGGTCTGATTGAAGAACAAACAGTGAGAATGAGCCAGGAAGTGTGCATGGGATTACATCAAGAGCAGGCGGCCAGGAGAGGGGAAGGGCTAGACAGATGAGGGACTAGCAAGGCAGTTCTGGGGAACAACACAAATAGAGCCAAGGGGATGGAAGGAAATGAGGGTTATACAGGGTTGGTCTGATCCAGTGGTTTCCCAAAGGAGACCAATTGAGGAACTGGGATAATTTCCAGGCAATACGAGTAATGAAGCCTGAACCAGGCAGGACAGGGCCTGTAAGTCCAGGAAGTGAGGAGCCAGATGCAGGAATCTGAGTATAGATCAGAAGCAGGAGGCTATCCAGGTGGATTGGAGGTCACTCCATAGCCTTAGAGACTAGGAGATGAGAGGTGAGCCAAGCTGGGCAAACTAAGTATTCATCACACCTGATCATAGAAAAGGTAAGGTTCACGGCAGGTAGCTCGCTGGTGCAGCCAGAGGAAGGAGCTGGAGGCCCAGCCACTGTTCAGGTAGCGTCTGATTAAATGAGCTCGCAGAGCTGGCTCTCCAGCGCTTGCTACTCTTGTGGAGGACCCACCTGGGTTCAGTTCTGGTACCCACAGAGTGACTCATAACTGTAACTTCACTTCCAGGGGATCTGACACCCGCTTCTGGCTTCCATGGGCTCCAGGCACACACATAATACACATACGTGCATGCAGGCAATATTCCTACACATAAAAAACTAAATAAATCTTTAAATATATATAAAAGATAAAATGAGCTTTCATGGCCAACTTGAGAAACTGAGGCAAAAGGATTGGATGTTTGAAATCAGTGTGGGTGGCACACAGTGGGTTCAAGTTCAGCCTAAGCTACAACAATGAGACACACACACACACACACACACACACACACACACACACACACACACGGCTGGGGGATCTGACTCAATGACAGAACACCGGGCTGGCATGAGAATAAGGCCCTGAGCTTGATTCCCAAACAATGCATAATAAATGAGTGTAAGATAAAGTAAAACAGCTTCCTGAGCAACCTTGAAAAGCAAGACAGGATTCAAAACCAGAGCCTCCAGTAAAAAAGGAGCCATTTGTTATAGTCCAAGAGGCCCTTTAATCACTGAGGTTGCTACCGTGAGGACTCGGTTCCACGGTCACTCGACAAAAGCGTGCAGGCGTTGCTTCATGTATAGACCCTTGCTTTACAACACAGATCCTAGCACCTGCAACCAGCGTGCACTCTTTCACTGTGAAACGCTATCAGGATGTTAAGATGCCAAACTGATACGTCTGCATTCGTGCACCAGGAGGACATTGTTCACGAGAGTCCATGGGAGTGTGTCGGACTGTGGTCTGGACACCGAGGTGAGCAGACAGGCCAGAGAGGAACATGGTTGCTCTTGAATAGGAGTTTGTGGTCCCCACAGGGGTCACAGGAGTAGGTCGAGTTGTTAGCTGAAGGGTTATTCTCCAAGAGGTGTTTTTCTGGGTTGGAAGAGAATCAGGAGCTGAGTCTGTCTAGTGGGGGTGGGAGTTGTCCTCATGGTCTATGAGCTGGCTTTAATCAGCAATAGTGATCGATGCTTACCCTACATGCAGCCTTGGTGATGGGTATAGGCCTTGCCTGGTCCCAGTAATCTTCAGTGGGTCAGTCCCAGGAGACCAGGGGAGAGAATTCCTACTCAGAGTCAAGGCTTGACACAGTTAGCCTCTGCCCAGAGGCTAGAGAACATCTCAACTTCCAATGTCAGCCAGGGGTGGTGATATATGCTTCTAATCCCACCACTCAGAGGCAGGTAGATTTCTATGACTTTGAGGCTAGCCTGGTCTACATAGCAAGTTCCAGGCCAGCTAAGGCTTCATAGACCCTGTCCCAAAAAATAAAATAACAATAAAATCCCAGTGTCCCTTACTATTGTGCAGGAGAGTCTCAGTGGAGCCTGTGGATTGGAGCACACATTGGTCCAAAGTTTACTCCAACTTCTTTGTATGACTGTTCTTAATCCAAATATTGCCGCACAGTCTAGCTGCCAGGCAGAATAAAGACTAGGCTCTTTAGCCTGGCATTCTACTGACTTCTAGTAGTCTGGCCCCAACTTACCTCTGGTAAATATTTCATATTTCATGTGTTCACTGGCCCTACCTTTAAAAAATGCTTTTATGTGTATGGATGTTTTGCCCGCATATATGTCTATATGCCACATACATACAGTACCCAAGGAAGGCACAAGAGGGAAGGCATTGGATTCCCCTGGAACTAGAGATACAGAGGATTGTGAGTGCTGGGAATCAACCCTTGGTTGTCTGGAAGAGCAGCCAGCGCTCTTAACTGCTGAGCCATGCCTCCAGCACCCCTTCTTTTCTCATGATGGCTCAGCTCCTGCCTCTGGAGAATTGTTCACCCTCCTACCAACCATACAGTATGGGCTGGCGGTGTTAACTTAAATCTGAGATAAATCAACTTAAAGGATGACGTTTTATCTCGGCTCACAGATTCAGAGGTTTCTGTCCATGACTGGCCCAACTGCTTTTGGGTTTATGATGGAGTGTTTACAAAGGGAGGGAGATGCGTGGTGATGAAGGTTACCCAACAATTCAAAAACCAGGTGGCACTGAGCAGGATGCTTGGGATTGGCTAAAATGGAGGTCTTATGACTTAACTTTTAGCCACAGTAACAACAAAACATCAAATGCCATGGGAGGAAGTGATGATGTATGCGGCTTGCAGGAGCTGGATGGGTCCCTGGATGCAGCTGGTCTGCTGCAGCTTGTCCTTGGGCCAAGCCATCATGGTACCAGTGGTTCTCAGGGTTACTTTGGACTTCCAATCATTTGTACCAGGTTTCTGCTCCTGGCACCTGACAGAGCCATAATACAGAGCTTTCCGTTCCAGCCTGTTATTTCCTTTCAAATATTCTGCCCAGTTATGCCCACTGCTCATGCTTCCTCAGACTGAGCGTGCCTTTGCTGTTCCCACTGCGTTTCCTTCTGGCTTCCTCTCTTTGGAATTTTCCTCTCCTGCCCTTACAAGCTTGTCCACTCTTACTCACTGAGAGCTTGCCCCAGGAGCTCTTCTGTGTGAAATCAGTCCCTAAGCCCTGAGCGAATTCTGGCACCGGCTCACTCCACTGACCTGTCAGAGCCTTTGTGTGCGTGCCTTCCTTCCCTCCGACGTCTAGTGTTCCAATGGCCTGCTCTCTTGTGTGTAACTCCCAGAAAACTGTGTGTTCCATCTATTAGGACTCCAGCTTTTGGCAAAGAGCTGTGCAAAGGAAATAGAATGACTATTTTATCGTGTGAGTGAAGAAGTGGGAGGAACTTGCCTTTGTCTCTCTGTTCTCCAGTGATGATCCTGGAGAGAAAACCTTTGGGAATCGGGGCCACTGCAAAGCCCAATGGCGTTTAGAAGAGGGGTGTTTTCTGCCAAAGCCCTGGTAGCACTGATGAACTGAGGATGACTGACTGGGAGTCTGTGCCCAGGACAGGCAAACATTTGGACTTCTCAACAAGCTAGGATTATTTTCATTTATTTTTTTTCTTTCTCTTTCATTCCTTTTTTTCCCTTTCTTTTTTTCTTCTTTCTTTCTTTCCCTCCCCACCCCTCCCTCCCTCCCTCGCTGGCTTTCATATAGTACAGGCTGGCCTTGAACTTGGACTCCCCACTACTGGGGTTACAGCATGCACCACCACACACCAGACAGCAAACTAGTCTGACAACTGCTCCTGTCAGTCGTACAGGGCAATGCACCTCGAGGCATCTGGCTAGACTTGGGATCCTCCTGTCCTTTGGCCCAATCTGAGCAAGAAACAAAGCAGTCTTCTTTCCCACCTCTCTCCTAGGGGCTCCTGTAAGTAATAAGGAGAATGAGCACTGAGAACAAGTATGGCCGGAGGGAGTCGTGACAGAAAGATTATTGCCTGCTACCCAGCCTACATTTTTCTCGTTTCCCCTACCTGCTCCAGTCTCTCTTGCAGATGAATTGGGCCTGTGACCACTTCTGGCTGACGGTTTGTGAGTGGAAGCTGAGATGTTTAGTTATTGATGAACAGACTCCAGCCCTCTTTCTCCTTGGGGCAATCTGAATGTCTGCAGTTGAGATGGTGGAGCTCATCGCCCCAATCTCTAAGTGTAAAAGAAAAGTTAACAACTGGGTGTGGCAACACGTAACTTTAATCCCAGCTCATGGGAGGCAGAGGCAGGAGCATTAGTTCATTAGTTCAGGGCCAGACTAGTCTACTAGTTTACTAGTGGTGAGTTTCAGGACAGCCAGAAATTGCCATAGTGGGACACTGTCTCAAAAAAAAAAAAACAAAAAAACAAAAAAACCCAACAGATATATTACTCTCCTCATTTCTCGGACAAACAGTTGATAAAAGCAGCAGCAGGCGGGAGGGCTAATTTTGGCTCATAGCTTGAGTTGACAGACTGTCATGGCGGCCACAGGAGGTTCTGCTTACATACATTGTATCCACAGTCAGGAAGCAGCAAGAGAGCTGGTGTTCAGCTCCTTCCTCCTGTCTCCTCAGTCCCAGGACTCCTGCCCATGGGACGGTGCCACCTACTCACCTTCTTCATTTCAGCTTTTCAGAAACCACTTTTTTTTGTTGTTTTTGTTTTTGTTTTTTCGAGACAGGGTTTCTTGTGTAGCCCTGGCTGTCCTGGAACTCACTCTGTAGACCAGGCTGGCCTCGAACTCAGAAATCCGCCTGCCTCTGCCTCCCAAGTGCTGGGATTAAAGGCGTGCACCACCACTGCCCAGCTCAGAAACCACTCTTCCAGACACAACCAAAGATGTGTTTCTGTGGTGATTCTAAATCCAACCAAACTGACAGCAAAGATGAACTGTCCCGGCAGGCTTCCACAGGTGGGGAGAATACAACCGGTGTTAAAGCCGTCTAGCTATTTGGAATATTTGTTACCGTGTCAGAGCCTAGCTGAGTGTCATTATACTGACACAGTGTAACCCAGCAAGAGCTGGAGCTGATGACAGTGTTCACAGAAGTGTGTTTTAGCTAACTAGCATCAAACCTCTTTTCTTCTTAAGGATAACTGCCCCTCTGCCCTACACACACACACACACACACACACACACACACGCGACTCCTGGAGTTGTCAATTCCAGCCGTCATTTTTTTCTGTCCTCCTCTTTCTCGGGTTCTCAGCAGCATTTGTCACAATCAACAGTTGACCACTCCCTCTTGCAAACAAATTGTCTTGGCATCTATGACATCATACTTGCTTGATTTTCTCCTTAAGCCACCAGACCCTGTTCTCGGTTTTCATTACTGGACATTTCTTCCAATGGGCTTTGTCTGCCGTGTTGTTGAAATCTCAAAAGTTTGAAAAGGTGCGAATATGGTTTTAAATATTGGCCAGGAAAAAAAAACACAAAACAACTGCTTATTGTGTTCAAGTATCTGTTCCTTCATCATGCCTTCCCCCCTTCCTTCCCTCCCCCATCTCTCTCTGGCATGCTAGGCAAGTGAATCACATGAGCCCTTACTCTACCATTCCTTACTAATAACAAGGCACTATTTTTATCTTTAAAGAAAGAGATGCATCAAGATGATTGCTTTGACCAATGAGATTTAAGCAAAAATGTGCAGAACTTCCAAAGCAGTCTTCTTAAAAGAAATAAGACATTTTTCTTCCCACCGTTTGGAATATGGACCTGAATGAGGTGAGCTTAAGACAGAGGCTTGAACTGTCAATCTTTGGACATATTTTTTCATGGAAGAAAATCTTCTATCATAAGCCTCCCTCTTTTGTTTAAGTTGCAGCCAAAATCTAATCCTGAAATGGCTTTGCTGTTGAGGGTATTTGCTTATCTCTCATCACCAAGCCTAAGGGTCCTTTGTCAGAGGAACTAGGGAAGGGGGACTGAAAGAAGCCATTTCCTGAGAGAAATTGTTGGGTCTCTTTCTACCAAGAGTGAATTACCAGACTACCTGAGAGATATAGCTTAGGAGTAAGTTCATTAGTTGACAGAAAACAGCAAATGCTAGAATAAAAACTTTGGACTTATTCTTGTGGATAGGGGACCCTGCCTGTCTTATCTAGAAATGCAGCTCACTTTGAGGATATTCAATGAGTAACTATATTCCCTACCACTTAATGGCTAGAAACAGTATAGATGTTGGACGGTGGCTCGGTGGGAATCACTACCAGATCAATGTTCGTCTACCTTTTACCGATGAACGGAAGGCACCTCTATAGAAAAGGAGCCCATTGACTCCTGAACAAGGAGTGGAGGGTGGAGCCTGTGCAAAATATGGCTGCGCCGGACCACACGACTGCAGGAGGCAGGGCTTTGCCACAGCCTGCAGGCCCCGCCCTCCGGGCCCCGCCCAGCTCCTCTCGCGGGGCCGCGCGGGTTGTGAGGTGTCTGAGATCGGCGCCTGCGCAGTTGCCCGCGGCGCGCGGGGCGGAGGCTTTATAACCACTTCGTAGCGGCTGGTCGGCTTCTGTCTCCGGGAGGGCTGCCGAGGCGGCGGCGGCGGCGGCCGAGGCGCCGGCTGGGGGGGCGCTGAGGCGGGAGCTACGGCGGCGCTGGGCGCCCCTGGCTCCTCAGCCTCTGCGGGCCATGGGCTCCGAGAAGGACTCCGAGTCGCCGCGCTCCACCTCGCTCCATGCGGCCGCCCCCGACCCTAAGTGCCGCAGCGGCGGCCGGCGCCGGCGCCTCACCTTCCACAGCGTCTTCTCTGCCTCGGCCCGCGGCCGCCGCGCCCGGACCAAGCCCCAGGCCGAACCGCCGCCCCCGGCCGCGCCGCCGCCGCCCGCCCCGGCCCCGGTTGAGGCTCAGGTCCCGCCGATGGAAGCTCTGCCCTCCGAGCCCGCTGCCGAGGCTGAGGCGGAGGCCGCGGCTGCCGGGCCGGAGGAGGTCGAAGCGGCGGAGGGCGGCGGCGCGGAGGAGGTAGAGTGCCCGCTGTGCCTGGTGCGCCTGCCGTCCGAGCGGGCCCCGCGCCTCCTCAGCTGCCCGCATCGCTCGTGCCGGGACTGCCTCCGCCACTACCTGCGCCTGGAGATCAGCGAGAGCCGCGTGCCCATCAGCTGCCCCGAGTGTAGCGAGCGGCTCAACCCACACGACATCCGTCTGCTGCTGGCCGACCCGCCGCTCATGCACAAGTATGAAGAGTTCATGCTGCGCCGGTACCTGGCCTCGGACCCCGACTGCCGCTGGTGTCCGGCCCCTGACTGCGGGTGAGCGCGGGGGCGTGGCCGCGGGGGGGTCGTCCCGGGTGCAGCGGGTGTCACCCACCTTGAGGGAGGAGAGGAGGATGGTCAGCAGGAGGTAGAGGACGGACGGTCACGAGTAGCCGACCCTCGGACCAGCCTTGCAACCGGTCTGGTGGCACTCAGCACCCTGTACCTACTTAGGAGCCTGAGGTGGTGGCTGAACGCTAAGAGAAGAACTGTCCATTAAGCCAGGATACCAGGGTGAGCAGGGCTTTTTTGTTTTGTTTCTTATGTCCAGATAGGGAGAGGTGTGTGTGTGCGTGTTGTCGGAATGATAGAGAAGGGTTATTTGTTAAAGGAGAATGGAAATGCCCTACTGAAGGGGCCGCGCTTCGGAGGGGTGTGTCCATATGTCAGGGGCGCACTTAGCAGCAGCATTGCAGAAGGCGTGTTCTTCCTCACAACCGCTGCTGAAAGTTGAGATGCAAATGATGAGAGAAGGCAGCTCACTAACAGCTCTAGGGGCACCCTGGGCACTGCGTGCTGTTCTAAGCCACTGGCAGGCACCTTGTGGTTCTTAAAGTGCTGCTGAGGGCAGAGTGAGTGGTGGACAGACTTTTTGACCAGGAAAATCAATAGGGCTCTGAGGCCATGTCTACCCAGAAGTTGATCTGGTGGGAGAAAATGTGTTTGCCTACCCTTTCAATCTTGAAATCTGTATGACAGTCTTTTTAATGTTCTATGTATGCTTGATTTCAAAGGTCAGTGAGTTAAAATACTCTTTAGAGCAGGAATTACTGATTTCTCTATCTGAAGCTTTCAGTGGAGGTCCTCCATCTCCTTTCTTTACAAACAAAAAACAAAACAAAACTGGATTGTCTCTATCATTCCCATCTATGAATGGCCAAATGCAGCCAAGAAGGGGCTCTTCAGTGTAATGGGGAGTCAAGACTGCCATTACCTGTTGTGTGATCTTGGGCAGATTAATTATATTCTTGTGTGTCATGTTTTGGGGGCAGAAGATTCTAGGAACTCCTTGCAGCGCCTAGTGTAAAGGTAATGCTAGTAAAAAGGTATGTGAACCCTTGCTTCAAAGGATTTAAAAGCTTTTAATTGTAGCCCATGTATCAAGGCCGAGCTGAGATTTCCATGATGGTGCCATTTGTCTCCCCTTCAGAAGGAACTGTGTAGTCAGAAGTGCCAGACTTGCTGAGAAATGGGTGTGTTTAACCTCACTGAGTTTCTAAATTACTCAGAGATGTGGTCAAAGGTATCCAGATGGCTTTCACTTTCTATTTAGAGAATACCAGGAAGAGCCTTTGGCCACTTGAAAAGGTCTGCTTGTGTCTAGTGGCCTTACTGGCTTTTGAGAGGTTAATTTATAGAATATTTAAGTTTTGCTGATACTCTTTTTAGTCTATTTTCTAGTCTAATATCCAAAGGGATATTAGTTTAGGAGAGCACTACCTGATTAACTGCATAATAGCGTATTAACTTCTTTTTTAGAAATGAGAGTTTATTTGAATTTTAACAATGAAATGTGACTTTCCTGATCATCTTTTGGGGAAAGCTCCCCAATTTTTTTTTTTTTTTTTTTTTTTTTTTTTTAGTCAACTTATGTCTCCACTCATGTCAGTATAAATGGACAGAAATTAATATAAAAGCTTGATAGAAATATAAAGAAACCATTGGTGGTTTTAGAGTTACTAGAGTTTTCTTAATTTAGCAGGATTTAGGGTAGGTTATCCAGACTCTGAGTGTGTGTGTGTGGTTTTGGGTTTTGAGTTTTGTTTTTGTTTGTTTGTTTGTTTGTTTTGATTCTGTCAGATTCTGTTTTAATTAGTCAGACTATAACAATCATATGCACACTTTTTGTCTGTATCTATGTGTTTAAAGAAAATAAAGTTTAGGGAAAGAAAGCAAACCAGCATCAAGGTACCTGTGTGCCAGGCATGCATATTTTGATCTTCACAGCAATGTGAGATTGCTTTGATAGTTTCATAAATGAGGAAACTGGCATTTAGTGAAATTAAATACTTTGTTTAGGGTGATACAACAAACTGGTAGGCAATGAGACAAACCAGTGTTGCAATAGTCTTACTTCCAAAGCCAATAATATTTTTTAACTCAAGTCTTGACTTGTCACCACAGTCCCCATTTTGGGCATGTTCTAGGAAGTGTGGAAACTGGTAACAACACTGAGGGCCAGGATGCTTGACTCCAGTTTCTCTTTCGATTACCAGCTTTGTTTTTCTTATCTGACAAAAGCCTAATCCGGTCTTAAGACTTAAGAGGCTTAATTAATTAATGTTTATAAAGTGATTTTCAGTGGAAGGTGGTTAAATACACAAAGAGTCCCTTGATAATTCATTTACTTTCCAAATAATAGTCTGAGTTCCCCATGGACAGTTGTTCTACCCCCTCTTTTTTTTTTTTTTTTTCCTGACTGTCCTAGATTGTTTATTGGATATGAATTTTACAAATATCACATGTATTAGCGGTAATGGTGGAGCTAGAGGGTACTGTGCCTTCTCCAGGCTGCACAGCAAGAACCACCAATAGTGTGGTGGAACTTTTGGCCCTTTCCAAGGCCATGGCTCTTTCAACCAGCAGATGTCAGCCCACGCATCTCTCTGTGCTTGTGGACTGGTTTGGTGATCCACTGGGTGTCAGGATTTCTTCTGATAGCTTTATGGAATGGATCAATGATGATAACCTCAAAAAACTTTCATATGTGAGCAGGGCAGTGGTGGCGCATGCCTCTAATCCCAGCTCTCAGGAGGCAGAGGCAGGTGGATTTCTGAGTTTGAGGCCAGCCTGGTCTACAGAGTGAGTTCCAGGACAGCCAGGGCTGTACAGAGAAACCCTGTCTCAAAAAACAAAACAAAACAAAAACTTATATGTGGAATCTTCACCAACCCAGTAGGAATTCAGGACTCTCAAAGCCCCAGCTCTCTCCTCAGCAACAGACTGAAGGCTTCCGAAAAATTTAAGCTGGTTAAAACCATGGTGTACAGGCTTGCCATAGTTGCACCCTTAGGAACTGGGCGTTTTCGACCACTACAGCGGCACGAGTCCTGTAAATGACATAACCTTGCTTAGCCTTGTATCCTAGTTTTCGAGCTTTATCAGGCTGGGTGAGGCCGGGTGGGGTGAGGAGCCCAGTGCAGCACAGAGAGTTGACGGTATTGCCAGCAGCAGACCCTCAGAAGAAAGCGCGTCATGTCAGACTGCTTCTTCCTCCATAGCTCCTGAATATATTTGTATGTACCCATCTTGGTTCACCTGATAGCTGCCGCCAGAGGAAAGGACCCCCCTCTTCTTAATGCCAGAAGAAAAATGGGTTCTGTGGTGTGTGCGCGCATGCATGCGTGTGAGCCTGTAAAGACCAGAGGTCAGTTTTGGCTAGCCAGTAAGGCCCAGGGTGCCTCCTGTCTCTGCCTTCCTGGGCAACTCCAAGAAAGTGCTATAACTTCTGACTTTTTTGGTTTTGAGACAGGGTTTCTCTGTGTAGCCCTGTCTGTTCTGGAACTCACTCTGTAGCCTAGGCTGGCCTCAAATTCACAGAGATCTGCCTGCCTCTGCCACATGAGTACTGTGATTAAAGGTGTGGCCCTCCATGCCTAGCTGCAGCCTCTTACTTTGCTTTGTTGATGACCTTGAACTCTTAATCTACCCACCTCTACCTGCTGAGTGATGGGACTGCAGATTGGTACTACTGTGTCTGGTTTATACAGTGGTAGGAGTCGACTCTGGTGCTTTGTGGATGCCAAGCAAGCCTTCTGCTTGCTGAGCTATATTCCTAACCCTAATTTGGATTTTCAGACAGAGTCTTGCTTACTTTACCAAGACTGTCTGAGACTCTTGATCCTGCTGTCTCCACCTCCCCAGTGCTGGATTATATGTCTGTACTACCACGTGTAGATGTTTTTTTCCTTTTAGCTTGCTTTCTTTTCTTTTCTTTTCTTTTCTTTTCTTTTCTTTTCTTTTCTTTTCTTTTCTTTTCTTTTCTTTCAAAACTATCCTGTTCTTCTGGGTCTGGCAAAAATCTTGTATAGGCATTAGAAAAGAGGCCCTAAACCTCATTTATCTCTTCCTACACCTGACCATGTTTATTGCCCACACAAACTGACCGAGTCCCCATGTATATATGTGTACATCTTCAGGCTAATGGGTCATATAAGTGACCTCACAGACTTAGGATTATTTTACTGTGACTAAGTTAATGAGAGCACCATACTTAAGAAATCTTTTTTTTTTTTAAAGTATTTATGGGACAGAACAGAGTTCTGATACTTCTTTTCTCATATGGCTTTATCAATGAGAACCAATTTCAGCACGAAAATATACACAGTATTATTTGATATACCAAATACTGTAGTAACAAGTGTAATCTTAAAATATACTTTCAAGTGAAATAAAATTAGCTTAAAATACAAATATCTTGCGTTTTTGTAGTTCTTTACAGTGAATCTTCAAAGTATTATCTCAGTGACACAGTAAATTCACGTTAGCCACATGTAGATAGGTGGTAGAAGTATAATTTTGTAAGGAGAAACCATTTCAAAGAAGCTTAAATGTGGGGTTAATGCTTCCTAGCTGATAAGTAGTGCAGTTGATCAGTGACCCTTTTGAGTCTCTGCCTAAGTGTGTGCTTTCAGAAACCCACAAGTGCTAGAACTGTATGGTTTCCCTCCTAGGTGTTCTATTGCCCGTCTAACTTTCAGAATCTCTGGGAGACTAAGGGGTGAATAGAGTAGTCAACAGAATTTCCTGTCATACGCAGGCAGGTTCTCAGAATAGAAGAAGTACTAAGGCTATCTTGACCTAAATTCTGTTGCAGGTCCGGGCTCTGGCCTTTCATTGCTCCCTCCGTTCCCTACGGAGTTGTACTTCCCACTGATCCCGCAGATAGTATCAGTGGCCTTCCCACACTACTGGACTGGCCTGTCTTATAAACAGGAAGCTTCTGTTCATTTATGTATAGTATATTAATTTATATATAGTACAGTGATGAGAGAGGAACAAGCTCCCTGGATGAGAGATGTTTCATATTCAGTAAAGGATTTTTCTTTTGTTTGAGTCAGGGTTTCACAGTATATCCTTGCTAGCCTCAAATGTGCAGCAGTCCTCTTGCCTCTCTGACTCCTGAGCTCTGAGACTACAAGTATACATCACGCCCAACTAGGACCTTTCCTTCCCGATCCTTCCTCAGTCTCTTCCATGGTTCTCGTTGGTTTGCTTTGTTTTGATACTAGGCACTGAACTCATGGTCTCAGTACATGCAGGATAAGCATTTCTGTCGCTGAGCTACAATACATCCCCATAGCCGGCCCTCAACCTTTTCTGTTCATCCGGCCCCCTACTTCCTGTTCTATAGCTTTCGCCTGAGTCTTTCTCAGCCTCTATGTACATTCTCCTTCTGCTCAGTAATACTTCTTTCCCATATTTGCTAAAGTACTTATTGTAAAGTGCTTAAAAATGTTCACTGATTATCTGACCTATAAGATTAGTTCTGGATATAAAAATCACTTATTTGCTTTACATGGTGACACATGCACCATATTAGGCAAATAATTCTGGCACTCCAAAGAAAGACAGACACAGGATTACTGTAAATTTAAGACTGGTCTTAAAGAAGCTCATACCTAGAAGACAAAAGTAGATAAAGCATTTAAACCTGAGTGCAGTGAGCAGCAATATGTAGAGGTATAAAAACAGGAGACAGCATCCTGAGGTTGGAGGCTGGCTCTCTTAGCACATTATCATAGCAAGTTCCCCAGCTAGATAAAACAACATAGCAAGACCTTGTGAAAAATAAAGACTACCTAGTTAATCTGTCCTTATTTTGAGCTTCTTTACAGCTTTCAACTTTACCATTATCTTTTTGTTGGTTTTGCTTTGAACTGGGGTCTCCTTATGTAATGTAGCCTACGATGACCTCAGACACAGACCCTCTTGCTTTGGCCTCTCAGATGCTGGGATTACGTGCATGTGACACTGTACCCTGCTAATTTCCGCCAACTTTTGGTTTTATTTTCTATTTTTTGTCTGTATCAATGTTTTTCAAGGTGTGTTATAGATATTACTTAAAAATGTTTTGTGATCAAATGTGATGGAGAAATTAGTTGAAATAAACTAAAACAAATAGTTGTTTTGTTTCTGTTTTTTGATTTGTTGTTGTTTTTGTTTTTTAACTTCTTTGACTTTTAAGATAAGGTTTTATGCTGCCCAGACTGGCCTCTACCTTCCTATGGAGCTCAGGCTGACCTTGCATTCCTGACCCTGAATGCCGGGATTGCATTGCATGTCACTGCATCATTAAGTATGTTAATATGTACTGTGCATTTGCCAATGCTAATATGCCATGCGGTTTATGATTTAACTTTCCAAATTTAGAGTACCAAGGATTATAGATGTCTCCAACCAGTCATGATACCTTTAAGGCTTAATTATTTGCCATTTTCTTTGTTTTCTTCTTTGTTTGTTTTCGAGACATATATATAGCTCTCTATATAGCTGTCTCTCAGTTGTCTTAGAACTCACTCTGTAGCCCAGGCTGACCCTAATTCACAAAAATCCTCCTGCCCCTTCTGGAGTGCTGCAATTAGAGGCACTGCCGCCACTGCCTGATTATTTGCCATCTTCTGAAGTCCTTTATTCGCTACAATTCTGGCTTGCCTTCTGTTAGGGTCTCAGTGACTCTTTTGCTCTGAGTAGATTAAAAAACCAGCTCCTGTGGAGTAGGATATCCATATTCTGTATATTCAAGTTTATTTCTGAATCCTTCCAGTCTCAGAAGAATGGGGTGAGTAGGTGTGAGGAGAAGGGCAAAGAGCTGAGGAGGACTGTCCTTACAAGAGCAGAGAGGAGGGGAGTGGGAAAGCTAGGCAGGTGTTGAACCCTGGGTGAGTATCGAGTATTTCAAAAAGGCCTTAGACATGGAAGGCCCTCTTTACAGGAAACTTGTGCTGATAGAGAAGATGAATGCTTGACAGATGAATTTTAGCTGTAACAGAATAAATACCAAGGAAACTCCTAAGTATCATAAGTGTAAAAAACATTCAGTTTTGCATAAAACTGTCAAGAAAGACCTTGAAAAGAAGGTGGTATTTGATTACAGCATTTGAGAATATGAGTAGAAATGCATACCTGTCTGCATGGTCTGGCTCAGTCAGCTTTTAACCACATTATTGAGATCCTGAGTCTGAGAAGGAGACTAAATCCAAGGTAATAGACACGCTAAGCTGTACAAGTGAGTTGAGGGCTGGGACATTTGAGTTCCTTGTCGTAACTGTTGGTTTCACTTGCTTTTTCTTTGGTTCTGGACAGTGAACCCAGATGTCCAGATGTGCGATACGCAAGTGCCCTACCACTGAGCCACACTCCCTTCCTCCAGCCCTCTTCTCCCCTCCCGTCTCCAGTTAACCTTATGTGTATTTCACACTGCTCTTAAATTCACCCTCCTCTCCTATCTCAGTGTTCTGAGTGCTAGTGCATGTGTGCGCTCACACACGCACGCTCTCGCTCTTCTCTCTCTCTCTCTCTCTCTGAAAGAACTTAAGCAAAAGAGTAACCCCAAGATATAGATTACCTTCTGGAATGAATAGTGAGTTGGTGTAAGGTGTAAGGAATAGGGAGTCAAGATACGGAGGCCTTTACAATTGTCTGGCTTAGGAGTGGGTGTGAAATAGAAAATAATAAGGGTGTGGCTTTTCTAACCCTTTTATTTTTGTTTATTTTATGTGTATGGGTGTCTTACCTGCATGTGTATATGTTCACCAAGGGCATGCTTGGTGCCTGAGGAGGTTAGAAGAGGGTATCCGATTCCCTAGAACTAGAGTTACATTTGGTTGTGAGCAATCATGTGAGTGCTGGGAATCAAACCAGGGTCCTCTCTGAGAGCAACAAGGCTCTTAACCACTCCCTTCTCCCTAATCCCATGCCTGTCTCCTTTAAAGGACCTTAGGGTCCATTTGTAAATGGATAACATTGTTAACTTATAAGGCTTGAGGACTGGAAGTACAGACATAATATAGGAAAACATTTCTTTAACTACTAGAGTCTGTTGAGGCATAATTAAATTTATACAAATAAGATTTTTTTTTTAGGCCTGAAATTAAGATAGCCTGCCACACTGATATTTCTGAAGATTTAACATAAAAGTTGTGTGAACTTCAGGGAGAGCATTCTGTGCTTAAGGCAACATGTAACTTCTTAGACCCTACTTTAAGCTTCTAATTAGCAACCTTGAGTGCTTGGTTACACTAAACAGCAGAATAGGAGAGAAGCTCCCTCCAGGATAGGACATACAAGAAGAGAAACATGGTCAGGGTAGATGGAGTGTGTGAATGAGGCTTTGATTCCAACTAGGGAAACTTTCCCTTAATTAGAAGCTTTACCCTTAAGATGAATGTTTATAAAATTCAGGATCAAGTTATACTGCATGATATATAAAAAGCCAACTGTGCATGGCTAGGATGAAAATGTGGCCAGGAGAAGCGCTAGAGTGCCCTGGGGAAAGCCAAAGCACCAAAGCAAAAGGGGGTCCTTGTCGCGTGCTGAGCTGGAGTCCAGTGTGCTGGGAGAGACAGGCACACAGCAGGCTATAATGCGCTATTAAAACTGCACTGCACGAATAGGCCATGATCTGCCTGGAGAGATTAGATTTTTTAGAGAAGATGACATTTGAGCTGGTTCTTTTTTGGTTTTGGTTTTGGTTTTGGTTTCAAGCCAGGGTTTCTCTGTGTAACAACAGCCCTGGCATTCCTAGAACTCACTTTGTAGTCCAATTGGCCTCGAACTCATGAGATGCACCTCCTCTGCCTCTCAATTGCTGGAATTAAAGGCTTGCACCATCACGCCCAGCTTGAGCTGGTTTTTAAATGGCTGTTTACCAGAAAGAAGAAAGGAAAGACATCACTGGGCAGAAGTCCAGTGCAGTAGATGCTGTGGCTTTCAGTGCAAAGTTATGAATGCAGTTTTAGAATGTTGAACTATACCTGAAGGCAGCAGGCTGCTCTACCTCCATTAGAGGGAGAGAAGTAAGGTTGGACATGTTTAATTCATCTGTGTCATGCAGTATGAATCAGCACAGAGTAGGTACCCAAAACAGGAATTCTCAGTCTTCTGTCCTGAGTAAGTCTGTGTCATAGTGATAGACTGCCATAGTCATCAGGATTGGGGGTGATTTTACTTCCTTGGAACTAAATTCTACTCCTGAAGTTGGTTTCCCATTGTTTGCTATGCCAGTCTGTGGCCTGTCTGTGCTGCTTCATTGTCATGCCTTGAAATTTGAGGACTGTCTGCTCACTGCCCAGTGAAAGGATGACAAATCTGCCAAAATAAAGAAAAAGGGGGTAATGTGGAGTCTGAAACTGTAGCACATACTCTTACACTCCAGTCATATAGACGTGGAACAGGAGAGAATGGAGCAGCCCACGCCTAGGTTTGACAGTGAAGGAACTGAAAGAAAGAAAAGAAAAGATAAAGAAACGTGTTATAAAGTTCTAAGGCCTCCCCATTGGTACTCTTACTTATCTGTAGAACTTAGCTTACTACTTCTCAGACGCCATCTATACCTTTTCAGTTAACACAAAATAGCAAGCAAGCCACTCTTTTTCTAAGATACATTGTTTAGTAGCTGTTTTTCCTGCTAGCTGGTGTAAATATGCTCAGAACTCCTACAGGAAATGAATCATTGTATTTACACATTGACCTAGTCTCACTTTGTTCATTCTGAGAATCTTAAGGAAGCATATGTGACAGGAGATATATACATTGTCATTTATAGCTATAGCATAATCTTCAAATCAATCTGAGTATTTAAATTGCTATAATGAACATATTAATAAAAACTATAGGATAAATAAGGAAAGCTTACTAGCATTTATATAAGTTGTTTGAGGTCTTTGAATATTGGAGAAAAGTGTAAACTAGAAGACAGCAAAACACAAATGACAAGAAACCTGCAGTCATTGATGTGTTTGAAAACTGTGTTTGAGGACTGGTGAGGTAGTGCAGCAGTTAAGAGCTCAGACTATCCCAGCACTCAGGAGGCAGAGGCAGGCAGATTGCTGAGTTCGAGGCCAGCCTGGTCTACAGAGTGAGTTCCAGGACAGCCAGGGCTACACAGAGAAACCCTGTCTCAAAAAACCAAAACAACAACAACAACAACGAAAAAGAGCTCAGACTAATCTTCCAGAGGACCTGAGTTCAATTCCCAGCACCCACATCAGGTGGCTGGCACCTGCCTGTAACTCCAACTCCAGGGGATCTGACAACTCTGACTTCCACAGGCACCCACCTTTGTGTGCACATGCCTCCACATCTATTCATAATTAGAAGTAAAACAAATCATTTTTTAAAACTATATTGTTTCTCTAAAGTACTTTTTAAATTTAATGAATTAATTTTACAGTGCCTAGGATTGAACTCAGGGCCTTGCACATACTAGGCAAAGGCTGAGCTACATCCGGCCCTTTAATTGTAAGCAAATGCCCCCTTCTAAGGGCAATGTGAGCATTTCCTTGACAGTGTTAAGAATTAATTTAAAGTGCCAGTAGTTTTAAATACATTGGGTTATTTATGGGGAACTAAGAGAACTTGTAAGGATAGTTGGTGCTAGTGCAGACAGTCTACAATCGTGCATCTCTAACATACCTCAGCAGAGGGAGAGGAAGACAAGACTTTGCTGTGTTGGTAAAAAGGTAGTAGTAAGGTTTTGTGAGCTGTTAAAGAACACAGCAGAGCTGTGCTTGGTTAGGACTATAGCCTCCTCTTCCAGAGCACCCACATGGTAGCCTGTAATGACCCTAATTCCAGTTTCAGGGATCCGATGCACTCTTCTGTCTTCCATGGGCACCAGGCGTGCACATGCATACATGCAGACAAAACACCCATACATATAAAAATAAATCATTAAAAAAAGAAAAAGAAAACGAAGACGGCATTAAAAGATACATAATTAAATTAGAAAAAGAGAAGCTAAAAACAAGGGGCTCAAGTAATGGCTCAGGAGTTAAGAGCATGTGCTGTTCTTGCACAGAACCCAAGTTCAGTTCCTGCACCCATGTTGGGTAGTTCACAGCCGCCTGGACTTCCACTGCAGAGAATCCAGTGTCCTCTTCTGGTCTCTGGGCACTGTGCTCATATGGACATTATCCCCCCTCACACACACACAGCATACATGTAATTAAAAATAAAAATAAATCTAGGGTCTGGAAAGATGGCTTAGTAATTAGGAGTACTTGTCTTACATAAGGCTCGGGTTCAGTTCTCAGTACCCTCATTGGTGACTCACAGCTGACTGACAACTTCAGTTTCAGCATGAGCCAGTGCCCACTCTGGCCATCTCAGGCACCAGACACATACTTGGTGCACGTATATAACATGCAGTCAAACCCTCAGACTCAAAAATAATAAATCTTTTAAAATAGAAAGAAAGAAAACCAAAAATGAGTTTCAATAGACTATAAGTCTGTGGAAAACTGTTGTTTCAAGCTGTGATCAGGCCAGTTCCACTATGGATCTTAAAATGAAGAGCATCTGTGCTTTATTTAGTTTTTGCTGTAGCTCTCTATTTTTACAACTGCTCTGACTTTTCATGTAAATAAATTCAAGTCTCTCTAAATATAGCGCACCATTGAAAGGAAATTGTTGTATACCCTATTATTTATGAAGCTGGCTGTGGTAAGGTGCTCTGTGCAGCTTAACCTGATTGAATACATGCTAGGAAACCAGGCTGTTTTCAGGAAATGAACTATTCTTTCACAAGAAAGGTAAGTACAGTTAGTTAGTGTATTGGGGCTGTGTATCTTTGTATCTATAGTGGTACCAAACAGTATAAGCTGATAAGTAATACCTGTCTTTGTCGCTCAGTCTTACCTCACTCTGTCTCCTTGCTCTTTATCCAGTTATGCTGTTATTGCCTATGGCTGTGCCAGCTGCCCAAAGCTAACCTGCGAGAGGGAGGGCTGCCAGACTGAGTTCTGCTACCACTGCAAGCAGATATGGCATCCAAACCAGACCTGCGATATGGCCCGTCAGCAGAGGGCTCAGACTTTACGAGTTCGGACCAAGCACACTTCAGGTCTCAGTTACGGGCAAGAATCTGGACCAGGTATAAGCTGGCATTATCCCATTGTCTCCTTGTTTGGTATCTATAATGTAAGTCTCCAAAACTAAAAGAGATTGTCTTACTCATGCATCCTTGAGATCAGAGAGCAGAAAATATTTGATTCTTCTGAATAGCTGAGATACAAACACACATTTTCTGGCTTGGTTGAACTTTTAATGATACATCTGCTATGTTGCTTCTTGCTGACCAGGATAGGTAGGTAGTCCTAGCTGTGTGACACTGGGATACAACAAAATGGAATTCTCAAGCTGCTGTCTTAATATGTGTCAGCTTGGAAAGCACTTGGCTTTTTTCCTCAGGGGCAGAGAAACAGTTAATTAGCATTAGCCTGTCCTGCTTGCCATCTAGCTTGAGTGCGTCACAACTTTCGAAGTGGGGCACAGATTTAAGAAAAGGAAAGAAATCCTAGCATGAGTTAATGAGTTAATGGTTAGCCTGAGAGGACGCTACAGTCGCTTTCCACCTTTGATTGTGTAGAGCAGTCTTTAAGATGGCAGCCTCTTTAATGTACTTTGTCTTACTGATGTCATTTGAGCAAGTTAGTAGGAAAGAAATTATGCCATTTGCTTTTTTTCTAGAGCAATATAATCTCTGGAATTGTCATTTTGAGAGGATAGTTTGTAAATTCCTGGGGAAATACCTGGTGCATGCTATACAGTTATTCCAATGTGAAAGTGTTCCAGGAGATTTGTTAGCAGCAAAAGTTAGCTTCCTAAAGAACCACTGAAATTAGCAGAGAAGAAACCTACCACAGAAGAAAGAGCCTGCTGTATGAGCTATTAAAATTTGTTTCATTCCAGAGAACAAATAGAGACGGCCTATTTGAATAAAAATGTAATCAAAGATGCAGTGGGGGGGGACGACCACTGTCAAAACGTAAAGCTGACCAGGCTGCAGAATTTTCTTGCTCTAATGGCCTGATTTTAATCTGTCAGCCATTGGCTGGTAGAAATTCCATTTGCCTTGGAACCATCAGTCTCTCTGCTGGAGTCTCCCTGCCCAAATGTAACTTGAGTGCTATGTAAGATGCTAGTTACTGGAATAGGCGGCTTAACATGAAATGGGATCCATTTTACAGAAAGTCTTGAGTCTGGGTGTGCAGCCTAGGTGTTAGAATACCCACTTTGGGCCGATGTCCAGCACCACCTAGTCAGCCATGCCGGCATGTGCCTGTCATCCCAGTGCTTGGAAGCTAAAGGCAGAGGGGCCTAAATTCAGGAGCATCCTTAGCAATCTCACGCCATCCTGAGAAAATGAGACCCTGTCCCCCAAACAAACAAAAAAACACAACAAGAGTTCTTGATATAGTCAGCCTTCCAGTAAAGTATTACACAATTTGGAATCGTCAGGCAAAATCTCCTGACTGCCTTGTTCTCATTTCTTACATACACTCTTAGGAATAACAAAGTCAGGCTGAATTTAACTGGGGGTGTTTTATCTTTCTTTCCCTACCTAGCAGATGACATCAAGCCATGCCCACGATGCAGTGCTTACATTATCAAGATGAATGATGGAAGCTGCAATCACATGACCTGTGCAGTGTGTGGCTGTGAATTCTGCTGGCTTTGCATGAAAGAAATCTCTGACTTGCATTACCTCAGGTAGGTGGCACCTATGTCCATTGCCTTTGTGGTTGGATGCCCTTGCTCACTTAGGAAAAGGGATACCAGAGTCATAGTTGATCTCGTTTACAGAATGAGGAAACTAAAAAGTTCCTTTAAGGCACACCTGGTGTTTTCTCCAGCAGGCTCAGTGACACTGCCTTCCAGTTCCTTGCTCTCTTACATGCTGCATAGCTTTTAAGGCTTTCTACAGTCTGGTTTTACTCTGCCTTTCTAGTCACTGCTGTTCCAGACAATCTGAGCTCGCTTGTCCGCTGTTGTCTCTTGCCTCCAGATTTGTTCACGTTACCCTAGTGTCCGCAGTTACCTTCTGACCACTTCAGCCTCCCAGTGTCCCCCTATATCTCACCCTTTCCAGTTCTTGGTGGGTTTGTTGAGGTTTACTTACTTATTCTTTAAGGTTTTTTCTTTTGTGTGTGTACACGTATGTGTACCACCCATACGTGTAGAGGTCAGAGGGCAATCTGTGGGGTCAGTCCTTTTCATCCATCTCGTGAATTCCAGGGTGAGCCTAAGTCATTGTGCCTGCACTAAGCTATCTTGCCACCCCTTACCCCCTTTTTTGAAACAGGATCTCACTGTGTCGCTCTGGCCCAGAACTATCTGTGTAGACCAGCCCTCACTCAAAGAGATTTGCCTGCTTCTGCCTCCTGTTTAAAGGTGTGCACCACTATGCTTGACCTTTGTTTGGTTTCTGAAACAGGTTGGCTGGTTTTTGGCTTGAACTTGACATTCTACTGACTCAGCTTCCTCAGGGCTAGGGTCATAGACATGCGCCACTAGGCTTGGTTTTCAGAGCTCCTACTTATCCTTGGAAAACAACTTAACTGCACCTCACCCACCAGGCTTCCCATTTCCACTGCAATCTTTATTGCCATTCCTGTATCATGTGCTATAAGTGTTGGTACTGCATGGTCATGTCTGATCTCATCAGCTGTGGTCTTTTTACAGTTCCTCCACCCAGTAAGTTTCTAAAGAATTGAGTGAATATTATATTATTACCCTAAAGGAGTTAATATTTATGGACATTATTGTGTAGCATTTGTTGTGAAATAGGATACCTCATTTCCAGTTTAGTGAAAATCTGAAGGCTTGTATGTAACAGACATTGACTAGAAACAACAGGACCAAATGAGACAGGATTTCTACTTGGTATAATACTGCTAGACTTATCATGTGGAGAAGGTAGCCCAAGGGGAATGAAGTAGAGGGATCAGACATAGAAGGGCTAAGGGTCAAAGTAACCACTCTCAGTAACAAACTGATAGAAAAGACATGATGAGTTGAACTCTTTGCCCAAGAATGTGGTTTGTGTATGTTAGGTAAGGAGGGACATGTGCCATGAAACTGCAGAGTCTGTGTCAGGGGCTGCAGAACACAGCACATTGGGTGAGATGTCAAGTGCAGACCTGTGCAGATCTCAGGTAGTGCTGGTCAGGGTGATCGAGTCAGCATATAGTCACAGTCAGGGTTGTCAGGTCAGCGTAGGTAATGTGTCAGACAAGAAAGGAAAGAATGTCAGTTTTGGAGGTCTGCCTTCACCAAAGAACCGGAGAAGCCCCGAACCCCTTGTCCTTTGCTCCCCCTATCTAAGAGATCTGTTTTCTGTTGCCTCCTGTCACTTAATCACTCTTATTGAAAAGATGGTGGTGGTTCCTATCAAGCCTCTGCCCACAATGGCTGTGTTTGTGATGCTGCCATTAACTTGAGCGTGTTCCCTCTATAGTCCCTCTGGCTGTACATTCTGGGGCAAGAAGCCATGGAGCCGCAAAAAGAAAATTCTTTGGCAGTTGGGCACCTTGATCGGTGCTCCAGTGGGGATCTCGCTCATTGCTGGCATTGCAGTTCCTGCCATGGTCATCGGCATTCCTGTGTATGTGGGGAGGAAGGTAAGGTGTGCCTTCCTGTTTCTGCTCCAGCTTTGGCTTTGTTGGCAATAGTGTGAAAGAAAAGAAAAGACCTTATATTTCAGGGCTGTGTGAAAACCAGCCGGTTTGTAGATAAAAATAACTTTAATTTCTTAAATGGATTTTTATAAACCCCCATGAGATCTGAAAGTTCTTATTAACATCCTGGGCCTGGTTTGTCTCAGTGACTTTAAGGTGAAATTCCCTTGAGCTACTTTTTCTTTCCTGGGATTAACTTTTCCTGCATTCATTTATATTTTCCAGGTCTGGGTTAGGTTAAAATTTGAGAAAGATCCCTCTTTGGGTGGAGGGTATGTTTTAATATAGCCTGCAAGTGAGCATTTGTCCTTTTTTTCCCTGGCAAAATACTGATGTCCTGACCTGCTGACCTGGATTTTCTTTTTATTCTTAGATTCACAGCAGGTATGAGGGAAGGAAAACCTCCAAGCACAAGAGGAATTTGGCCATCACAGGAGGAGTGACCTTGTCAGTCATTGCATCCCCAGTAATCGCTGCTGTTAGCGTTGGTAAGCTAGCAGCCTCCAACTCTTCTGTTAGCTTACTGTAGCAGGTCAGCCATGGGCCAGCTGCTCTACTGTGGAGACGCCTACATGCCAACTTCACTTTGCTAGTTAACTTTTTGTGTGTTCATGTATGTGGTGTGGAGGCAGGGGCACTTGTGAATGCAAGAGCACTGTTGGAAGCAGAGGCCAGCCTTGGGGGCCATTCCCAGGAGCCATCCACCTAGTTTTTAAGACAGGACAGAGATCCTGCCAAATGGGCTAGGGTGGCTGACCAGCAAGCCTCGAGGATCCACCTATGTCTGCCTTTCCAGCTCCAGATTATAACTGTGTACCAGTACTCCTGTCATCTTTACATGGGATTGAAATCCTGTCCTCATACCTGCAGGATACGCAGTTTACCAACTGAGCCATCTCCCCAGCCTGGAAATTCATCTTAATAGACACCATTACTAAGATGGTTTTTCAGCTACACTGCATTATCAGGATGTATCTCAAACTAGGGCCTACAACTCAGTCCATCACACAGAAAAGGTTGCATTAATGAAAATTAAACACTAGACTTTTATTTTTCCTCCTTTTCTTCTATTTTATTTGTTAAAGGATTCATACACACAAAACACTTATTTGCTATTAAAGCCTCACAGTATCTTGGGAGGTATGAGAATTTATTTTAGAAAAATTTAGCCTGGTGTGGTGATGCACCCCTGTAATCTTAGCACTCAGGAGGTGAAAGCGGACAATCAGGAGTTCAAAGCCACCCTCAGCATCTCAAGACTAACCTGAACTACATGAAAGAATCCCTATCTCACAAACACAAATGCAAGAAAGAAAAGATTAACTGGAAACCAACATTTCATGAGTTTTATTATTTGTCAGCAGTGGTTCTGAGTGTCTCACATGTGAATCTATTTAGCCTTCACAAGTGCCACAAAGACAGCATAATTAGAAATATAAAGGTGCAGTCTATGTGGATAAAGCTAAGGTCAAGTCACTGGGGCATGAATCCAGGCTGACTTCTTGCTTGTTTTTTTAATTGTTTTTGTTTGTTTTTAAATTTATTTTAATGTGCATTGTTTTATCTGCATTGCATGTGTCTGTTTGAGGGTATCAGATCCTTTGGAACTGGAGTTACAAACAGTTGTAAGCTGCCATGTAGGTGATGGGAATTGAACCCAAGTCCTCTAGAAGAGCAACCAGTGCTCCTAACTGACTGCTGATCTATCTATCTCTCTCTCTCTCTCTCTCTCTCTCTCTCTCTCTCTCTCTCTCTCTCGCCCCAAATCCAGGCAGTCTTTCCTCTTAACATGTAACATCTGAGCTACTCTGCCACACACAGCAGTGTGATTGGGGAATTCAGTCTGAGGGATCCTCAAATCACAGTCCCTATAGTCATTCATCCAGTGTCTGTTTTTATGTGTATGTTTTATCTGTACGTATATCTGCACATACTTGTGTGCCTGGTGCCCCTGGAGGACAGAGGATGTCATTAGATCTCCTGGAACCAGAGTTAGACAGTTATGAGCTACCATGGGTGTGGGGAATCAAACCTGGGTTGTGCTTTTAACCACTGAGTGATCTCTCCAGCCTTCGGTCTTTGATTCTTGGTTGGTTCTCAGTTTAGCACTTCAACAATGAAGGGGGTAGTATAAAATCAACATACGTTGGATGCGTTGGATTCTACATGTATATTTTCTTTATCACTGGAAGGGTTCTATGGACAGACAGCCAATGGATTGAAGCCAAGACATCCAGACTTTTGTGACTGACTGCTCGTGTGTTATACCAGACAGCCTCTTCAGATGGCTTTGTTTGTCTTTGCTTGTGGCTTGCTTGTGCCCAGTCTAGGAGGGAGAACCAGGACAATTGCAGCCTATTGACCTGATGACATGTTTCCGTCTCTTTCCCCAGGTATTGGTGTGCCCATTATGCTGGCATATGTTTATGGGGTTGTGCCCATTTCTCTCTGCCGTGGAGGTGGCTGTGGAGTTAGCACAGCCAATGGGAAGGGGGTAAAAATTGAGTTTGATGAAGATGACGGTCCGATCACAGGTAAAGGAAGGGCTTTTATTTCCATTTGAACCTATGGAACAAAAGATAAAAGTCAGTAGAATTGAGCACATATTTACAGAGAGGTTGTCATTGGATTTCTTTGGATAATGAGCTTTGTGGGGGGTAAAGTATTTTTAGCCTTTCATTTCTTGGTTCCAGAATTATTAGGTTAATTCCTCTGGTACTTGCCTATGTATGTTAGGTATGAGCCAGTAGGACAACTAAGTGTCGTGTGCTAGTGGGGTGGTGGTAAGAAAGCTCTGCATCTGTGCTGCACTGTCAGTTTCAGAGGACTTTATATAATTATTATCTTGTTTGCTTTTTACAATAGCTCTCTGAAGAGGGAGGGCCAGGGCTATTATCCCCATCTCAGCAAGAACTGCTTTAAGCTTGTATTTCAGTAGCAAGGGCTTCTGTAGACCTGAGATGAGAGCAGACCTCCCGACTCCTGCTTGAACACTGTCTTCACCTACTTGCAACACAGATGTTTCTGACGCTTCGTAGTAGAAGCTGCACATGAGCTAATCATATGTTAAAGGAGCCTGGAAACACTTCTTATAATCATAGCACTGGGGATGGTGAGGCAGGAGGATGTCATGTGTTCAAGGCCAGTCTGGGCCACAGGGAGACCCTGACTCAAAATAGAAAGAAAAACAAGTGTAAGAGTTCCTAGCAAGTGTAATCCCAGCACTTGGTGAGATATTCAAAGCCAGCCTGGGCTAAGTACTAAATTCAGGACAGCCTAGACTATAGAATGAGACCATCTCATAACATTTTTTTTAAAATGCACTAAAGTAGATAAAAATAGCTGCTGTAGACTCTTACACAGAAATAATCCTGGCTTGCAGTTAAAACATGGTGTGCCTTAAGTGATCCTGAGCCATCTTTAATTTCAAATTCTTATCTCCTCATCTGAAATAAGGGCTACTAATCACTAGTTATTGAGAAGACTGAATACAGACGTTAGTAGTCTGCTTCTGTTGTCACACAGTAGCTGCTTGTCAGTGGATATTGTAGTACTTTTCAACATGGAGATCCTCCGCTCTGAAGAGTCTTTACGGGAAATGCTGACCAGACTCTTTGTGTACTCTGTGTTTCAAATGGAGATGTTTGGTTCTACCCACAGTGGCAGATGCCTGGCGAGCCCTCAAGAACCCCAGCATTGGAGAAAGTAGCATTGAGGGCCTGACAAGTGTGCTGAGTACCAGTGGGAGCCCTACAGATGGACTCAGTGTTATGCAGGGTCCATACAGTGAAACAGCCAGCTTTGCTGCCCTTTCAGGGGGCACACTGAGTGGTGGTATTCTCTCCAGCGGCAAGGGAAAATATAGCCGGTAAGTAAAGAGGTGGTCTGTAACAAGCAGCTGGAATTATTTGTAAAAGAGGACACACTGAGCCATGTCTCTACACCAGGGACGTTCCATTTTGATTTAATCATCAGTGGGTTTTTTCCCCAAAGTTTACAAATTCTTTGCGTCATAGTGACTTCCACTTAAAGAATGATGTTGACTTTAGATCTTCTTGCTGCTTCATTATGCTGCCTGTTCTAGGAAGCAAGAAGAGCAGAAGGCACTCTCTTAGGCTTGTCTTTGGCTGTATCATGTTTACTCCGTGGTACTGTACTCTTCATGACCTTCCTATTCCCACTGGATAGAGTAGGAAAATCAGTTCTATGAATTTGTGTTAAGAGTACATAAAGCCTTGTCAATAAAAATAACTGGTTTACTTTCACCTACCGTAATGCCATAATTATATGTGCGCGCGCATGCGCACGCGCGCATGCGCGCGTGTGTGTGTGTGTGTGTGTGTGTGTGTGTGTGTGTGTGTGTGTGTGTGTGTGTACATAACTGGCTTAGTGAGAAGCAGTTGAGTTCAGTGGGGGAGGAGCAGCCTCATGGAGTACAGCAGACCAGGAGATAAGGGAGACAGATCCTTGTCTTCGGGTACCTGGAGGGCTTCCAGCTAAGAAGGATTAGTACTGGGTGACTGACTGGCAGAAACCTCTGCTGATTTCAGTGTGATGTGGAGAACACGGAGGAAACTATAGGAAGTCCCCAGAGAGGACACTGCCTTCCCAGATCCTGAGCTGCTGATCCTGGGAGGTTAGGGTGAGACCAGATGGCTATTTGGCTGCAAAAAAGATGCAATGGCAGATGGCAAGTGGACTAGATCTTCACCTTGGTGTCCTTCATTCACCCGGGAACCTCTTAAAATAGATTTTAGGAGCATATTTCCAGAATTAATAGCTTAGTCTGTCCTGGGATGGGACCTGAGGGTGGTCTATGTTTAGAAAAGGTTCCCCAGATGATTCTGGTATAGCCACTGGCATGAACCAGCCTCTGGCAGCCACCAAGGAGGTGGCCTGGTAGGCTTTGAGGAAGGCTGTGCCCACTGAGTGATGTGTGGCAGAGCTGAAGCTGGGACACGGGCCTGAGTGCCCCCCCCCCCCCAGTTGTCCTCATTTTCCAAGTGTGGGGCAGAGAGACAGGCAGCGGGGTAGAGCCTCTGCTGGCCTAGCTGCATCTTCTGACTAGTGTCCCTTGTTAACGGCTCCTGCCCCCACATGCTAGAGTATTCACTGCTGTGCTCTCTTAAAGCCAGCTCCCCTTGAATGAGCCACAGACATAGTTGGAGCGTGACTTGCTGAGACTGCAATGCAGCCGGCAGCTGCTGCATCCTGTGAAAGCCTTTCCTTTATGGGAAGTGAATGAGTCAAACGGGCTTGACTGGGAAACCCATTATGAAGAAATACTGAAGTGCAGAACAGAACGGTGTGGAGCCAGAAAGGGAGCAGTTCGGGGTTCCCAGCCTTGAAACCCCATTAGGAAGATGCTGTTGACAAGGGAGAAGGTTGGCTCCTCTATGCCCTTCATTCCTACAGCCTGGAGGTAACCTGATTACTAAGTGTTTGAGTTCTTTCTGTGTCCAAGGTAGGAAAGGCAAAGTGAATGAGGTGCGAGCTCTTCCTTCCTGGTACTCAGAGCAGTGGAGAGAGGTGTGGGAGCCGGTGCAGAAGGTGGTCGGGCACTCAGCTGCAGCTGTCAGGTGCTGGAAGAATAGGAGGAAATGGTAGTCCTCTGTTGTTAAAGACCTAGCATAAGTTTTTCAGGCAGATAAAGAGAAACTTTAGAAAGAGGGCATAGCATCCACAAAGCCATGAGGTACAGAATGTAAACTCAGAGGGGTTGTGGTGTTGGACTTAACAGTAAGAAAAGGAACCTGAGCAGCTTGCAGATCGGGAGGCCACAGATATCTGATGACAGGAAGGGAGCCAAGAGTTAAGGGATTTTAGGATGGTTGGGTCTTGACACGGCTCTGGAAAGTTGTTTGACTTGAATTTAGGGGCTGCTGGACAGGAGCCCAGTGTTGATTATTTAGTCAAGGACTTACGTTAAGCAGTAGCACTCCAGGGACAGAAAGAAGGAAACAGTTTCAGTTGATATGTAAGAGAGGAACTGTGTGGGCATGTATTTGAGCTGTTTGGCAGTTGGAGATGATCCTAGATTGTCACAATTCTCAAGAGATGTGTGCCAGGAAACAACAAACACGCCTCATGTTAACTTGAGTCCCCTCTTTACATAGGTTAGAAGTTCAAGCCGATGTCCAAAAGGAAATTTTCCCCAAAGACACAGCCAGTCTTGGTGCAATTAGTGACAACGCAAGCACTCGTGCTATGGCCGGTTCCATAATCAGTTCCTACAACCCACAGGACAGGTATGTGAGCAGTCAGAGCCCGGAACAGATGTATTCTTGCATAGTAGGGCTTCAGAAGCTCCCTTCCTCATCTCGGGGCCCTGTGTGCCATCTAGTGGGTGATGTGATATGCTGCTGACTCCATTGAGTTCTGTAATGCTGCAGTGTTCGTCTCTTGGTTCTTGTTAGCATTTGCCTCTTAAGAGATTCCCTCCCTCCCTCCTTCCCTCCTTTCTTCCCTCGCTATCTCTCTTTCCACCTCTTCCTTCTTTTTTCTAGCCGTTGTAACTGTAATTATTCAAATGGAACTTAAAGAGCTGGACTGATGTTGGCTAATGCCTGGGTCCAGGACTCCTGTTGCCCCTTCCTGGATCTCGTTTCCACAGTCTCTCCCACTTGGAGCATTGTGTCCGACCTGGTATGGTGTGGTCCTCCATTCTGCAGGAGGAATGGCTTCTGACTGTGATACAGTCGTAAAGGCTGCCAAGTTACTTTCATGTTCCTATTTGGAGTAAGATAGGATGAGGCACTTAGTTGAATTCTGGAAGCTATTTGTTTGTGTGTTTGTTTGTTGCAAATAAGTATGTATGTATGTATGTATGTATGTATGCATGCATGCATGCCTGCCTGCCAGAAGAGGGCATTGGATCCCATTACAGATGGTTGTGAGCCACCATGTGGGTGCTGGGAATTGAACTCAGGACTTCTGGAAGAGCAACCAGTGCTCTTAACCGCTGAGCCATCTCTCCAGCCTCTCTAGAAGTTCTTTTTAGATGTTTTAAGGAGAGTTTTTGAGGAGTACATGAATGTGCATGCAAGCGTGTGTGTGTGTGTGTGTGTGTGTAGAAAAGGGGAAGTGAGAAGTGAGCTCTGATCCCTTGGACCCACCTCTTCTAAGATCTTAAGCCAGAACCCAGAAACTATTTTAGGAGCAGAATATAACCTATGTGTGACTCTCAGCACAATGAACTTTGTCCCCACAGAGAGTGTAACAATATGGAAATTCAAGTGGACATTGAAGCCAAACCAAGTCACTATCAGTTAGTGAGTGGCAGCAGCACAGAGGACTCACTCCATGTCCATGCTCAGGTAGCAGAGAATGAAGAAGAGGGTAATGGTGGCAGTGCTGGCAGTGGCAGCGGTGGCAGTGAAGATGATCCCCCTTACAAACACCAAAGCTGTGAACAGAAAGACTGCCTGGCCAGCAAGGCTTGGGACATCAGCCTGGCCCAGCCTGAAAGCATCCGCAGTGACCTGGAGAGCTCTGACACACAGTCGGATGATGTGCCAGACATCACCTCAGATGAGTGTGGCTCGCCCCGCCCCCACACTGCAGCCTGCCCCTCCACCCCCCGAGTCCACGGTGCACCGAGCCCAAGCGCCCTCAAGAACCTTGCTGCTCCAGCTGAGGGCCAGACTGTGTTGAAGCCAGAAGAGTATGAAGTGGAATGAAGGCCCCTGCTCTGAGAAGCACATTTGTTGTAACTGCATCTTTTGGAATCTTTTTTGGGGGAGGGTGGGGATTTATGTATTTTGTTTCAAAGATTCTCTGGTCAGGGTTCCCCCAGGGAAGTTCTGAGAAATTTGCAATTTCTTACCAGATAAAAATGAAATTTGCCTCTAGTATCCCTCCCCCATCCTCTTGTTTTTAGTTTTAATTTATTGGCTAAACTGATGTTGGCAATCTGTGAGGTGTGTCAAAGAATGTACATATGTATGTGTGTATATTGTATGTATGCTAACATTATTGATGACACATTTTAATAAAGAATTCTGTGGTAACTGACCTCATGTCACTGTCCCTGGCTTGGGTAGTCCTGCAGAGCCAAGTGTTTATGGAAGAGTCATCTGTCTGTCTTTGAGAGGCCTGTGGTTTTTTTAACCCCAGGGAAGACGGGTTTTACTTCCCTCCAACTTCAGTGGAGTCACCTGTAGAGCAGCGACCCCTCCCATAACAGGAAGCAAAGCCAGGCTTGCTTTAGACTGTAGTCTGGCTGAGTCTGCTAGAGAGAGAGGAGACTGAAATGCACTTTTTTGCCCTCGAGAGGCAGTTCTGCAGTTTTCCTGTCAGAGCCAGGTTCATACTCACCACATTCTATAGTCAGTGTTTAGGGCAGAGTCTATGGAGAGGGCTTGGTGAACCCTGCAGGTTACAAGTTAGGGAGCAGAGTATTCTTTGTTTCCCAACTGGGGCTGAAACCCAGAACCTTGTGCATGCTGTGTAGGTTCTCTACCCCTGAGCTGCATCCCAGCCCCAGGAGCCAATCTTTACTGGAGGAAGAGGTGTTTCTGCAAGATCACCAGGTGATAGCGCATGCGTGTTGGCTGTGCTCTCAGGTATGCCCTCCCTGCCACAAAAGCCATGCTCAGGTGTGCTAGCCTAGTTTAAGAAAGGCTAAGAAATGAGGCCTCCAGTGAAAGCAGAGAGGATGCTTGCCACCGAAATCTCCCTTGATCTTACACATTTAGAGAAGTGAGCTATCAGTACTAGGAATTTGGGCACGGTCAAGAATAAGGTCCTTGGGCTGGGGGGTGTCGTTCAGCAGAGGAGTGCAAGGCCCTGGGTTCAATCCCTGGTACCATAAAATAGTAATAGTAACGATAATAAATAATGTCTTTAGGAATGACAGCTCATACAAAGATTAAGATTGCAGGGAAACTGATCAAAAGACTGAGATTCCAGATCTGGCAGCAACAATTTCCTTTGTGACTATCAGCCAGTGACTGTTGCATGCCCCCATTTTGCCCAATCCTTAAACCAGAATCAGGCAGCTTGTTGATCGCCTTAGCACTGGGCCCAGGGGAAGAGCTGAAAGCATCTTTGTCTGAGGACCAGCTGCTTTTCTGTTTCTGTTCACAGGTTTACCCGCTGCCTTGTGCAGTAAAGGATGGGGCGTCCAGACAGCAGCCACTGTGGAAGATCTTGCTTCTCAGTCCCCACAGGCCACCTTGTATTTCCTTGCACGTTGGAACAGGAAATGCTGTTAATGGACTTGGCATCTCAATAAGAAAGTGTCCTAGAGATGTCTCTGTGCGACTAAAGGAACCTGATGGGGTAGAAGGCAGACAGTTTGGAGACCCCTGAAATGCAAACGACCCACTCAAGATTTGCAATTCTTCTAAAGCCTCATTAAAAAAGCACTTAACTTGGGTAAAGTCAAAGGCAGTCTGTCAGAGTGTGGTCTAGAGTCAAACCTGTGGTCTTTATCTGGGGGTTGAGGTAATGCTTATGGAACTGGGCAGACTACTCCCCTGTGTCTGTTTTCTCTCAGCCTGATTCTGGGGCCACAGGGTTAAGATGCTATACTGAAAGTGCTTTGGTAAAGGCCCATGTTTCTAGTAAGGAGCAAAGTCTTCTTGCTACTGGAACTCAGACCAGTCTCAGAAAACTGCTGGCTTATTTGAAGTTCCCAGGGTTTAACAGCCGAGAAGGCTCGTTGGCACCATCTGGAGGAAGAAATGGGTAATGCTCTACCTCGTTAAGTGTTCATTCACCGAGAGGGCTACACCACCATAGGTATGGGATATAGCAGTAAGGAGAGCATATGGTTTCTTCCCCCACGGAGCTTACACTCCAGTGAGAGGAGACAGATGCCACCTACATGAGGAGAGGTCTGTTCTTAGGAGAGAGTGGCAGACAGGGATGTTTTTGAGTGGCAGTATTTTAACTGTCCACTGTGACAAGATATCTGAGATTTCACCCTAGAAAGAAAATGGCCGTGGTCCTGTGGCTCCATTGCTATTGGGCCTGCAGTGAGGAAGAACATCCTGGTGGGGGTGGGGTAGGATTCCATAGTGGAAGAAGCCGCTCAGCTCATGGCGCCAGGAACCATGAAGGGATGTGGTCACAATATCCACTCAAGGGCATGTAGCTGATGGCCTAATTTCCTCCAACTAGGCCCTCTTTCTTAGTTTCCACCACCTTCCAGTACCACCATCACAGCTAGGGACCAAGCCTTTGGCAATAGGGATGATAAATCCTCTGACTGGAGAAGGGAGCAGAAGGAGACCATGGCTGAAGACAGAGTTCAACACCATGTCTGTGACTGGAACACTGCCGGTAGAGTCAGGGAGCTGAGCTGCTTAAAAGGCAAGACTGAACAGTGCCTCAGCAGCTTGGAAGAGGTGGTCAGGAGGAGGAGCATTCAGGCCAGTGTGGTGGGTGTGTGCAGCCAGCTTCCACAGGGCACATCTGGTCCCCTGACATAAGAAGAGGCTTTGGGCTTGGTGGATGAGTACATGTCCCTAACATACCATCTTATATCACAGAGGTCAGCAAGCTGGGAACATCAGGTCTTCTTGAAGCCAGGTTTCTGTGTGTAACTTGTCAGTCAGATGCATGAATGCAGTGCAGACAGAAGTGACCAATGAGGAGACATTCTTGAGCTTCTTTGACTGACACTCCTGCAAAATCGCCACACCTCAGACTGCTCCTCAGTGGTCCAGGGTCAGCAGTAGCTTTTGGGGTGTGGAAGGGCATCCCCAGCCATGGGCAGCAGTTTGGTGCGCGTTCTTAAAGCCAGCTGGCTACTCGTCTCTATGGTGATGTAGCTGCTCCCATTGCATGTGAGGATAACTGGGAACCTAGAAACACAGGCTCCAGCCCCTCGGGGCTTTCCAGCTCTTTCTGTAAGCACTGCGTTTGTCTGCACTGAACCTTTTCTACTTAAAGCCGGTAGAATTTTGGGTTTGTTTGCAAGGTCTTTTTCCCCTGTAACTTCTGTTGTTGTTCCAGAAATAGTAACAGCACAAACCTTAGCTCAGTCGTGACTAAGTTGGGTTTGAAGGAAATGAAGGTGTCATAGCTTTGGGATTTGGTAAACTCCAGTCACCTGGCATGCAGTCTTTGAAGAAAGACCAAGTATCTGCAGGGAAAGGCCAACACATAAGGAGGGAGGTCGGACGACAGAGTGAGAAGATGAAGGGTTCCAGACGCATACCGTAGAGCCCTAAACATTTTCCCTTGTACCCACAAGCCTGACATATCTGAAATAAAATGAGGCCAGGCCAGGTTTCCTGTGTGGTAGAGCATTGCTTTATTGAAGCAATGCGACCATGAAATGAGAAGGGATATTCCCTCAGATCTGGGTAAATCTGACAACTCACTGTCTCTACAAAGGTTTTCTTCACACAGAAGCAGCACTCCTGATTCCCTCGTGGAGGACCTGGGGTCGCCATCTCCGAAGAGAATACCCGTTCCCATGTCTCAGCTACTCCACATCAGAGCTGCGGTCAGAGTCTCTGCCTCAGGAAGAAGGTGCAAGCATCAGACTGAGGGACTGCAGGACTGGGACGCTCAGTGGTTCTCTGCAGAAACCTGGCAATGTGCGGATTTGACTCTAAAGCTGTCATGCCAAGAAGAGAGAATGAAAATTTTGTTCTTGGTTGAATTGGTCAGTATGGACAAAGACACTCTGGATTCAGTCTGGCTCCTGACTGTGGCAGCTAAGAATGGTTCTCAGCTGCGTAGCTGGATAAAACTTCGTCTTCAAGATGGTCTATACTCAAAGAAACTGAGATGCCTAAAATTCCTTAGCCTAGTTAGAAGAATCAAAAACACAAAGGTAGAAATGTTGATTATAGACTATGTGTGTGACTTTGGTTTTGTTTTTTGTTTTTTGTTTTTCTTTTTGAGACAGGTTATATAGCCCAGGCTCACTTCAAACTCACTACTTAGCCAAAGATGATCTCGAACTTATTTTAAAATCAAAGTTTATTTTGGCAAGCAAAAAGATTTTTAGCAGGTGAGAAAACAAAAGAAAGTGTGTAGTGGTGAGGGACTGGGTTGAGCAGCAGCACCTGAGCTGAAAGCCATGATCCTCCTGCCTCTGCCTTCCCAGTGCTGCTGGGATTACAGAGTGTGACACCCAGCTCAGATTCTGCCATGCTGGGGATGGAACCCAGGGATCTATCATGTCAGGCTAGTGCTCTACCAAGCAAACCGTCCATCCCGACCCCTTAGCCTGCATTTCTTTTTTTTCGAGACAGGGTTTCTCTGTGTAGCCCTGGCTGTCCTGGAACTCACTCTGTAGACCAGGCTGGCCTCGAACTCAGAAATCCACCTGCCTCTGTCTCCCGAGTGCTGGGATTAAAGGCATGCGCCACCACTGCCCAGCTCTTAGCCTGCATTTCTGTTGTCCAGATTTTTCCAGTCATCATTCCTTTCACCTTGGGATTGGAAAGGTCAGAAGTAAAAGGAACACCTACTGGGTTTTATTTGGCAATATTGGACAAACCTATGTTCTCACACACGGGAAGCAGGTACTTGCCTACTGAGCTGCCTCCCAGGGCTAGGCTTAAAGCCATTAAGGAGTGTGATCACTGAGACAAAATCCTTGACATCTGATAGGTGTGATGGATCCTGAAGTGATAGGGTCAAGGGTTATTCTCCAGACAAAACCTGAAAATCATAGTTTGTGCATGTGTACGTGTACGTGTACGTGTACGTGTACGTGTACGTGTACGTGTACGTGTACGTGTATGTGTATATATCCCAAGATCTAGCAATTGGAAGACTCTCTGGAGCCACCAAAACAGAGAGCTGTGGGTGCTGGGTCTTCGGAGCTGAAAAGGCACCAGAACACCATCAGAACCACATTAGAAATACAGTTTTCCAGGCTGGGCAGTGGTGGTGCATGCCTTTAATCCCAGCACTTGGGAGGCAGAGGCAGGCGGATTTCTGAGTTTGAGGCCAGCCTGGTCTACAGAGTGAGTTCCAGGACAGTCAGGGCTATACAGAGAAACCCTGTCTCAAAAAACCAAAAAAAAAAAAAAAAAAAAAAAAAAGAAATGCAGTTTTCCACAAAGAGCATAAGTCAATGCTCCATGTCCCTGTACTTAGGGAGATAGAGATGCTAGGTCTTCAGGGATTGCCTGGAAACCAGCCCCAAGCTAGCACAATCACAGGGATTTAAAAGGATTCTGTGGTCCACTCATTAGCACAGAGGTTCTGGGGGTATTATGGATTGAACTGTCTCCTAGCCCCACTACCTCAAAATGTGGCCATATTTGGAAGCAGGCTTCTCCCAAATATAATTGAGATGTCATTCTGAAGCAGGATAGCCTCCTAACCCAGTATGGATGAGATCTGTCTAAAAAAAGATTGGGAGCTGGAGATGTGGCTCACAGAACATGTGCCTAATGTACAAGGCCTGGTGGGCTTGAACCCCAGATCACATATACAAAAAAAAATGGGGAACAGATATTTGCAGAGTAGACATGGAAGACAGATTGAAGTGACCTGGGAGCCAAGGGAAGCCAAAGACCTCAAGACCCTGGGTTGCTAAAAGCAAGGAACAGATTCTCCCTTTCTAGCCACAGAAGCTTCCAGCACAGAGCTAAGGTTGCCAGCACCCAGACCCAAAGCAGCCAACTCCAGCTATAAAGCCACATGGCTTTGGCACTTTGTCAAGGGGTCAGTTAAGAAAAGGAACCTGGGCCTGGGTCTAACTCACATTGTCTTCTACAGTCTTCTCCCAGTTCCTGTAGACTCAGAAGCTACTAGAATCTTCACACTGGCTATTATTGTTAAAACAGTGAAGGAAAGTCCAGAATTGCCTTTCCCCAGAAAATCATAAGCCAAAGCCTTTGGGAGGGGACAGGTTTTCATGCAACCACCACTGGCTTCAAGCTTCCTCTGTACCTGAGGGAATTTGAACTGATCCTCCTGTCTCCTCCTCAGTGCTGGGATTACAGATGTGTGCCAGTCACCATGTTTTATGCACTGCTGGTGATTGATCCCAGGATTTCATGCCTGCTAGACCAGCGGTTCTCAACCTTCCTGATTCTGCGACCCTTTAATACAGTTAGTTCCTCACCTTATAGCGACTCCCAACTATAAAAGTATTTTTATTGCTATTTCATAACTAATTTTTCTACTGTTATAAATCATAATGTAAGTATCTGATTTGCAGGGTATCTGATATGTGAGCCCGTGAAAGGTTCATTTGACCCCCCAAGGAGTCATGACCACAGGTTGAGAATCGCTGTGCTAGGCAAACGCTACCAACTGACCTACATCCCTGGCCATCAAAGTGACCCTTGAGGAAATGAGACGACCAGTTCAGGACTCATCCACACACAACTCATTTCTTGGCTACACATAGCTGTTACTGTGGATATCATCTCTTTCTGAAGCAACCCTGGAGCCCATAGCCATGGGCTTGTAACCATGAAATGTGACCACTGACCTGCTTCCTCCAGCCCGAGGAGCCGAAAACAAGTCACCGTACGTCTGTCTGTCCTGCTTCTAGATTGCCTGGCCTCTTCAGCTCTGCTCAAGTCTAATCTGCACCTACATCTCTGGAAATATCACTCTTCAGGTCTCTGGCCTCCTAGGAAGTGACAGGCATCTAAATCAAGGGACAGGCCAAGTCCCAGACAATAGGGACAGGAGCTGGCAATCGAAGGAATTTCTAACCCTGGGCTTCAATGCTTGGCACATGGCGGTACCTGCTCTAAAATGAAGCGTGGATCCCTGCCCATCCCTGGCCACTGAGGGTTCAGTGAGTGCTATAAAAGTTGGTTATGCTGCAGTGACTTGCACTGGGGCGGGGTGCTGGGGTTGACCCCAGGTCCTGTGCATGTTGAGCAAGCGCTGCACGCAAGTTACAGCCCAGCCCTGCACACTGCTAGTTTGGTTTTGGTTGGTGGTTTGGTTTGGTTTGGTTTGGTTTGGTTTGGTTTGGTTTGGTTTGGTTTGGTTTGGTTTGACTGGATTTTTTGTTTTTTGGGTTTTTTTGTTTTTGTTTTTGTTGTTGTTTTCAAGAAGGGGGAGGAGGGAGGAAGAAAGAGAAAAGAAAGGAGGAAGAGAACCCAGCAGCATAGAGGGGAACTGGGAAGTGGAACTTAGGGGCGGCTCAGAGAGCGATGCCTGCCACTCAAACCAAGAACCCGAGTCATGCAAGGTGGCGCACCTGTAACCTCAGTGCCTGGGGACAGGTGGGTCCCAGGAGCCCAGTGTCCAGTTGTCTACCTGACTCAGTGAGCCTCAATGAGCCTCTATCTCAGTAAGGTAGAGAGCCAGTGAGGCAGCTCAGTGTGCACAGGTGTTTACCCCAAGCCCGAGTTTGATCTCTGGGACTCAGATGGTGGAAGAGGAGAGTCGGCTCCCGAAAGTTGTCCTGGAGCCTCCACACACGTGCTGTGGCACCTGTGCACGGCCTCACACACAAATGAAAGATGAAATTTTAATACAAATTAAAATAAGATGGAGCATGACCAAAGAAGACACATGACAGTGGCCTCTGGCTTCCACATACATGCACACAGCTGCACACACAAACACATGTACATACACACGTGTACACACAAGTACACATGCACGTGAATACATGTGTACATATACATCTACACACAAGTACATACACCCACACATGCTCATGTTTATAATACACACACATGCACACACCTGAGCACACACACACCTAAGAGGCTAGTCTCTGGAGCTGGTCAGTGTAGGTTAGAATTCCAGTTCCAGCCATTTAAGTGACTTATGACCTTGGGCAAATGTTGACAGCCCTGTGTCCCAAGTTTTAAATGAATGTCTGCAACAGTGCCTGGCCAGCACCCTGGTCTTTCACTCTGATAAGCGTTATCATCATGGTTATGCTCAAATTCACTAAATTTATTCATTATGTGGCTTCCCACATCATACCAAGTGGAGCCTGAACCAAGACCCATGGGATCGTTCTAGAGTGACAGGCCTTCCCACTCATTTACAGCACACTGGGTGTAGCTGTCCAGTGGCCATGGAGAACTGGGTTAACCTGAAAGGGGGGCTGGACATGAAAAGGACGGGGTTTGAGGGAAGGATGAGGCCAAGACAAGGTTCGGATCACGGCTCCAAGTTTAATACTCAGCACTGCGGTTCTATAGTGAGAGCCCACAGACCCCGTGCTTTGTTTCAGCGGGATTGGGTTGCAAAGCAAGCCCAGCGGGCAGTCTGTTCTAAGTTCCCGTAGGAAGTCGCTTGTGAAACAAGGCAGATGACTCCACTATTTTGCCTTCGCATTCGCCTATGCATTATGGACATGTCTGACGCCCTCAAAGGCCAGAACTAGGCATCCGATCCCCTGGAACTGGAGTGGCAGATGGCTGTGAGCTGCCATGCAGGTGCGGAGAACTGAACTCAGGTCCTCTGGAAGAGCAGCCAGTTCTCATTCATTTTCTTATGACAGGGCTTGCTGGGAACTCACTATGTAGAGCAGGCTGGTTTTGAACTCATAGAGATCCACCTGTCTCTGCCTCCTCAGTACTGGGATTAAAGGTGTGTACCACCCTGCCTGGCTTACGGCCTGTACTTTTAACCAGTCCATCTCTTCAGCTCTGAATTCTGTTTCTTTGATCATCAGAATGTACAAGCCCAGAAGCCACTGGGTATGAGTGTGGTAACGGAACACACTGGGCCCCAGTAATCCACTCACAATACGTTTGCTCCTTTTCCCTGCGACCTTGGTTGGTGTTTGTTTGGGTTTTTTTGTTTGTTTGGTTTTGGTTTTGGTTTTTTCGAGACAGGGTTTCTCTGTGTAGCCCTGGCTGTCCTGGAACTCACTCTGTAGACCAGGCTGGCCTCAAACTCAGAAATCCACCTGCCTCTGCCTCCTGAGTACTGGGATTAAAGGATTAAAGGCGTGCGTCACCACTGCCCGGCTTGGTGTTTGTTTTAAACTAACACTTGTACCTGGACAAACACGTGAGTGTGTTCAACCGGGAATTTTAGGGCCAATTTAGTTTCCTCTTCCACCAAACCTGTAGCTGAGATGGTGTGATTGGTCTTGATCACCCAGGAAAATAGTGTCACCGCAGCAGCTGCTCACTGTGGCAGGAGGGAGTCGGTCTGGGATGCACAGGAGTGACCAGCACTTCTGGAGCTATGGAGATGGCTCAGTGGATAAAATATTTGTCATGGAAGCAAGGGGACCAAAGTTCAAGTCCTCAGCATCCATGTAAAACCAAACATGGTAGCACAGGTCTGTAACCCCCAACACAGGGGAAGAGGAGACTGGAAGATCTCTGGAAGATGAAAGTCAGCCAGTCTAGATAAATCAGTAATCTTAAGGTTCAGTGGAGACTCCCTGTTTCAAAAAGTAAGACAGAAGGTGGTGGTAGAGGAAGGCACTGACTTACGCAGAGCTGAGAAATTACTCTGGGGCTTCCGGTTTCCTTCCTTGTTCTATTGTGCATGTGTTTCTTGTTCGGTACCAACCTGTTTCTGTCCACCTGAGCAATGCTCCCCTGGTCTTGAACCAGCCACAAGGTGGACTGGTAACAGATGTGCATTCACACAACGCAGGGTTAGACACTGTTTCCCTGGCTCCTGTGTGGCTCTTGGCTCCCATGGGTCACCCCAGCTGTATTTCCATGTCGGCTTGGTCACCAGCAGTGACAGCTGAGCTCAAGGTTCAAGTGTGCAATCACCTGTTTCCTGGCTGCGGCAACACTGGTTGCAGTCAGAATTTTGTGTGCTGGTGTATGCACAGGTGTGTGCATGGATGTGTGTGCCCATTTTCTTGTTATTGCTGTGGACGGGGACTGATTCTAGAGCCCTAGGCACAGGTGCATGGTCTACCACTGTACTGCACCCCAGTTCTATCGGCTTGCCCCTGAACTCCCTCACTTCACAAACTAATTGGATTTAGATTTTTCTGGAACTATTTCAGTGGAAGGACTAGGATGAAGTTGATGATCTCTTGCCAACCACCAGCTTCAGTTTCCTTGGCTGCTTGGGCTCGGCTCTGTAGCTAAGTTGAAGTCAGCTCCAGCAGTGCCTGCTCACCATAGGCTCACCCCAAGCTCGCCTCAGGACTCCGTAGACCAAACACAGGGTCCCCTGACCACATTTGTAGGATCACCTCCAGGCTACGACTACAAGGTGTATGTGAAACAGACGTGGATTGCAGGACTCGGAGAGGTCCCAGGGCCAGGGCCCACGACCAGACCTGAAAAGAGCAGGCTCCAAACTCAGCTCTGAAATTGCACAGAGCACCAAGTTCCCACTCTGATCTGGCTGAGTGAATTGAGAGAGGGCTTCGTGGGTGGAGAGGGAAAATTCGTGAAGGTGCTGACACTGTGTAGTTGAGTCCTGAGGCCTGAGTTGTAGAAGCACAGACACTGACAGTCACAGAAGGACCGATCAGCAGCTCAGAAAAACCAGTGAGCCTCCAAGCCTGCTCAGGAGACGCCGCGCAGCTTCGCTTTAAAGTCTGCGCATGTGCGGCCGGTGGAGCCGTCCCTAGACCTAGGCTCCGCCCTCTGCTGGGTCTCGCCTCAGGTGCTTGTCTTTGAGGAAGCGAGTTTGTTGCTAATATGGGAATATGGCTCACTTGGTAAAGTACTTTGGAGCATAATTGAAGGTCTGGGTTGGATTTCCAAATAAACTGGGCGTGATGCTGCACACCTGCAATCCCAGAACTCGGGAGATAGGGGCAAAAGGATCAGGAGTTCAGTTATCCTTGGCTCTATAGTATGGTCAGGGCTAGCCTGGGTTACATATCAAAAAAAAAAGCTAGAGAGGAGAGCTCTCTATTGGACAGCTCATCTATTGGATTCTGGGCTTAACCTGTTTGCTGCTGCTATAACACAGGACCTGAGTCAGAAAAAAAAATCTACAAAAATTAGAGAAAAAAAAGATCTGTTTATTACACTTGTGAAGGATGGAAATTCCATGGCCTCTCCTCTTCCCTCTCCCTCCCTCCCCCCTCCAACTCCCTGTCTCCTCCCTCTTCTCCTCTTTCCTCTCTCTTTCTCTGCCTCTCTCCCCCTCCTCTCCTCCTCTCTCCTCTCTAGCTTTTTTTTTTTGACATGTAACCCAGGCTAGCCCTGACCATACTATACAGCCAAGGAATCAACAATCCTGTCTCTCTGTCCTTAACAAGAGGCACGGGAGGGAAAAGCAGCGCCAGTGAAGAACCAGAACAAGAGCATCATGGGAACCAAGTGGACAAGGGCTCCAGCAGGGCAGCTGGCACGAGAGACAGGTCTTGTAGGCTGAGGATGGATTTGAGAGTAAGTGGAAAGTTTCCAGAAAGCTTTCAGGAGAGGATAGCACAGAAATTGACTTCCTTCTGCTGAGGAGTGGGTGGGAGCTGAGGAGGAGGAGACAGCCGATCTCTGCTCTGTGCTTGTCTTTTAATGGAAAAGACTTAACAGTACAGAAAGAGAGAGAGAGGGAGAGAGGGAGAGAGCGCATGCATAAGAGAGGGGAGAGATGCGTGGGTCTCTGGTCCTAAGAAGAAGAGAGAGAGATGACCTTAGACAGGGGTTGGCTATGGTCTCCTTCCTGCTCAGGGGGGTGGAGGACAACTAGAAATCTAGTTGATTGAGAAAGTGCAAAATTCCTAGTAGAGAATAGGGGATAATAGGCCATAGCCTTGCAAGTTCTGGTGTCTGAGGCAAGTATAATATCACTCTGGGATTACACTCTAAGAGCTACCAGGCTAAAGAACACAACTGTGTGTTGTGAGACGGATCAGCAGGCAAAGATGCTTGCCACTAAATCCCAGGGCCCATATGATGGAAGGAGAGAGCCAACTCCTGCAAACTGTTCTCTACACATGAGCCTTGGCACATGTAAACATACACACACACACACACACACACACACACACACACACACACAGAGTAAAAGAAAAAAGCTATAAAGAACAGCTGGAGCAATGAGCAGAAATCCCAAACTATTTTGGAATTCCAAGAAAATACAGACTGCTTTCTCCTGCAGTTTCTACACAGAAAAGACAGCACATGGATTTCCTAGATGCAACTAGACAGTGGCTGTCTGGGTTAAATGGAGCAGGTGCTGAGGGTCTGACTCAGTGGTATGGGGTTTCCCTTGTATGCACAAGGCTCCAGGTTTGATTCCTGGCACTGCAAAGAGATTTTTTAAAATGCAGGGAAGATAAGATTAAGAAACACGGAGACAGCAAAAGGCAGAGGCATCATCTAAACAAAAATCACATTTATTTATGTATGTACTGATTTATCTGTGTTTGTGTATGTATGTGGACACTCGTGTATCTTGGCATGCGTGCAGAGGTCAGAGGACAAATTGAAGGGGGTCAGTTGTCTCTTCCACCATGTGGGCCCCCAGGGGTCACACTCAGGTCGTTAGGCTTGGTGGCAAGCACACTGACCCGTTGTGCGACCTCATCAGCCATTTGTTCCTTTAGTGTGTGTGTGTGTGTGTGTGTGTGTGTGTGTGTGTGTGTGTGTGCGCGCGTGCGCGCGCGCGTCCGTGTGCTTGCCATGGTGCATGTGTGGAAGTCAGCTGTGCCTTCTTATGATTGCAGATCTATCATCATGGGTGGCAAGTGCATTCACATGCTAAACCATCTCACTGGCCCACACCACCCACCTCGCTAACCTGCATGGACTACAAGTGACATGAAGTGTGAAGGGTTTTTTTTAAGATGTATTTATTTATTTATTTATTTTAGTAAGTACACTGTAGCTGTCTTCTGACGCACCAGAAGAGGGCATCAGATCCCATTACAGATGGTTGTGAGCCATTATGTGGTTGCTGGGAATTGAAGTCATGACCTCTTAAAGGGCAGTCAGTGCTCTTAACCACTCTAGCCTGAGGGGGATTACTTTTAATGGTGCTTGTTTTGGTGTTTTGGTTTGTTTGTTTGTTAGTGATGGGATAGAGTCCACAGCTTTACCTATTTCAATACAGAGAAAAATCAATTGGAGATTGCATCCGTGGGGGCGAATCGTGTACACTTCTGGTTCCTCATCCCTCTCCCGTCTGTACCTCTATTCTCCTGCCCAGTCATCATTGTCTTAAGGACTTTATAGGAAGTTAGAAAGTTTGAGCTCTCCAGCATTGTTGTGGCTACTCTGGACCTTTTGCATTCCTGCATAAATTGTAGGATCTTTTTGTTAGTGTGGGATTTGGACAAGGATTGTACTGAACATGTGGGTCAGTCTGGGAAGAATGGCTATCCTAACAATGGCAAGATATCCCTTGCATATCTTTTCGTTCATCAAGTCTTCCTTAATTTTTTGTTTGTTTGTTTGTTTGTTTTTGTTTTTAAAGACAGGGTTTCTCTGTGTAGCCCTGGCTGTCCTGGAACTCACTCTGTAAACCAGGCTGGCCTAAACTCAGAGATCTGCTTGCCTCTGCCTCCCAAGTGCAGGGATTAAAGGTGTATGCTACAATTGTCTGGCTAATTTTTTAAAAAGATTTATATTTATTTTAATTTATATTTATTATTTTATATGCATATGTATGTGCATATTTGCATGTAAGGCAGTGGCCTGAGGAGGCCAGAAGAGGGCGTCAGATCCACGGGAACTGGAGTTAGAAGCAGTTGTGAGTTATCTGACATTGGGTGCGAGATGAGCTCAGATCCTCTGCAAGACTCTTAACCTCTGGATTATACAGTTCATTTAGATTCTTTCTTTTGATTTATTTAATATGTTTGTTTCTTTGTTGTTTTATGTGAATATAAGGTTTATGTGTATAAACATGTCTGTGCACCACCTATAAGCCTGATGTCCAGTGAGGCTAGAAGAGGGCATCAAATCCCTTGGAACTGGACTTACAAATGATTGTGAGCTACAATGTGGGTGCTGGGAATCAAACCTGGAAGAAGCTCAGTGCTCTTACCAGCTGACCCAGCTCTCCAGTCCACACGGCCCAGTTTCCTTTATGTTGCTGGTTTTAAGCAGAAGAATGGATTTGTTTTTATTTATTTACTTATTTGTGATTGAGACAGAGTTTTGCTGTTTAGTACAGACCAGCCTGGGACTTTGAGTCCTCCTTCTTTGGTTTCCTGCATGCTGGGACTATAGGCATGTAGCACAATGCCTGACTTTGATTTATACTTTAAGGGAGATTGCTCAGAACTGTGGGAAGTTTATTGGAGAGCAAAGGATGCTGGGTGAACAAGGGCATGAACAGCAGAGACAGAGGAAACACAGCTAACCAAGCAGGAGCTGGACAATGTTCCCCGAAGAGTAGAGGTTTCCCAAGTTTTTGCCTAGGGACTTATGATGCCACCACGTGAGACAGAAGGACAATGTTGGGGAGATAAAGTAATCAGATGAGCTTCTGGGACTTGGGGACACACACATGGTATGGCACGGCCAGTGGATATGCATCTGCGGGTCTAGGATCAGGGGTTTAAGACTCATCAAATAAAGAGGAAATAAATACACCAGAGACGAGAAACAGTGAAGGAAGCAGGAGCGTGAAGAACCGGAAGTCTACAGGGAGCCTGAGAGAGGGTGCCCAGGAAAGATGTGTGGGACAGAAGTGCAAGTGCGGGTCCGTGATCAATGATCATGAGCAGGGATACAAAGGGATTGGCTTGGATTCAGCAGAAGGGGACGCTGGTGAGCTGGTGGGGGCTCTGCTATCGGAAGCTGAAGCCACACTGCTGTGGACTGAGGAGGAAGCAGAGCAGAGCTGGAGGAGCTCGGAAGGAATCAGGAAGGGGAAGCCTTGGAACGGTGCTTCCTGGATGTCAATATATATGCAGATCACATGTCCCAAGTGTCCATGCAAACCCCTTCGCATGTCCTACCTCACTGGGACAACTGAGCTGCCCTTCAGATCACACACACACACACACACACACACACACACACACACACACACACCACTGTGAGATTCAGAATGGTGGCACACCACCATGAGGCCTCTCTGTCATTGAGCAGGACTTCAGGGGGACATTCCAGACATGGCCCTGTTCTGTGTGGTGGAGTCAGAGGAAGGCCACAGAGACTGTCAAGGAAGGGTGAAGAAGGGTTGTTCACAGGAGAGCTGGGCATCAGGACAGATTCGTGTCTGGGATGGATAGAGCAGTGTCAAAGGATAGTGAAGGCAGAGCCAGGTGTCCTGAGTCAGAGAAGGAAAAGAACATATACACATGAAACATGGGAGAGTCCTGTGTCCGTTGGGAAGGCTAGAGGACTATGGGTAGTTCTGTTTCTTTTATAATGCTTTCCGGTGTTGGGTCCCATAAGGCCGGATGGCCTGGCTGAGACCTTCCGTGTGCTGACATTCTGCGGTTTTACCTCCCCTGTGGGCATGCAGTTCCGGGCAGGGACCTTCCGTTGGCCCCCTGCCTTGTTCCTCCTGGTGCTTTTTCTTCCTGGGCAAAGTGTAGATATTGATTGAGTTTCAGTAAAGCTTTGACATTCTCCTTGAACGAATGACCCGAGTCTGTGTCTCTTGTTAATCCCCCAGGCCTACGCCTGATACTTGGTACCGTGACTGGGCGGGTGCCGTCAAATGGAGGTCCCGCAGAGATCGGGAAAGAGAGGAGACTCAGATGGGATCGTTTCTAGGAGTCGGCCTGCGAAGTGAAAAGAACGTATTGGGCATCTCAGCGCTAGCAAAATGAAAACTTTTTGAAGGAAGACATCATCGAGTTAAGGTAACAAAGGAAGATAATTGTATTTTGAAATATGATTAATCTCCTGATGGAGCCTCAGAGGCTAACAATATTAATGGACAGATCTAGTGCTCACATGGTCTTTGAAGAAGCCATGGGTCGCTGTTGTAGCTGTCCAGACAAAGGCACTGTCCCAGATAACCATTGGAACAAGTTTAAGGTCATTAATGTGGAAGACGATGGGAATGAGCCAGGCTCTGGTGTAACAGAGCTTACAGACAGAGAGCTGATTCTATACACCCGGAAACCTGACTCGGTAAAATGGCACTACCTCTGCCTACGACATGACAATATGGCTATGACTCAAATCTATTTTCTTTTGAAAGGGGTCGGATGTGTCAAACTGGACAAAGAATTTTTGTTTTTAAGTGTGCCTGTGCAGAAGAATTATTTAACATGTTGCATGAGATTATGCAAAATAATATTGTAACTGTGGTGGAAGAGCCAGGTGTAGAAAGGAATAGTCACCAGACGGAACTGGAAGTCCCTAGAACACCGCAGACACCTACAGCTCCAGGGCTTGGTGCTTAGAACTTACCTAATGGGCACCCCCACTATCCCTCCTGTGGGGACGCTTCATCCCACCCCTCAAGCCGGCATTCTTCTATGGGGAGTGCTTGGTGGCAGCACCTATACTAAAAGTGCTAAAATCTAGAGAAGCAAAGGTAGTTCTCATAGGTGCTTTTAGTCTTTGGACCCTGACTAGAGATAGTTTACACCCTAGACATGAGAGAATAGGTTTCAGAAAAGCAGTTGTCCCCTGTCCGGGACGCATTAGCAAAAGAGAAGGAAAATGGATATAAGTTATTTCAGAGCTCTCCTGGGATAGGAGGGAAGCGGGAGATGTCCTGATTCCTCTCTGGCTCATACTGGAGATATCCTTAGTTCAGGTTCAAGTTCTCTTCCTTCTCTCTATAGTCTGTCTTGGTGCACCAATCTGTCCATGTGTCAAAACTGACTGTTTTATGGTAAGTCTGTGTTTTTTGTTTCATTGTGTGAATGGAGGTTGTTCATGTTTCATGTTGAAAAGAAAAATTGGTTAAAACTTTATCTGCTAGCTATCTACCCCTTGATTTAGTTTAACTTGTTTAAAAAGGCAGTCTCAATTGACCTTTGGAGCCCTGCACCTGTACTTAGGAGTCTATTACAGCTGGAGAGGACCTACTAGGAACTGTTAGCAAAAGCTGCTTTTAAAGGGGCCAGCAGTTTCTCAATTTCTATGGCAAGTAAGCTGATGGTTGTTTTTCCTAGAAATTTTTCTGCAATTGTGTTTATTGGGTTCAGCAAGTAACAAGGTGCTCTTCTCTTGAAATTATAGCTAGAAAAAGCAAGAAAATTTTGCTTGGTCTGAATATATAAGATGTGTGTAGTCACTTCGTTTTTGTTTCTGACTGGTTTCCAAGGTATAAACATGTTCTGCACAATTAGCAGAGTTGAAGGCTATACAATTAGCTTTGAATTTATTTCCTGATGAAGCTTGCAATATTTACACCGATAGTGTGTATGTTTCCCAAATTATAGGACCATTAGAAACTGCAGCCTATATAGCACCTGTTTCTTCTATTTGTTCTTGCCTGATGCAAGTACAAGCTCTTTTGTGGCATCACATACATCCAGGTTTTGTTGGCCATATATGAGGACATTCATTATTACCTGGTCCATTAGCACAGGGCAATCATAAGGCAAATTTTTATACCCAACAACCATTGATTGCCTTAAACTCAGTCACTAATTATGATAAAGCTTTAAACATGCATAAAATAAATTTCATCTTAAAGCCAACTCTTTAAGATTTCATTGTAATATTACCAAGGAACAGGCCACCGAAATTGTTACTCAATGCCCTCAATGTGCTCAATTTATCTCCTCTCCTAATTTGGGAGTGAATTCTCGAGGCCTTAAGCTGGAATGATATTTGCCAAATGGATGTAACACATATTCCCTCCTTTGGGAAATTGCAATTTGCTCATGTCTCTGTGGATACCTTTTCTGGCATGACCTATGCATCTACTCATAGTGTAGAGTAGATAAAAGATGTCAAGATCATTGTCTACAAGCATTTGCCTGTTTAGGGGTTGCACATCAATTAAAGTCTGATAATGGACCAGCTTATACTAGTAGGTTTTGTGAGAATACAGTATTATGCATAAAACTGGAATTCCCTATAATCCACAAGGTCAAACTTGTGGAAAGAGCACATCTTACTATTAAAAACTATCATGAAAAAAACAAAAAAAGAGGGAGTTTACCTCCCCGCATGCAAGATTATTCTTTATTCTTTATATTTTAAATTTTTTGTTAGTAGATAAGGATAGTTTGTCAGCTGCTGATAGGCACTGGATAGGTCCACAGAAGGCCCAAGGGCTTGTAAAATGGAAGGAGTTATCATCAGGAACTTGGAAGGGCCCTGACCCTGTGTTAGTCAGGGTGAGAGGTTCTGTTTGTATCTTTCCCAAAGATGCAGAGGGCCCTGTTTGGGTCCCTGAGCATTGTGTACACTCTGTCATTATGGAGTCCAATTCAAGCAGAGATCTACTGGAGCTTCGTGAAGAATCCACCGGTCCTGATGCCAGTAGGGATAAGTAGTACTGTTTGGCCTCCTTTTTTCTTTGTGGTTTGGAATGTTACTGGTGCTGATGAAGGAAAAGATCTGAATTGTTCCATCAGACATTGTTGTTTGACTAATTGCTGGGAGTATGAAGATGCAGCGGTCGAAGTACAAATACCTGGAGTTGTTCCCACACCTTTGGATGATAAAGGAGAATTTTCAGTTTCCCTGTATCATCAGAAGACTTCGGCATCACTGCAGCCATTGTAGCTTCCATAGCAATTTCAGTTACTGCCACCCCTGTGGGGATATTCCTCTTTTGCTGCCTTCTAAAACATCAGATCCAGTCCCAGGCAGTTACTAAGCAAGTGCTCATGTCACTAGCTCAGGACAATCCCTCTGCCCAGGTTCGGCTCAGTCTTTATCGAGAATAGTTAGTCGATGACGGGCAACTCCTTTGCAGTCCATACCTACCTAAGCCAGGGGCCTTGAGACTGACAAGGATTCCCAGTGACGGGTAATTGGTATGGGCGAAAGGTGACCTAAGACAGATGCTATTCGCATAAAAAACAAAAAAGGGGGACCTGTTGGGCTCCATAAGGCCAGATGGCCTGGCTGAGACCTTCCATGTGCTGACATTCTGCAGTTTTACCTCCCCCAGTGGGCGTGCAGTTCTGGGCAGGGACCTTCTGTTGGCCCCTGCCTTGTTCCTCCTGGTGCTTTTCCTTCCTGGGTAAAGCATATCTATTGATTGAGTTTCAGTAAAGCTTTGACATTCTCCTTGAACGAATGACCCAAGTCTGTGTCCCTTGTTAATTCCCCAGGCCTACGCTCGATACTTGGTACCGAGATGGTGCGCCGTCATTCTGGCTTTCTGTTTACGTCTTTCTCCTACCCCTCCTCTCTCTGAAATGTAAAAGATAGGAAATAATCTAAGAAGCAGACATGATGGTGATGCCTATAATTCTGGCACAGGGATGCTGAGGCAGGAGGATCAGGAGTTTGAGACTAGCTTGACCTACAAAATGAGAGCCTGTCTTTAAAAAAAAAAAAAGCAGGTGCTGGAGAGATGGCTCATAGCCTCAGAGCAAGTTCACTTTGGAGAGGAGAAGAGCTTGACTCATATCACCTGTAACTCCACCTCTAGGGGCTCCATCACGTCTGGTCTCCTCATGCACTGCACTCCCAACACACATGATAAAATATTAAAATGTAAACTAAAAGCAAATTATGTAACAAGTGCCAAGTTCGTGGTATTCACAAGCTATAATGGTGAACTTCCTATTTTTAAAAACAAACACACACAAAATAATAAATAAAAAGAGGGTTATGATAGGTCAGTGGGTAAAGACACTTGCTACCAAGCCTGGTGACCCAAGTTCAGTCCAAAAACCTGTGTGGTTAAAGAAGAGAATTGAGTCCTGCAAGTTGTCCTCAGGCCTGCACATGTGCACCATGACAGACACAGAGAGAGAGAGAGAGAGAGAGAGAGAGAGACAGAGAGACAGAGACAGAGAGAGAGACAGAGACAGAGACAGAGTAAATAAATGTAATTAAAGTCCGGCAGTGGTGGTGCATACCTTTAATCCTAGCACTCAGGCAGATTACAGAGGCAGATGGATCTCTGAGTTCAGGGACAGCCAGGGCTACTCAAGAAAATCCTATCTCAAAAAACAAAACAAAACAAAAACTGTAATTAATAAACTAAATGAAATGCCTAGAGCTTTAGCCCAAATCCTTTAGAACCGTGTTTTGTCTCTCAGACAAGTACGGCCACTACCTTTTAGTTTACTCTCTCCTTTTCAACATTTATTTATTTTGTTTCTTTATTTTTCCAGACAGGGTTTCTCTGTGTAGCCCTGGCTGTCCTGGAACTCACTCTGTAGACCAGGCTGGCCTCGAACTCAGAGATCTGTCTGCCTCTGCCTGTTGAGTACAGGGATTAAAGGGGTGCACCACGACTGCCGGCATATTTATTTATTTGTGTGTGTTTAAAGGACAACTTGCAGGAATTCTCTTTTCCATGTGCATCCTGAGGGAGGAGTCACACTCATTTCAAGCTCAGTGGTTAAACCTTTACTCAGCTGGGCCTGGTGGTGCACACCTTTAATCCCAGCATTCAGGAGGCAGAGGCAGGTGGATCTCTATAAGTGAGAGGCTAACCTGGTCTACAGAGTGAAAGTCTGTCTCAAAAACAAAAGCAAAACAAATAAAAAAATTGCCCTGTTTTACCAGCCCCAATTTTTAAATGTTTTATTACATATTTATTTATTTATTTATTATGTATTTTGTTTGTATGTGCTTGACACACATACAGAGGTGTGACACGTGTGTCACACATGTGACCACTGTGGGAGTTTCACCACATGAGTCTCAGGACCAACCTCTGGTCATCAGGGGTGGTGGGAGGTACCTTTACCTCCTGAGCCATCTCCAGAACGCTTCTCTTTAGTTTGACGTCCATGCGTATACACATATAAAATAGAATGTGGTGCGTTGGTGTATGTTGTGTTATTTACACAGAGAAAGTGTGGGATTGGGGTTTGGAATGGTGAATAATGATTGTCAACTTGACACTGCTAGAATTGCCAGAGACAAGCCTCTGAATGTGCATATAAGTGATTCTCTAGGTGGGGTTAATGAGGTTACAAGGGCCAGCCTAAATGTAGGTGGTCCCATTTCATGGGCTGGGGTCCTAAGCTGAATAAAAAAGAGATGACAAGCTAAATATGAGCATTCACCTCTCTCTGCTTCCTGACCGCGGATGCCACGTGACCAGGGCTCCTGTCACCATAGCTTCCTTACCTTGCCGGGCTGTACCTCCTATGAGCCTTTCTCCTTTAAGTTGTAACAGATTTTGTCCCTGCAATGGTAAGTCACTAAGACAGTTATTAAGGTGAGGAAGGGCTGCACATGGACCCATGTCCCCAGCAGAATGGCCACCAGGAGGTCACACCCTGAAAACACTGACTCCAGTGCAAATCCTCAGGGCCACACCTGATGCAGTGTTCCAGGAAGGGAACATTGCTCCTCGTATTTATCTGGCCTGGTTTCAACCTTTTACACCTCTCAAGTCATTAGTGCCTCAGAAATGACCGAGCCTGGAAAACACATTACCATCCCATTTGACCAGGAAACGGAGGCCCAGGGAACAACAGTGACCCACCAGCAGGCCACAGGAAGCTGGGGGAAGGTGAGGAACTAGAACTCCGGTCTGGAGGAGGGTGTTTTGTTTTGTTTTGGTCTTTTTGTCTTTTTCCTGAATGTAAGGCAGTGTGTGTCGAGGGAGGCGGATGCAAGGATCACACGGTGCTGGGACAGTGGACTTTAGTCACCAGGAAAAGAACTGGTGATAACCTCAGATCACTAAACTTGGATGATAGCTGGAGAATTGCAGTTTCATAGACCATGTGGGGCCATGGTCTTCCCAACTCACAGGCCCCAGGCTTGGGCACAGTTGTGGAGGCCACGGCTGTCTTCACCCTTCAATACACACCCGGAGGTCAGGAGCTGCCAGGCAGGCAGATGTGAAGTCAAGCCTCTGCTCTGACTGTGCTGTGTGTAGTAAGAACGTAGGAGAGTCCTTTACTCTTCTGACCCTCACTTTTCTTATCTGTAAAATGGAGCATCATATCCCCTAGAGCTGGAGTTAAAGATGATTGTGAATTGCCATCTAGGTGATGGGAAACCCAGCTCTGCTCCAAGAGCAGCAAGTACCACAGAGCTCTCTCTCCAGCCCTAACAAAGGCATTTAAAAGGTCTGTTCCCTAACCCAAATCCAGAAGTTCCAGCAGTCCTCCGTGCCCTGCACTGACAGAGACACGCCATGTACACACCTGAGATTTGTCCCCAGCACAGCAGTGATCACAGGCACTCCCCAGAGCAGCCCTGGGAGGCAGGCTCTGTCATCTGAGAGCTATTGGTAGGGTAGGGGACGAAGGGACAGGGTGCGGGAGTCCTTCCTTTTATCAGCAAAAGCAACACAGGAATAAATGTTTCGTGTGAGGTCGCAACAATGTTTCATGTACTATTGCAACAATGTATATATGTACAAAACAAAGAGCAGATAGTCTCCCCGCCCTTCTTCAGACCCCCACCACCATTACCACTCTGGTGCCCTGCAGCTCCCACATCCACAAACATCATCACAGACACATCTCTTGCAGGATAAAGACCCAAAAATAGGGTTTCTGGGCTACAATTATGAGCATGTAACCATTTGCAATAAGGCTAACAGCTGACCAAGTGACCGCTAAAGGATGCCCATGGACAGAACACTTAATGCTCGCTAGGGAAGGTGCCAGCTAATGGCTTAATGCCTCCATCTTCCCTTTCATCCATCCTGTCTCCTTGTCCTTCGCCCATTGCACAATGTCCCCTTCAGAAGTCAGCTGATAAGAAAGCCCACCTACCCACCTGTTGGGAGTGACCAGAGCAGTCTGCCTGACCTGTGGTTGTCCAGCAGTGCCTGGGGCTTCAGCTCCCTCCCCTGCTGCTAATGCATTTTCCAAACTTCAGAAGCTGGATGTGCTGATCCAGGTGACACAAGGAACACAGGAGGTGTCACTACAGGTGACACTATAGGCACACAGTCACCAGACACCCGGGGTCCAGGTTCTGAGAACCTGTAAATATCAGGCCAGCCTCATCCATGAAGACTGTCCCGATGGGGTACAGAATGGATCTGGTACAGAATGAGTCAGTTATGCCTGCTGTGAAGACCTCAGTGGTCCAGGAAGTACCGTGCTATGGGCAAGGCAGAATGTTTGGCAGAGACATGGGTGGGAGCTTTCGCACCTGTTTATTCACTACTTCTAGCTAAATGGTCCTATATATGAGTGTCCAGCTATCTGAACCTGAAGGAGGACAGGACTTCTGTCTGCCGCAGGGACCCTGGAATGAAGCAAGAGTCTGTCTAACACTTGATATGACCCAAAACCAACTTGGCAGCCCCCACAATAGACATTTTAGGAGCTCTGTGAGTTCAAGACCAGCCTGGTCTACACAGTGAGTTCCAGGACAGTTAGGACTGCATAGTGAGGCCCTGTCGTGTGTGTGTGTGTGTGTGTGTGTGTGTGTGTGTGTGTGTGTGTGTGTGCGCGCGCGCGCGCGCGCATGCCATAGGCTGCTCCAGTGGAGATCGCAGGACAACTTTCAGGAGTCTGTTCTCTCTTTCCCATGTGGGTCCCAGAGATGGAACTTGGGTTATTGGGCTAGTGGCAAGGGACTTTACTGACTGAGCCATCTCATTAACCCCTGTAATTTCTTTTCTTTCTTTCTTTCTCTCTCTCTCTTTCTTTCTTTCTTTCTTTCTTTCTTTCTTTCTTTCTTTCTTTCTTTCTTTCAGCTTCATTTTCTTATATCAGGAGGCAAGAATTATTACCCTTGATTTTCCAAGGAGCAAACAGAGACATCATACCACCACCACTAAGACCGAAAGGAAAAAAGCACCTTGCTCAACATGGAAGAACAGACTGAGACCCTGTGCTCCTGCGCACGCCCAGCTATCATCCTGGCCCAGGTGCTAGTGTCCCGTCCCCTCGCCCCCACCATCCGGGGTCGCGCTCACATGCTAACACCACCGTCTCACAGCACGGATGATCGAGACCCCTTGGAACCTCAATTTCAATAGGTGGAATGGGCGTGTGAGAACGACCGAGGGCGGCTTGGCTCCGGGTGCCTGGCTCAGCGGCAGGGGCGGGGCCATGACTCAGCCGCACAGTCCCGGGGTCGCCCAGCCGGTCCGACCAGCCTCCGCACCGCGCGCAGGGCTCCAGGCTGGGCGACTGGAGGGGTGCAGGGAAGGGAGCTGCCAGGATCCTTCTTGGGCGGGAAGAAGAGCGCAGGCCGCGGAGGAGAAGGATGGGAGCGAGACCCCGCTGAGGACAGCGGAGGCCACTGACTGGGATCAACATGTGTCTGCGCATCGGTGAGCTGGGGCACACGGGAGGCCCACTCCTGGGGGGGGGGACACCCAACCCGAAGCCACGCCGCCGGCTTCACCCAACCCTGCTTCACTGGCCTGCTTCAGGTCACTTTCCTCTCAAGCCTCAGTTTCCTTAAAAGCGGGGTGACTAGCGGCTGGGTTTTACTTGCTTTAGGCAAGTGCTCTACCACTGAGCTACACACTAGCCCAAAAATTTCCAGGCAGCGAAGTTCCTCAGAAACTAGCCCAGAACTCAATACTTAGCTCACTCTAACTTTGAACCCCTCTGTCCTCAGCCTCTTAAGCAGTTAGGGACTCCAGGTTTGTGCCAGTGAGGCCCAGCTCTGAGTAAGCCCTGTTTTTCTTTCTAAGGAACGAGACTAGGTAGGCTCCGGGACCCGCAGATAGAAGGCATGCTGGAAGATGAAGAGATGGGGATCTAGGGTCCAGGACCCCGGGTCCTTAGCCTTACAAAAGTCCTCTCATCCAGCCAGGCTGGAGGGAAAGGCCAGTCAACCAGGATCCTTGACAGAGCAGGCTGGTGTGCCCCTCCCCCGCCCACCTCCACCCCCCCACCCCCGGCAAACTCTGCCGTTTGGGATCTAAGGAGTTCCCTCTCTTCAGCACACACATCTTACGAGCCATGCCTAGTTCTCCTTTGTAAAATGAAGACCGTTGCACCCTCCTCTTGACTAGGATGAAGTTCCTTTCTGCTAACAAATGCTTAGCACCATGCCAGCCACCTTGCCCAGTGCTCCCAGCATGAGAACTGAGAAATAAAGCCCGCCTAGGGCTCTTTGACTAGTGCAGAAGGACAACCCTAGCCTTCCTGTTTGACCAAAGCCTTGGTCCAGAGATGCTGCTGTTTTGAGACCAGCCAAAGCTCAGTAGTGTCTGGGTTGCTACTGGCTGATGGGTAGGTGGATGGGGTGGGTGGATAGGGTGGGACCGTGAGGCCCCTGGAACAAGGCTGCCAATCCCTCTTCCTGTTTGGCCAGCTGTTCATCTTCACAAGGCCATTCCAGTTCCTCGTGCCTTTCCAGGTCATGGTCTGTTCTCTGCTGCAATAACAGTCCCAGAGCATGCATGCCATAGGGGAGTTCGGAGACCCACCTGGCTCTATGCAGAAAGAATCCAGGGTTCAGAGGGGAGTTGAGGCTGGTACCAGGTCTACAGTGAGTCTGTGACTGTCTAGACAGGCTCCTCCTTGCTCCCCAAAATTACATGTGTGTGTGTGTGTGTGTGTGTGTGTGTGTGTGTGTGTGTGTGTGTGTGTGTGTGTGTATTATTGAGTTTAATTAGGGTTGCTTACAAGAGTCTGAGGGGGGAGTTTTCCTGGAACATAGGCAACTTACCAGTGGCTACATCACTGAAATAAAAAATAATAATTTTTTTTTTTCAGGCAGAGTCTCACTCTGTAACCTAAACTGGCCCTGACTTTGCAGCAATCCTCCTGCCTCTGTCTCCTGAATACAGGAATTATGAGCCCCCTTGGCCCCCTTGGCCCCCTGCAATTGCCCAGAGAATGTCCAGCTGAAGGACTCTTTCCCCATTTCTTGCTTTCATTCAGCTGCAGAGCTCACGTATAGGAAACAGGGCCAAACCTCTGTGCCACACATGGAGACATTGGGATTAGGCAAGGGTCTCAAAGTCAGAGCCCATTGGGAGCAGCAAAGGAAGAAAGGACTCTGCTTAGCTGAGAGGGCCAACCACACTCTTCCAGTTTCTCAGAGCTGGCTAAAGGGTCCCCCAGGGTTCGGGTAGCAGGGCCAAGAGCCATGTGGGATGTTGGAGCAGAGAACAGCTCCAAGGAGGAGGGCTTCCTGCTATGTGAACAGGATAGGACTTGGCCACTCAGAAAGTGTATTTGTTGCCAGAATCCCTCCTGGTCCCAGGCCCAGTTAAGTGCAGCCTGCACTAAGAGTCCCTGATTTCCTGTCCACCCATGGACTTTGTCCACACTGAGAAACAAGGGCTCTTTTCCTTTCCAGGAAGAGAAATAGAGACTAGACAGCTTTCAACAGCTCCATTTAGCAGCTGCAGGTTAAGTACTGTGTGTGCCAGACCCCATCTACTGAACTGACTGCTGAGCCAGGCCTGACTCCTGCCCAATACACTGCGGGCTCCTCGAGGCCTGGACAGTCCCTGCTGGGCTCATAGGTATCCTAGTGCATGGCACGGACCAGGCGTGCAGGGCACTTTTCTATATGGAGCAGCTGAGTGGATGGCTGGATGGCTCAGTGGGACAATCCCTGCTACTCAGAGCCCAATAATTAACAAGGACAGTTGTGTGGATCACCTGTGTGCGTTTCCAATCTCATAATTCAAGGACTAAAAACCAACCAAGAAGCGTTTAGAGTGGAAGAAACAGGGGGGGGCTCAGATGACCTACACCACCCAGCAGAAAGTGCCTCGCCATGATCCCAACCTGTGTCCCCTGCAGGTGGCCTGAATGTGGATGAGTTCCGGAAGGTGCTGATGAAGACGGGTCTGGTGCTGGTGGTGCTGGGTCATGTGAGCTTCATCGCAGCCACCGTGCTCCATGGCACCATGCTGCGCTTCGTAGCCACCACCAGCGACGCTGTGGTGCTACAGTACTGCGTGGTGGACATCCTCTGCGTCACCTCTGCCATTGTGGTAATGGCCTGGCTGGGAGGCCAGCAAGAGGGAGGGACTGGGTCCCAGTCAGAGCCCCAAGCACTAACCCTGTACCATACATGGTATAACCATATACAAACCGTGCAGGCGCTCAAACTCTCTCTGCCTCAGTTTTGTCCTCTGTAAAATGGGGGTGGCGAGAGTATACATGCCCAGCAGAGGTTCCCAGTGAGTATCTGAGGGAATCATCCACAGAAGTGCTTAAGCGAGGGGCTGGCACATACTAGTGTGACAGATATTCATGGTGTGGTGGTACAGAAGGAGTGAACATCAGCTTAGCTAGGGAGGTCAATAAGGGTTTCACAGGGAAGTAGACCTCTGAACGGGGTATTTATGGATGCACAGGCATTCCCGATGGACTGTAATTAACATCCCCCAAGCATGTGGCATGCTGGGGCTGGCTTGCAGAAGAGCGTGCCAGGGTGGCATTCCATGTTCAGGCTGTGTGGCAGGTGCAAGTGTGTGGAGCCGGCAATGGCTGAGATCTGTCCTGGTGACACTGAGTGAACGGTCAGACAGGATAAGTGGTGGCCACTGTGATACCTGAACACCTACCTCCTTGATGAATGAATAAATGACAGAGGCTGTCTGCAGCTGGAGACTTGTCCATCTCTGGGAGACCTGCTGACTCCTAGCTGAGGGACTCTTCTCTCTCTGAACTGGTCTCTGCCTACAAAATGAAGCTCTGACAGCCTGGTGGCCTCCAGGCGTGGTGAACTAGGCTCTGACCTGTGGAAGCTCCCATGGCAGGAAGAGTGTGGGGCTATGTGCCCATCAGTATCTGTTTGGCTCAGCAGCCATGTGAGGGAGGCGTGGAAGGTGGCCAGCTCAGGGTCAGGAGGCTTTGGGCTGGGACACTTCACCTTTGCCCTCCTCTCCCCAGTAAACCACTAACAGGTGCCCATGACTGGGGGACTCACCCCACTCCCTCGGATGTGGTTATCTTCCTGTGAGCACATCCTGCAGAGAGGGGCTAAGCCCAGAGAAGTTGAGATACTTTCTAGTGGCTGCACAGTGAATTAACACTACCACTATAGCTCATGGTACTGTGTCCAATACAGAGATTGACACTAGGAAGGTAGATAGGCTAAATGGAGCCCTGGGGATCTAGAGGTCAGCCACTGAGCTAAATGGTGCACAGAAAATCCTGTCTCTGGGGGTGTAGGACCATTGGGACTCAGGAGCAGAGCGTCTTGGATAGGATGACCTATCCAAGCATCAGAGCAGCCATGCATGAGTGTCCAGACCCAGTGCAATGAGGGAAGACAGTGGTCCAGGATAGACCAGAGAAGGCCAGGACTAGATCGTTAAAGCCTGGGGGTAATTTGATGCTCTTAGAGGTTTCTTTGTCTTTTGTGGGACTTGAGATTGAACCCCGGCTTCACACATGCTAGGCAAGCATTCTACTATTCTCAAGCTCCGTCCTCGGCCCTCGCTTAAAGATTCTGAATTCTGTTCATGATATGTCCTGTCTGTCTAAGATGGGGCCTCACTTCATAGTCGTGACTGAAAAAGGACTTTTTATGTAAACCAGGCTGGCATTAAACTTGCAGCAATCCACCTGTCTCAATGCTGGGATTATAGGCATATGCCATATAGCCATGCCTGGTTTCTGATTTAACATAATTTTGGTTTTAGTACCTTGTTAGTAGAATGCATTTCTTCCAGTCTTTTCCATCCCAAGGAGATATGCTGTGGATCCTGCAGCCTAGCACACTCCCTGGCTTATGTCTGCAAACTTAGGATACACAGGACCCTGTCGGAGACTCACAACTTTAGGCATTGCAGAGCCCTGGAAGATCACAGGAAGTGGGAGTTAATGAGATCAAAGCCAGAGGACAGGGTGGGAGTGGAGGCTGCAGGACCGTGAAAGATGCTGGGGGGATCTTTATCCAAGCGTGGGTCTGACCCCACGAGCTGCCCTCCAGCACTGGCGTAAGAGCTGATCCAAGCTTCTGCACAGGTCATCGTTGCGGGGATTTCGGCCGTGGTCCTGTCACGCTACCTCCCCAGCACCCCTTTGGTATGTGGCACTTCCTCGGATGGGACTGTGGACTGGGTCAGTGGCTCTCTTGGGGCCAAGCATGATGTCCACTGACCAGTGCCTCTTCCTGCCTAGCGCTGGACCGTGTTTAGCTTGAGTGTAGCCTGTGCTCTTCTCTCCCTGACCTGTGCCCTTGGACTCCTGGCCTCCATTGCTGTGACTTTCGCCACCAAGGGCAGAGCACTATTGGCAGCCTGTACTTTTGAGACCCCTGAACTCCCGACACTGGCACCTGACTGTCCTTTTGACCCTACTCGAATTTATGTGAGTGTCTCTTCCTGGAAAGGGTGGGGAAGGACTCTTGGGACCTACCTGCACCCTATTCCTAATTAGATGCTTGTGCCCCTGGACCCTGCAGAGCTCTAGCCTGTGCCTCTGGGCCATCTCTCTCCTATTCTGTCTGGCGGAGACTATGTCTGCCGTGCGCTGTGCCCAGCTCGTGCATCGACTCCTGGAACTGAGGCCCTGGTGGGGGAAAAGCTGCCACCACACGGTAAGTTCCCCTCATCATCCTGGAAGGTCCCTGGCTGGTCAGCCTCACTCCTCTCTGAATAGGAGTTCAGAAATAACTGGAGCAAGAGTTTGCTCCCCAAAGGTCTCCAAAGTCCAGAGAGGCCAGATCTGCCAGCTAAATCACACAGCTGATATCTGACTCTCCTAATCTCAGGGGAAGTGCTGGTCTTTGGGAATTAAACAGGAGACACTTGGGGAGGCCCAGTCAGGAATGATAGTGCTGTCCTCCCCCCACAGCCCAGAAGCCCCTAGTCCCTCCTTCCTCCAGTTTGAGGGCGTCCTGAAGACAGAGACCCCAGACCCAGTGAAACAATCAGGTTTCTGTGTCTGCAGATACAAGCAAGCCCAGAGCCCCTGGACGGCCATGACCTCCTGAGCTGTGCCAGCTCTTGCAGCTGACCCTCTGACACCTCAGCAGCGCCATGGCTACTGAGGCATGTGACCACACCTGCACTGACCAGTGCCCAGACAGCCATGGATGCTTAGTGGGATCCAGGATTCTTAGAGCAAGCCCAAGAAAGATCAACGGACTCCTGGGGACTTGGGAGAGGGCTTTGAATGCCCGCCCCTGGCCACCAAGCACAACGCACTGAAACAAGACTTTATTTTGAAGTTATTAAAAAGAACAAAGATGCTCCTTGTGACTGCATGCAGAGGGACATGGGGCTTGGCCAGGGGCCTGCACTTCTTTCCAACACAGAATGCTGTGGAGGGTCTCTGCTCATCTGTCTATGGGCCTCTGTATGTGGGTGTGCCCGTGCGTGTGCGTGTGTGTGTGCCTGTGTGTGTGTGTGTGTGTGTGTGTGTGTGTGAGAGAGAGAGAGAGAGAGAGAGAGAGAGGTGTGAAATACAGACGGGGTAAATCTATGGTTATCCAAGTGCAAAGAGGCAGGCTGGGTTTGGTAACACCCAGTTGGAATCCTGGGAGATCTTTTTTTTACCATGGCCTCCAACCAGCAAGAGCTGGGACAAGAAGTGTTCTTCTGCAGGAAAGTAAATCAGGGGACTTCTTCAAAGCCCCACAGCCCAGGAATCCTCCGTGCCTCCCCACTAAACAAAAAGACTCTTCACCTTGGCAGGACTCCCCCCTCCCTCCAGGCTGAGGACCACCCAAGGAGGACCTACCCCCGACCCCATGTTGTGGAAGAGCCTCTGGGCTGTGGGTGGGTCCAACTGTCTGGGTAAAGAATACAGAACCTGACCAGAGGGTAATCTCTGTCCCACTAAGGGAGATTCTGCCTCTTGGGCCGTGGGGACTAACGGCTGTCTTGCTTAGCCCCTTCCTTGCAGGGTTCGCTTCTCCAGAGGCCCCCCACAGTGCAGACCCCAGAAAGGGATCCCCAGTCTGGCCCCCAGCCTGGATAGACAAGAGGGAGAGGAAGCTGAGAGCCGGAGGGCCGGTGAAGACAGGGAGGCAAGGCGAGCTGGCTCCTCTCAGCTCAGAACTGGGAGGCACTGCTGGGATCGCACTGCAGCAGGCGCACGATCGATGGGTCACTTTTGGCCCCGCGGATAAACTCCTCCAGTGATAGCTTGCCTGCAGGGCGAAGGGAGGGCTGTGAATGATGAGGAAGTGGCTGCGAAGCCAGGGAGGTAGTTCAGGAAAGGAGGAAGACTGCCCATCCTCCTCCATACCCATCCCCACCCCCAGCCACTCACCGTCGTTGTTTGTGTCCATTTGGCGGAAGATTTTCTCAGTCCTCTTTTCCGGGGTCGACTCATCCTCAGGCATCTTCATCACGGATGAAACCATCTTGTAAATGGCCTGAGGGGTGGGAGATCGGGAGGAGGAGAAAATATCAGGGAGTGAGGAGGGCTGGGTTAAGCTCCGATCCCGCTCTCTGTCTCTATAAACATCCCAGGGTCAGGCTCTACTGGTTATGGAGGAGGGGGTAAGGAAAAGTCTGGAAAGGCTAAAGAGTGCCCTGGACCAGGGCCCTTAGAGGGCCAGGTGGAAATTGGTGACGGAGATGATGAACAAAGCCACTACGACCTGAAAGCTTCAGGTGGGTGCCAAGCATTTGGGGTGCAGTGAGTCAAGGGAGATGTTGGAGGACATCCAAGCCCAGGTAGCAATGTGCCTAGAACGCCAAATTTAGCCCCTCGCTCCTAGGGGTGTATGTTTGGGAGTAAGGGTTGAGTTAGCGCTCCCGCTCGATGACCGACAGAGGGCGCTGAGCTGAGAGAGATGGCACTGTGGTCTGCGGCCGGCAGGGGGCGCAGAGCAGCATCGAGGCAGCTGGGACCTAGAAGGGGCGGGAACATTATGCAAACGAATGCAAATGAGCACCTGCCACTGGTCCAGGGACAGCCTGAGCTCTGCTAGGCTGAGGGCGGCAGCTGCCACGTGTAGGAGCTCCAGAGGCAACACGAAGGAGAGTTGCTGAGCTAAATGTACAGAGCATGTAGTGCTCGGTCTGTGGGAGGGGCTGTTTCTGCTCCCTGGAGCTCAAAGGCCAGACTAGTCACCTTGAACTTCTCGGTTTTTTCACAGCGACACCTCCTCCAAGAAGCCTCCTTTCTTCCCCCATGCCATAATCCTCCTACCCGCTTCTTGTCCAGCTTTGTCTCTGCACTGCTCTTTTCCGGCCTCTTTCCTTCAGATCTGTCCCACACACTGCCTCTGAATGCTCCAAACACAAACCCCCACTACCACGTCCCCAAACCAGCAGACCACCCCCTCCCCCCTCCCCCTGGCACACACAGACCTCCTTCTAGACCCACCGAGCACCAGCTCCTTCTGGATGCTGCCTCCCACTTCTCCTTAGCTGCTCAGAGTACAATGCTTTGCTAGCCGGATCATCTGTGATCCAACCTGGGTCAGGGCACATCGGCTGCACAGAGCCTCCAGGGTGGAAACCTCTCTGGAAGTAATTATATCCCCGGAGGGTTGTACCTGCTTCCCACCATTCAGATGAGAACAGAAACTCTGGCTACTTCTAAAATTCCCAAATCCCAGTACAGTGCCTTGGCACATGGCAGGGAAGTCCCTGTTTAAAGGCCACTGTCACCTCCTACAACTGTGAACCAAGTCCAAACCATTTGTTTTTGGCATTCAAGATACTTCACAAGCTGTCCACTGCTGGCCTCGAGGTCACTAGGCTCGCTGGAGGGGTGATTCTGCCCCAACTGAAGACCTCTGGGCCTTTCATCCCTTACAACTTCTGCCTGGAATAACACGAGCTACTATGGCACATGCAAGCACTATGTGCCAGATCCTATGAGCAGAAATTTTGTTTTGTTAGAGAAATGGTTTCCCTGTGTAGCCTTGGCTGTCTGGGAACTCACTCTGTAGACCAGGCTGGCCTTGAACTCAGAGATCTCCTGCCTCTGCCTCCCACGTTTGGGGATCAAAGGTGTGTGCCACAGTGCCTGGCATACATGCAGTATTTCTATCCTGTATATAAACTCAAAAAAGGCACGTATCTAATCTCCCCTTTCTGGATAAGAAACCAAGGTTTGGGAAGGGAAGGGAAGGGATGGAAGACACTAGCTCAGAGCGTGCTCCCTCTGAGGTGTGAGCACAGTGGTTCTCAGCCTTCCTAATGCTGCAACTCTTTACTACAGTCCCTCAGAGTGTGGTGCCCCCCCAACGATACAACTACTTTTGCTGCTAAGCAATTACTTTTGACTTTTTCATAACTCTAATTTCGATACCGTTGTGGATGGTAATATATTTATCTGATATGCAGGATATCTGACATGGGGACCCCTGTGAAAGGGTCATTCAACCCCCAAAGGGGTTGTGACCCACAGGTTGAGAACTGATAGATGTTTGCTTGGACAATTTGGAAGAATAAACAGCAGGGACTCTGGAGTGACACCCTGGTCCATTCTGCAATTGCTCTCTATATATCCTTGGAAAAGAACTTAGCCACTGTGGGCCTCAGTTACCATCTGTAAAATGGGAGTGCTATGGCTATGTCATTGGGACTGTCTGGAGGATTAAATGAGATAGAAAAGCGCAACGGTGGCTGGCTGGAGTCAGTGGTCACTAAGTAGCAGCTTTTATTGTCATTATTCATCTACTGTGTCCTCAGCCTTTTCGGTTCCCTGAACTCTTAGGTGTTCTTTTATATACCTGTCCCTGACCTCGTCAGTACAGCCTGTGGCTTCATCTTTCCTGTTGGAGTAGGCGCTCCTCCCACTGTGCCACCACCCAGTGTAAGGCTGGGATGGGAAAAGGACTGAACAGTGACTTAAAGGGTGGCCATTCCCCTTGTGACAATCCTTCTAATTAATTGTCTGAATTGCTCCCTCCGAGTTTCACTGGAGCCTACTTGTCATTAATCAGGCCCTGGGACTCACAGAGCTCCGTCTGCTCCAGCTGTCTGGAGCCTCTGGGGTGTCATAGAGGAAGTCGGGGTCTAAAGGGCAGAAGCTGGTTTGTTTTTTTTAAAAAAAAAAAAAAAAGGTCCGGGGCGCCGAAGGAATGGACTAGCTAACTGCTGCACTGAGCGTGGTGGCTTCAGCTGGGCTGAGATTTACCAGTGTGCGACTGGAAAACAGGAACACTTCTCTGAACTCCTTGATACCCAGCAGGTCCCTAAATGATCTTCCTCGATACTCTGACCTTTCCAGCCAGACTCCCAGAGTTCCCCATCGTCCCGCCTCCAAGGAGGACTGCGTGATCCAGAAGCTCCCAGGACCAACCCTGAGGCAACAGAGAATTGGCACAGTGAAAACATCACTTCCTGTCCCTAGCAAGAGGGGGAGCCAGTGGGCTGGGTGAGCTGGAGCGGATGTCAGCCCATGAAGCTGTGAGGGGCTAAAAGGGAAGAAGGCCGAGATGCAGGAAGGGTCCTTGTGCAAAGCTACATGGCAGCGGTTCTCAAGATGCATTTTAGGGATGCTCACAAAGCCATTTTAGCCAGTGCATGAGATGGATGGAGAAAAGAGTGACTGACAGTCACTGAAAGGAAAAGTATCATCTCAGGACTGCTGAGACCAAGTTCTTCGCTCGAAGGAGATTTATTTGCCCCAAAGGGGCAGAGAACAGGGATAAAAGACAAAGACGGGCGATAAAGGATGGGGGGGGAACAAGGTGTGTGTGGGATTATTAGTCCCAGAGGGCAAAGGACTACCTCTGGATAGAGGTGAGACAGATGTGGCCCATATGAAAATGGTGGTTTATAAAGGTAAAAGGGGAAACCCTGTGTTAAGATGAGGTATTTAGCCGGGCAGTGGTGGTGCACGCCTTTAATCCCAGCACTTGGGAGGCAGAGGCAGGTGGATTTCTGAGTTCGAGGCCAGCCTGGTCTACAGAGTGAGTTCCAGGACAGCCAGGGCTACACAGAGAAACCCTGCTTTGAAAAACCAAACCAAACCAAACCAAACCAAAACAAACAAACAAACAAAAAAAAACAAAAACAAAAAACAAAAAACTCATCCAAAAAAAAAAAAAAAAAGATGAGGTATTTAATTTTAATTGGGCATGTTAATTAGGTGAGCCAAAGGGGACTTTTGATTGCCGGACTTCAATACTTTAACAGCTGGACATTTGCAGTCAG
>CM052702.1:117304971-117350191 GCA_028551405.1 Uromys caudimaculatus
AATCAGCCTCGCTGTCTCTGCTCCACTTTTACAGATGAGCAGCGGAAGAGCCAGTCCAGAATTGGAAGCCTTCTCTCCTGCCTAAGAGCTCAGAGCCTTCACAAAAGGCGGCTGGGTGGCCAGCCTGGGTTCAATCTCACTTCTTCATGTCAAGCAAGTGGCTCTACCCGTCTGAGACACATGAGACTGCCCTAAGGATGTGCTCAGCTCAGGGGTCTGAGTATCTCATGCAGTGCTGGGCTCTGGTGGTGCCTCTGTCAATTAGTTAGGTGATGACTGGGTGTCCAGATGGCATGTGAACACTGGAGCCAGGTAGCCCACTCAGACTGTGAGGTCTCCAGCAAGCGCCTTCTCCTTTCAAAGCATGTTCCCTCCTCAGTAACTAAGGATCAAAAAAACCAGTACCTGTAAGCTGGGGATAAGGCCGGGTTGTAGAACACAGCAAGCAAATGAATGAATGAGTCACTGAATGAATGAAAGCACAGCTGGGCATGGAAACACACACCTGTAACCCTATGGCTCGGGGGCTTAGGCAGGAGGATCATGACTTCAAAGCCAGTCTGAGCTACTTAGAGAGACCTGTCTCCAACCAAACCAAACCAAATATAACTTGCCTAAGTCAGAAATGTCAAGAAGAGGAAGACAAAGCAAGGGGAGGAACTATTCCACATTAAACCAGAATAGCGAAGAAGCCAGGCGCTGTGGCTCTCCTTTAACCCCAGCACTCAACATGAGAAGACAGATCTCTGTGAGTTGGACAACAAACTGGTCTATAAAAGTGAATTCCAGGCTAGCCAGGGCTACATAGTGAGAGCCTGTCTCTAAATAAATATAACTAGAAAATAGGACAGCAAAATTCCGTGTAGGACCCCAGACCAGCAGGGGGACAAAGAGCAACAGGGAACATTCCCGAGAAAGTGAACAGTGGCATAGAAACAGTGCTGCTTCTATTCTATGTTAAATATCTTGACTTGGATAATCATACTGTGGCTTATGTAAGAGAATGTCTTATTCTTAGGACATGCATCCTTTACCTGAGGGGTGAAGGATCAATCCCCAAAACAACCAGAAACCATGGCAAGCACACAGAGATACGCAACACCAGGAAACGCTAGCTGGTGAATGCGGACTAAGGATACACGGGAACTTTCTAGGCTTTTCTTTCCTTCCTTTGTTGTTGGGTTGGTGGGGGAGGGGAGACAGTTAATATCTAGGCTAGCCTCAAACTCATTTGGTAGCCCAGGCTAGCTTTGAACTCTTGACCCTCCTCCGTCTAACTCCACAGTAGTTTTAGCTTTCAGCTTTTCTTTCAATGGAAAATCATTTCATTCTAAAAGATGTTTGTAAATAGGGTGAGAAGAACATCCCCTGCCACTACTGGGGACCAGGTTGTGTCCAGAGGCTAAAAAGAGGGAGGGGGTGATTAGAGACGGAGGCTGAGAAGCCAGTGGCGATGGCGGCCCACCTGAACAATTTCTAGCATCTCCTCCCGGCTGATGTAGCCATTGCCGTCAAGGTCGTACATGCTGAAGGCCCACATGAGCTTCTGCTCCAGGCGGCCACGCGAGGTCACGCTCAGAGCGATGATGAACTCCCGGAAGTCGATGGTGCCGTCGCTGTTGGTGTCAAAAGTGCGGAAGACGTGCTCAGCGAACTTGGAGGCATCGCCATAGGGGAAGAAGTTGGCGTAGATCTTCTTGAACTCATCCACGTTGAGGATGCCAGTGGGGCAGTCCTTCAGGAAGCCCTTGTACCACTCCTGTAGCTCCAGCTCGGAGAACTCCGTGTTCTCCCGCAGGTCCTGCAGCATCTCTGGCCGCAGCTTGCTGTTCTGCTTGCCCATGGCAGAAGAGCCAAGTCCCACCTGGTTGCCCCCCAAAGGAAATGAAAGGACAGAGAGCAATGGTTACATCCTCTTAGTCCCTTGACCCTACTCCAGAACGGCCCTCAGACACAAGAGACCCCAAACTCTCATTTGACCCAAGAAGAGAGAAGTGGGCTCCAGATCACACAGCCTGCACACAGCTCTGTGACATGCATGGCTGGAGAACAGTCCCAAAGAAAAAGGAAGGGACCTGCTCACACTCACTGACACCCTTCTGGCTGTCCGTGTTAAGCCCATTCACAAGCACACATTTTCACCCTCCCATGGGGAAATCTGGGGGTTAGCTCCATTTTCTACATGAGAAGAGAGGTTCAGAAAAGTAAGATGGTCTGCCCAGGTCACACAGACACTACTGGTAGAGCTGATTCCCAGAGTGTCCTAGGAAGGTGGAGAAAAGCTTCTGAGCCCTCCTTACACCTGCTGCCCCCTTCCTGCCTTCCCAGGTGTCTGTTGACCACACAATGCAGCTGCTGCCCAGATACTGTCTGATTTTCTTCCTGAAGATATACTTAACAAGAGGCATTAGCCTGAACCCCTGAGCCAGATCGCCTGGGCTCGAATCCCAGCGTTCCCGCTTACCAGCTATGTGCCTGGGACAATTTCCTTAAACTCTCCGTCTCAGCCACAAAGTGGGTTTAATAATAGTACTTACTTAAATTAGTTAATAACTGTGAGCACTTAGAATCATGCCTGAGTAGGCAGGTGCTCCATATATGTTCAATGGGTAAAAAATGATTTACATGTATCTAGATGTCACAAAAACCAGACTTGGTATGCAAGTGCATGTCCCCTGGTAGATATAAGGCCACACAGATCACCAAGTACGAGAACCTTCCTAGGCTCTCTGCCACTCACATACTAGCCTCGACCACACATGGATCGCCATGTCTCCACACACAACAGTCCCACTGCCCCAGAACTCACACGCACTGACACATGGCACCACGCACAACTCCCATACACTGTGCATCAAGACACACCAGCCCACGACCTCACATGTCTCACACATGCCATTACACGCCAACTCGAATGCCGACACCTCTCACATGGCCAGCTGCACGTGGGACCTTCAGACACCCTTGTCATTTGTCTTTCTATCCCCGAGGTGCTGCCGGGTCCCAGGAGAGGGAGCTGCAGTCCTTCCCAGACCTGATGAGGATTCTTTTTCTTGGGGAGCCCTACCCAGCCCACCCAAACCTCCCTATCACTCACCTTTTCTCTGGTTTCAAAAGGTCCCCTCAGGAAAGGGATTAAAGTGTGAGGCTAAGCAATGAAGGGGAAGTAGCCAGGCAGTCAAGCACAGGTATAGGGGTGCGTGCAGGTGGCCTCCTGAGGTTGGAGATAAGACAGGAGGAAAACGGTTCCTTGTACATGAAGGTACATGAAGATCTATGCACATGTGTGTGCACATGTGTGTGGGTGCATGTTGGATATGTATGCTCACACATGATGTGGATCCTGGGCTCTGTACCGCATCTATCTCCCTGTGCGTTTCTATTCATGTCTGCATGTGAATTCTATATGCGTGCTGAGCGGATATGCACCTGTCACAAAGAGAGGAATGTTCCCTAGGAATGTGAGGGGACCTGGTCTGGCCTCAGTAGTGTGTGTCATGCATGTTCCTGTAAGTTGGTGCCCCCTCCTTTCTGGATCAGCATTTTCTGCCCCAGGCTGAGAAGCCACGGAACAAGTGTGTGGGAAGGGACTGAGGAAATGCGCAGGGCTGAGCAAGGGAGAGTGTCCCTTACTCCCCTCCTCAAGGTCCAAGGAACTGGGTCAACGGGGCGGGGGCAGAGTGATGCGCTGAGCAGGAGCGCTCCTCCAGGCGCCCCTTCCTCTCGGCCACCCTCCGTATTGCCTTTCCCTGCTGGAAGAAATGTCTGCTTCCTCCTCAAAGACCCCCAGTGCCCAAAATAGGAGGAACCTCACAGCTCGATCCGAGAAACCCGCCCTAGCATCCCCTCCAAACCTCCCCCGGCTCCGGCCCTGAGCCCCCGCCTCCATCCTTCCCGCACTGGGTTCGAGGTCCCTCCTGGAGGGGGCGCCCGGGACGGTCGTCGCGCGACTCCCAGGAGCCGGTAACTTGGCGGTCAGGACCCTGGAGAGCGCCGCGCGCTTTTCCCCCGGGGCAGCCCCTGGCTGGCAGCGCCGCGGGTGGGAGGAATCCCATGAAGCTCGGGGAGGAGCGGGCTGGGGAGCCCTGGACTTGGGTTCCTGGCTCCCGGGCTTCCCTCCCCTCAACCCCAATCCCGGCCGGAGCGGCCCCCACTCACCCAGCAACGCCGAGACACCGACTGCGCAGGGAAGGCGGCGCTGCTGCGGCGCGCGGCGGCAGAGGCGGCCGGAGGGGCGGGCGGGACTGCGAGGGAGACGCCCCGCAGCGTTGGCCCGGAGCCCCTCCCCTGGGGGGGTCCCCCGCCGGCAGCTAGGCTCCGCCCCCGCCCCTCCCGGGAGAGAGAATGGAACGCCCTCGCCACCCCGACCCCCTCCCTAGGGAGCACCCCACCCTGGGAGGAAGATCGGGACCCCCAGCTCTGCAAGTCGACTGGGAGGGGCAAGGAAAGAGGCGGGTCAATGTCCGGGGACTGCTCTCCTAAGCCGGGAACAATCCACCCCTACCTGGGCGCGGTGCCCCCTTCGCTCCGAGGGCGGAATCCGATAGGCATCCTCGCTGCCCCCCACCTCAACTCCAGAGCCAGATGAACTGGGGACTCTCTAGGGAGGAGGGAGCACCCATTCCTCAGTCCCAAGGTCTTCCAGGGGCCAGACACGCCCCCTGCTACCTCCGCCTCAGAGAGCCCGCCCCCCTTTCCTGCCTACTACTCCGGATGTCATCCCCCCCAGCCCCTCTAAGAATTAATCCCACCTCCCACCATCTTCCAGGCAAGGCGTCTATCCTCTCTTCCCCTAGCCTCTGCGAGTGCAGGCCTGTGACCTGCGAGTACAGAAGCATGTCTCCACCTTGGGAGGTGGGGGTTCTCAGGTGGGTATGCCTCCTGTCTACACTAAGGACAGCTGCTCTTAGAGGCGCTGATGGGGTCACAATCCTCCTGCCTGTAAGGGGGCTGGCTGCACACGCGCTCCTCCAGCTCTGGTAACAATCGCTACATCCTGAGCTTAAATGCTGCCCTTTCCCCATCTCTAGGAGGTGGACCTTACTGTGTTCTACATTGCAGCTAAAGAAACTGAGACTTAGAAGGGCTGGATGCTTTTTCCAATGTCTGACAGCTAGTGAGTTACTTGATATCAGGAGCTCTTGTTCATTCATTTCAAAAATAATCTTTTTTTCAAGCATTGCGTCCACACTTGGCACTGTTTCAGACAGGGGGTTGCAATCATGCAGAAGAAACAGTGGTATAACACACACACAGAAGAATGTAACATACATAGTTCTGTATGTGTTAGGTAAACAATTTGGAGAAAGGTTGGAACAGAGGTAGAGCAATGGGCACTTCAGACTGCATCCTGGGTGCGACCAGAAGTCTTTGCTGTCTTGAATAGAGGGTCTGACCCCTGTGCAGCAACTCATGGAGCATTCTGTCAAGAAAAGAGAGGCACACTGGGCCTGGTTTCTGAACCTCCATAGAAGATGGAATTGACTGTGTTTGCCACTCCCTGGACAGCTCTTCCCAGTGTGTTTTCTCTACCTGTAGTTCAGATCACCCTGGTTGCCCAAGCTAGAAAATGAAGCTCTCTTCCAGGTGCCTAGACCAGGTCTCTTAGGCCATCGGTCTAACCTTCACCTCTTGTGCTTGGAGGAAAAGTGGGGGGGGGGGGCACATTGACAGAGCTGGAGAGTCAGACCCCGATGGAATAGGGACAGCTGGGCTCCCGGGAACACCGGCTCCACTGTGTGCCTTGGCTCCTGTGTTGGGACCCCCAGTGGAGGCGTGAGAGACGCCAGATGAACGTGGGTGGTTCCCAGCTGCCTCCTTCAGGAAGACCTGCAGGCGGGTAGGGAGTACCGATCTGCTTAGCCCCTACCTCAGATCCCCAGGATGACAACCTCTCTTCTCTCTTCCTGGTGGGTCTAGGACAGCCATGCTTGGGACATGGAAAAGAGCCAATTCCAGAGTCATTCCCTGCCCCCCTCCCCTCCTTGAAGCTGGAATCTCCAAGCAATCTTCCCCCACTCCATCCCTGGGTGGAGGGTCTCAGTGTGTCCTACATCCTGTAGACTGACTCTTGGCTCAGGCACAGGTTCGGTTGTCCTCAATGCTTCTCTTCTTTGGAAGGGTGATTCTGGAGACTTCCCTCAGCACCCGTCTCCATCCTTCCTCCACAGTAGTGTGCTTGGGGACGGGAAGGGCATGTCTCTTCCCTCATCCAGGGCACCTGATTTCTTTGCCTGTTTCTGCACATTATGTGTGCATCTGAAAGCAGAGTCTGAGCCCTCATGGGCTCCTCGGCTTCTCCCATCAGCCACCTCTACCCTCCCAAGGGCCATAGAAGCACTGGAAAGGCTTTTGAGCCAAAGAGGAGGCCCAGGGGCTCCCCACACTCTGTAATAAAACCCTGCATCCAGGACAAGTACCCTGAAATGTAGCTCAGAAAAGGCAGGGGAGGGATTGCTGCCTGGGAAGCCTGAATCCCCCACATCTGTACCTCCCGGAGCAAAGCTCTTCCCCTTGCTGAGCAGGTGACATGGCAAAGACAGCTGAGGCACCCATGTCCCTGGGTTCCTGGGTTTGCCTTAGTTGAAGGCCTGCTGTATGTATGATCTGGTTCTTGCTGCTGAGGCCCCATCCTCTGTGATTCCAGAAGGAGGTGTCTACGAGGGAAGGAGAGTCTCAGCCTGAAGCAGAAGTAGGGCCAGGAGAGGTGGATCAGTCCATGGAAAAAGGAGCCTGTCTCCAAAGCAAAGAAGTGAGTTGGGAGCCGGGCGGTGGTGGCCACGCCTTTAATCCCAGCACTCGGGAGGCAGAGGCAGGCGGATTTCTGAGTTCGAGGCCAGCCTGGTCTACAGAGTGAGTTCCAGGACAGCCAGGGCTACACAGAGAAACCCTGTCTCGAAAAACCAAAAGAAGAAGAAGAAGAAGAAGAAGAAGAAGAAGAAGAAGAAGAAGAAGAAGAAGAAGAAGAAGAAGAAGAAGAAAAGGTGAGTTGGAGGCTTTAGAAACCTGGGTAGGAACCAGGCAGAGATAGTGCATGTCTTTAATCCCAGCCGGAGGCACAGGCAGGTAGATCTCTGAGTTCAAGACCAGCCTGGTCTACAGAGTGAGTTTCAGGACAACCAAGGCTACACAGAGAAACTGTGTCTCAGAAAAGCAATTAATTAATTAATTAATCAAACAAGCAGCTATCCTATTCTACCACGATGTTGGGACATCACTTATCTCCTGCATACCTACTGTGTGTAGAGTGCCCTACGTAGACCACTTTATCTCATAACCCATGCCCCTCAGCGTCTATAATACTGCCACCATTTTACAGATGTGGAACCTGAGGCTCAGAGAGTTGAAGTCTCTACCCTGAGATACAGCAGCAATAAGACAGGTCTGAGCCCAGCATCTTGTGACTCGGGAGCTGCAGGTCCCGAGGTCTGGTCCTTCTCTAGCCCACTCAGAAGGCCGACCCAACCGCCGTTCCATGTCTCTTGGGTCTCCAACGGTTTGGAAAATCCTGATGAAAGCAGATGGTGGGGACAGATGGAGGGGAAAGCATCTTGGGGGCGGAGTCACACAAACAAACATTGATAAAGTGATTAAAACCTCAAGCCACCCCTTTCCAGAGAGCTCAGCCCACCCAGCTTGGAGCACAGTGAGCTGTGAAGTGGGGCTTGGGGAGGGGTCTCCCGAATGCCCTGGGTCTCAGCCTCATTAATCCCAGTTTCTGCCAGCTTCCCTTGACGCCAGGGACCACCCCCGGACCAGAGCCCAGGGTGGCAGAGCTGCCAGGAGCACAGCCCGGGAGGGGGCGGGGCAGGCCTGGCAGTTCTCCAGGGAGCTGGCCATGAGGAGGGAATGGCTGAGGAGGGGTGGGAAGTCTGTGGCTCTGAGCTGCAGCCCTGAAATCAGGGCCAGCAGGCTAGGTGTGGGAATGCTGGGGCTAGGGTCTCTCTGAGGAAGCCAGTGGGACTCAGTCTGCCCAGGTCACACAGCAGCCCAGCTGCCCACAGAGCAAACTGAATCCTGGGCCTCTTAACAGCTTGAGTTGGTTCTCTCCTCTTAGATGGAGACAGTGTCTGTACCAGCCCCGGAAGGGAGACTATAAGGGTGAAGAGAAGCAGCCTGTATATGGTGCCAGGGTTCACACAGTACAGGTACCTAGGTACAACTACCAAGGTAACAAGAAGCTGGACTGCCTGGTGCAGCTCTCTACAGAGCAGAGGTCTGGGCACAAACGTCTTCTGCAGCATCCTGTAGTAGTTGGGCTCAGTAGTAGAGACATGGCTGCATTGACCCCCAGGAAGAACAGGGTTCCTGGGCCAAGGCAGCTTAACCCAGTGTCAGGGCCCAAGTGATAGTGCTAACCCATCCAGACCCACGTTCAAATCCTGCGTTGGCCCTTTTGCTAGCGGTGGGAAGCTGACAAACATCAACCACCCCTCTGAGCTTCTGGTTCCATCTTTGTAAAGCCAACATTTGCAGCAGCTTCCTGGGCTTGCTCCCAGAAGCCTCCCAAACACTCCTGACTCAAGCCAGTCAGTAACCAGTTCAAGACCTGGAGCTTGCTAGGCTGTTGAGCCCTCCTCCAGCCAGTCAGCAAGCCTGAGACTCCACCATACCCAGGACCCTCCTTCCTGCTGGCCTTGCATCTGCTGCCTCCCCAAGTCCAGCTCATTCTACAAGAGTGGGTGGGGACTCAGCCTGCCCCTTCATTCATTCCCTCTCATTTCCAGCCAGCAATGCTTGGATCCCACAGCTGGCCTTCTCGAACTCCTCCTGCTGGGATCAGTTTCTCTAATCTGATTAGAGTCCTCATTGCTAAATAACTTCCTATGGCTCCCACTGTCTTCCAAAGTAAAGGGACATCTGAGGCTCACACACCCAGCACCCTCCAGCCCGACTTTGTGACTCCTCAACAGTACCCCCGTACCACATGACCAACCCCGCCCCCACAGAGTGAAGACATTCCTGGCCCTCTCCCAACCCTAATCTCTCCATGGGATTGAATCTAGATGGGGGTGGGAGGAGTGACTCTGGCAGCTGGAGACCCATCATCACAGCCAGCTCTTGGCCAATACCATAATTGCTCTTCCCTCTGCCAGGAGAAGCCATAGGCCAGAGGGGACATCCTTTGCCTGAGGTCACTCAGCTGGGCCTGCTGTCCGCTCTTCACAGTTTCAGACAGCTGAAACACTGGCATCACTCTTAGTCAGTTCATGACCTGGACACTCCACCTTCCTGTCCTGTGGGTCTGACTGGTCTGTCTCAAGCCAGCTCCCTGCTGTCTGTCTTCCAGCTCCCTGCTGTCTTCCTGGGGCCACAGCAAAGGCAATGGTCACTTATGAAAGGTGGGGAGGGGACAGGAAGCTGTTTCTCTAATAACTTTTTCTTCCTTGAGACAGGGTCTCATTATGTAGCCCAGACTGAACTCATTGTCATCCCCCGCCTTAGTATCTTAAATCTTAGAATTATCAGCATGTGCCACCACATCCAACTTTTCTTTTTTCTTTTCTTTTTTTAAAGATTTATTTATTTTATGTATGAGGACACTGTAGCTGTTTTTTAGACACACCAGAAGAGGGCACCAGATCCCATTACAGATGGTTGTGAGCCACCATGTGATTACTGGGAATTGAACTCAGAACCTCTGGAAGAACAGTCAGTGCTCTCAACCGCTGAGCCATCTCTCCAGCCCCCACATCCACCTTTTCTACCACTTGTAAATCGATACACATTTCTGTGCATGCGTTCTATACAACCCATAGGTAGACCACGGGAGATCTGAGTCAAGATCTAAAGGGTCAGGTTGGTGTTGCTGTTGTTAGTTTGAGACAAAGACCCAGTTAGCCCTGGTTGCTCTGAAAGGAACTATAGAGACCAGGCCTATATACATCAAAATTAGTGAGATCCACCTGCCTCTTCCCCCCACTGCCTCTGCCCCTCACTGCCTCCCACATGCTGGGATTAAAGGTGTGCCCTATTCCTGACTGAGGTTTGTGGGGGTTTTGTTGTTGTTTATTTGTTTTTTGTTGTGGTGGTGGTTTGTTTATTTTTTTTCTTTGGTTTTTTGAGACAGGGTTTCTCTGTGTAGTCCTGGCTGTCCTGGAACTCACTTGTAGACCAGGCTGGCCTCGAACTCACAGAGATCTACCTGCCTCTGCCTCCCAAGTGCTGGGATTAAAGGCGTGTGCCACCACTGCTTTAAAGTTTTATAAGGTGTGTAGCTGGTCATGGTGGCGCACGCTTTTAACCCCAGCACTTGGGAGGCAGAGGCAGGTGGATCTCTGTGAGTTCGAGACCAGCCTGATCTACAAGTGAGTTCCAGGACAGCCAGGGCTACACAGAGAAACTTTGTCTCAAAAAAAATTATTTTTTTTAATGTGGGCTCTGTGTGTGTGTGTGTGTGTGTGTGTGTGTGTGTGTGTGTGTGTGTGTGTGTGTACAGATGTACATGGGCCAATGTGCATATGGAGGCCAGAGGACAACTTTGTGAGCCTGGCTCTGCCCTTACATGGGCTCCAGGACTTCCCAGCAGGCTTGTGCAACAAGTGATTTATCTACCGAGTCGTCTAATTAGCCAGGGTCATGATTCTGCAGATATAATGGTGTGTGCTGTAACTGCAGCACTCAAGAGGAAGAGGCAGGAGAGGCAGGCATTCGAGATTCTCCTTGCCTATGTAGTAAGTTTGAGCCCAAGCTGAAATATGTGAGACCTTGACTCAAATAACAGTTCAGATAGTGGCTGGGGGAGGGTGTGTGTGTGTGTGTGTGTGAGAGAGAGAGAGAGAGAGAGAGAGAGAGAGAGAGAGAGAGAGAGAACATAAAGCTCTTTTTTCTTTAAAAGTCACGATTTTGAAGAGAAAACCCCTCCTGAACTAGAGCCTGCCTCCCAAACAGCAGCAGCTCTGCCTTGGGCCTGGCTGAAGCTGAATGCTCTTTCCAGTGTGGACGGTCCTGGTGACCATCTTCCTGGCCAGTTCCCAATGAAAATCCCCAGCTGCCTCTATGGTTGACTCTGTGGAGAGAGCAGACACAGGCTGAGCAGCTGCGCCTCCCAGGGCCTCAGCTCCCTGTGGAATATTCTCTTTCTAGAGCTGTGAGGCACCTGCAAGACACTCAGGGAGGGGGTGCATGTGAAGGGACTGCCGGGTGACAGAAGTGTCACCATAGGTCTAAGAATGACCACAAAGGCCAGAGGACGGTGTCTCAGAGAGGGGTCAGTGCACAGTCCTCTTCTGGACTTGCTTCTGCAGTCACCTGCTAGAGTCTCCAATTTTATAGAAGTGGAAACTGAGGCACAAACAGGTCAAGCTCTTGGCCTGAGGCTTGCTTGGAGTCAGAGTAAGACAAGATGAATGCTAGCTAGCTCTGCCTCTGGGAGCCAGAGAGCCCGGGTCACCTGAAAGGAATGAGGGTTTCCCAGGGATTCCAGAGGCACCCAGAGCTCCAGACCCCTGACTCAGGAATCTCGCAAGCTGTGTCTCTTCCCAGGAAAACCCAGCCAGATCTCTATTCTAGCACCTCAAGTTCCCTGGAGGCAGGCCTGGGATTGCCTCCTTGTTTCCATAGTAACAGAGAACAGAGAGCCTCCTGCAGCAGTGTGGGGATACCACAGACACCAGTACCTGCAAGTCCACCCGTGCCCTGGGAATCCTTGGGATGGGGCAGCCTCTAGCGCGTGTTCATGCACGCGCATTCCTGTGCACAGCGTGCATAGCCAGGGCTGTGAATGCATGCTCCTCCACAAATACCTGGATACTCTTGCATATGCAGGCACATGCACAGTGACCCGGGTCTTGGAACGCCCGTCCACAAATGGGATGGGAGATCATCCTGCAGGATGTGACCCACTCCCACGACCACCCAGTCCACCCTGGTGCAGAAAAGGATTGGGGAAGGAGAAGGTTCTATTTACAACACCCACTGCAACACAGTTAACTGATCACGTGTTGGGGATTGCATGTGGCATCTCCTGCAGTTCTCACCACCAGACACAGAGAGGCAGGGTAATTTGCCTGTGGTCACACAGTGAGGGTGGATTGTATCACAGTCTAAGCGTAGGACTGCTGGGCTGCAAGCATTTGGATTCTTTTTCTCATCAGAAGACAACCCCCTCCCCCCAGTGTCAGAGCCAGGAGCACTCATCTTAACACACACACACACACCACACACACACACATACACGCACGCGCACACACACACACACACACACACACACACACACACACAAGGGGGTGCGTTATAGTCAAAGACAGGACACGAGAGGAGGCTTCCCAATCAAAACACCAGCAGTAATGAGTTTTTCTGCTCCCAGTCCCCCCTGGCTTCTGTGGTATTTGGCTGTTCCTGGAATGAAGGCATGTGGGAAGCCAGGTTATCCTAGGGGTTCTCCTTCCGTGGAGTTCTGCCGAGTCAGCTGAAAGGAATTGAAACAGCAAGCAAGCATAAACCTGTGAAGCCACCCTGGGGTCACTAGTCAGTTCCCGGTTACTGTTCCCTCGTTAGGAAATCCAAAGCAATGCCTAAATCCCTGTCTTTATCTTAATAACTACCACATGGTGGTTACATATAGCAGGCACCTTCAGGTGACATAACTGGGGCTAGAATGTAGCTCAGTGGCAGAGCACCTGATGGTGTTAGCGGGTACAAGGACTTGGGTTCAATTCCCAGCCGTACAAATGACAACAATTTGCTTGCAAGGGGTGGGGCACGTGCCTGTAATCTCAGCTCGTACTAGGTAGAGGTAGGAGGATCTGAAATTCAAGGCCACCTACACACAACACTGTTAAAATAACAAAATAAATAAGCAATGGTAACAAAATGAAGACTCACGTGCCCCAATAGCCACAACTACTAACACTTGGATAGCTCCCACACCACCTTTTTAATTCACACGGAATCCTCACAGAACTGCCTGAGGTAGACGTTATGGAGGGGCCCCTTTATAGACAGGAAAACTGAGGCTTGGTGACTTATCACAAGGCTCTCCCTAGTGCTAGTGGCTGAGCCTTTAATGGGTTTTCTGAGAACTGCCATCCTGGGTGGTGGCCACCAGCTTCATCTAGGTCTCTTGTTCTCTGGGGGGTCTTCCTGTTTAGGAAAAAGCATGGATTCACTATGTCCGGAGTGGGCGCCCTCTGCTGGCCATGCCCTGGCTCTGCAGGGCCACCTTGGGGGGGGGCGGGGCCGTACCCTCAGAATAGGCCACGTGAGAGGTGGGGGTTTTCTGGAGCCTCAGATCTTTACTCTGTGTGACCCTACTTGGTCAGTGAAAAGTTGAGGTGAACCAGACAGAGGCTCAGCTGAGGAGTGAGCCTAAGTGCACTGTGCTCCCCATTCCTGTTGGGAACAAGGCTTTATCCCTGATCCTCCAGTCCTGCAGGACCCCCTATGATAGGGCCTCTGGCCCATACTCTTGAGAGATCTGGGTGACTGTGTTGTGTGGCTGAGAAACTGTATCCAGAGATAACGCCAGAGCTGAGGCTTGAGGCACAGAGCAGACAGGAACTGGCTTTGTGAGCCTTGGGCAAGATGGCCTACGTCCCAGAGCACTGTGAAACGGACCAGAATGAAGATCTGAGGAGATCGGAGGGTCCCTTCACCTAATTACAAGGCTCCTCCTCTTCCTGCCTCCCTCCCATCTTTTCTTCCTTCCTTCCCTCCCTCCCTTCCTTCCTCCCTCCCTCCCTCTCTCCCTCCTCTTCACCCGGATTGTCAGATCCCATTCTGTGGCGTAAGTAATTATTATCATCCTCCTCTAAGAGACCACATCGGAGGTGGAGTTACCGACCAGCATCACCCAACCAGGTGGAATGGGACAGCGAAGCCCCGCCCAGCTTCCTGTCCTTCCTCCCCACCTCTCTCCTCACGTCTCCTTTGAGTCCCATCCACTGGCTCCTCCTATAAAAAAATAAGAAAGTCTCAGCTATGTCCCTGTCAGTTCGGCCACCGCTCAGATCAAGACTGTCATTTCTGGCTCTGCTATGGCACCAGCTTTCTTGGCTTTTCACAGGTCGCCGGGTCCCAAGCCTGTTTTCTGTGGTCTGGTCTGCCGGCACCGTGAGCCTTTTAACGTGTAAATCCATCACACCACAGCTGGACTTTGAGAGGCTTCCAATTGCTAGTGAGCCAATGAAACCTTTCTCCCACACCCCGGGGACCCCCGCTGCCCTCATTTCCTCTCACGTTGTAAGTAAGGCTCCTTTCGTTCTTTCTGGCCTCTTTTAGTCTCCTGAACATGCCAAGCACACCGTTGTCCCAGGGCCTTCGCACTTGTCCCCACGGCTGGAATACTACTCTGGTTTGGCATACCTGCCTCCTGTCTTTGTTCTCGGCTCAGATGCCACCCCTTAAGCCGTTAGCTAATCTTACCTACTCAGCGATCTCTACCACATCATCTCATAGTCTCTGTCAGCCTCGGAAGATATCTGGATATAGGAGTCTGAGATAGAGTCTCATGAGCCCAGGCTGGCCTCAGAGTCATTATGTACCCAAGAATGATCTTTTCTTTTTTTTTTTTTTTGGTTTTTCGAGACAGAGTTTCTCTGTGTAGCCCTGGCTGTCCTGGAACTCACTCTGTAGACCAGGCTGGCCTCGAACTCAGAAATCCACCTGCCTCTGCCTCCCAAGTGCTGGGATTAAAGGCAAGAATGATCTTAACTCCCAAACCTTGTGCTTCTACCTCCCTGGTGCTGAGATCATAGGCGTTGACAATCACATCCAGTTAGTGCTGAGGACTGAGCCCAGGGCCTTTGGGTGCTAGACCGACACCTACCAAATAAGCTACATGTGTAGCCCAGGCTTGGAAGATGTGTGTGTGTGCCTCTATGTGTGTGTATATAGAGAGTGTATGCATGTGTATGTGTGTGTGTTTGTGTATGTGTACCTCTGTGTGTATATGTGTGTGTGTGCCTGTGTGTATAAGTGTGTGTAAAGGTGTGTCTATGTGAGTGTGTGTTTGTGTGGTGTGTATAGATGTTTTGTTTGCCTGTCTGTCTGTGCACCACATGCATGTCTTGGGCCTGAGGAGACCAGAAGAGGGCACTGAATCTGGATCCCCTGGAACTGGAGTTACAGATGTTTGTGAGCCTCTGAGAGGTTGCTGGGAATGGAGGTCCTCTGAAAGAGCAGCCAGTGCTTTTAACTGCTGCGCCATCTCCCCTGACTCTCAGCGGTATTTACTCATTGGTGCTCACTTAGTGTGTCTCCCTGAAATGTGAGGCCCATGGAAAGCTGGCCTTGTTGACAGTACCTAGTAGGTTCTCAGCAAGTGTTGGATGAATGAAGCTCCTGTAGCCTTGTCTTCTCTTGCAAGCTGCTCAGAACAGTCTTTTTGTTTTCCACTCCCAGTGTTTGAGCCCAGTGCAACTCTCCTTCCCCTCACACGCACGGTTCCCCTGCCTCCCCTCCACATGCTCACCCCATGCTCTCCCCCCATGCACACCCCATGCTCCTCCCCCCGCATGCACACCCCATGCTCCTCCCCCCGCATGCACACCCCATGCTCCTCCCCCCGCATGCACACCCCATGCTCCTCCCCCCGCATGCACACCCCATGCACACACACCCCTTTCCCCTTCTCACTGCTCTAGCTCCCAGCTGGCACTCAGGCTCACTGAGCACACGCATTGCCTCCTCCTAGAAGCCTTCCTTGCTAGGACCTTGGGAAATATGAACCTGGCCTAGCCTCACCCTAATGAGGACATCAGAGACTAATCTCAGAGACAAGACAGACCAGTGTCTCCTGGCTATACAACCCACAGCAAACCATTTTCTCTTTTCGAGCGTCAGTTTCTTCAGCAGTGACATGGGCATAATGTTCTTGACCGTCAGCATTGTGAGGACAATGGAAAGTAGAAAGCATTGGTAAATGATGGGCCCCTGGGTTTCGCCACTGCCCAGGGGAGCATCAAGCCCCTTGTGTCCTCCAGAGGGGAGTGTCCTGATCTGTAGAGGAATATTAGTCCAGCAATATGGTTGCTCTGATCACATCCAAAGACCTTCTAGATCTGTGGGATCTAGCTGGAATGCAGACAACCCCTTAATACACACCTTTAACCCCAAAGTAGGCAAGGTTAGTTTGTAAAGGAAGCAGCCATGTTTGAAAGTGATGTCCAATTGAGGGGCAGACAAAGTGATGAATCAGAGAAAGATCTGACAGAATAGGCTATGCCCAACTCTCTGGAGAAGAGAGAGGAAAGAGGGGCTACTGAAGAGGGTGCAGAGAGAGAAGAGAGGGAGGCAGTTTTCCTGGGACACTCAGACAGACAGATTGAAGAGAGAACAAGCTAAACACAGGTGAAGACAGAATGAGCCAGAGAATGAGAAGGAGCCAGAAGATTAGAACAGATTGACAAAGTTAGTATGAGGTCAAGCAGAGCAATTCAGTCAGAGGCGGAGAGAGACGTCAGATTGAATCAGTCAGCTTGGAGAAGAGTTTGATCCAGAACAGCTGAGTTGAACCAGCCAGCCAGAGTTCATAAAGATCTAGAAAGGGTAAGCTGATTCAGTAGTCTCAGAGACTGAAAATGTTCTAGGCCTAAATAAGATTGTACAGAGGCTAGAAGCTTCCAGGACTAGGCCTAGGTTAGCAAACAAAGGCAGTAAACCTTGGAGACAACAGTTACATCAGGTGGATAAAAAATACTTTTACACTGATCCCTGTCCTGAATGATTTTTAGGGGAAAGGGGAAAGGTCACATCAGGCCTTGAACTTGAAGCCATGAATTTTAGACACAGCTCCACAGTTCATTGTCTGTGTGGTTGCAGCCATGCCCCTCACTTCTCTGAGTCTCAGGTTCTTGATCTAGGCCGGAGGCTAAGGATGCATATCAACCTTAAACTCCCATAATGCAGGTCAGGAGCAATTCTCCCTTATTGTACCTCAGAGCAATCTCCTGCCTTCTCCTGAGTCTTGAATCTTCCTGTGACTTGGGGCTGTATCTACAGACCACACTGGCCAAGCAGTATTGGCTCAAGCCTTTAATCCCAGCACTCAGGAGGCAGAAGCAAGCGGATCTCTGAGTTAGAGGCCAGCCTGGTCTACAGAGTAAGTTCCAGGACAGCCAGGGCTACAGAGAGAAACCCTGTCTCAAAAAACAAAAACAAAACAAACAAAGAATAGAGTAGACGTGAACCAAGTCTGCTCCAAGATCAGATAAAGAACCTTCTAGATGGCAAACGACCATCTGGTGTGGGGGACCTGCAGTCTAAGATAGGCTCTGAGACTCTGGGCAGCTTTGACATCTATGGGGGAGTTGGTGAGTCCCCAGGTGTCAGTGACTTCTTTCCCTCCAGACTCTCTCCTTTCGCTTCTCCAGTTCAGGTGTTTGTGTGTTCTTTCAGAATGTTGCCTGGAACCCAGTACATAGTAGGTATTCAATAAATACGTGTTAGAAGAATGAATTTGTCCCAGTCAACAAACATTACTGAATGCCTACTGTGTGTCTGGCTAAGATAGAAAGCACTGGATGGCTTTTTTTTTTTTTTTTTTTTTTTGGTTTTTCGAGACAGGGTTTCTCTGTGTAGCCCTGCTGGCTGTCCTGGAACTTACTCTGTAGACCAGGCTGGCCTCAAACTCAGAAATCCGCCTGCCTCTGCCTCCCAAGTGCTGGGATTAAAGGCATGCGCCACCACTGCCCGGCTGGATGGCATATATAAAACAACTGGTGCTGACAAACCCCTTCCCACGCTCCCTGGTGGCACCTTCAGGTCCTTTCAGTTCTTCCTGCTTCTTACCAGTTCCTACTGGGTGTTAGATTCCAAGCCAGGGCTTCCTCCAGAACTGAGACAAAGCCCAAGCACCTCATGAATCCTAGGAAGACCACACCCCATGGCTACAACTCTCCAAATTCTCCAAGTCTGCCATGACCCTTCTAACAGCGACCTGCAAGCATTTCCTCCTTGCTTCCAGACGGAGAACACTGACTGCCCTTTCCCCCTCCTAACGCCCTACATCCGCCTGGGGTTTTTTCCCAGAACTGCCAGCAGGTGGCGCAGAGGCTCTCCTTTCCCCATCACTGGACTGTAGGCCAGACCCCACCAGGACCCTCTCTCTCCTTTTTCCTCAGCCAGGATAAAATTGGATCCTATGACCTCTATCTGACTCCTCTTTTTCCTGCTGCTCCTGCGATAGCCAACTGAGGAGACTCCAGTTGCTTCTGCCAGCCCCCTGGTAGTCTGGGGAAGACAAGAAGGTCCTTGGGGGTTAAGGTGCAGCTGGTAGGGTGGGGTTGATAGGGCAGAGCAGGCAGCAGCTACCAAAAGAGAAAGAGAAAAAGAAGGGGAAGGTGCCCTGGCTGGGCTACCATCCGGGAAGGTCCAAGTCCTAACAAGGCCCCCCAGGACAAGGTATGTGGCCAAGGAAACAGATGGTGCTAGGGGTGGGGGGTCAGCCTGCCTATCATGGGAGTCCTGGGGGTACAGGGAGCTAGGTGTTATGATTGGAAAGCTCAACAGACCCCCCTGGGCCCCTTCCCACCCCATTCTCCCTATGGAACCAGGTAGAAACATAGGGGGAAAGAATCCTTGGGTGAGCATTATTAGTACAAGAGTGTTTCTCTCTCTCTCTCTCTCTCTCTCTCTCTCTCTCTCTCTCTCTCTCTCGTTTGTTTTTTCCTCATGGTGGGGGGATGTTGCACCAAGCCTGGGTTCTCTAGCTCTGTGCCTCCGTTTCTTATTCTAAAGTCTGAGGATAGGATGGAAAATCTTGGAGGCTTCTGTGAGATGCTCTCTTCGGGAAAGGAGCAGCTGGTCAGGATCTCTGGGAAACCTGTGAATTCAGAGCTCCACCCAAGGATGAACTTTCAGATCAGGGGTGTTTATGTGACTAAGCATGGCCCTCTCTGTGTCGGGAGGCCAAAGGACTCTCTCTGGTCTAGCCTCAATCCTCAACCTTGGCTCTCTGGACTCCAGCCAAAGAAAGTAAGAGGCTGGGGCTGGGGAGTCTTCGGCTCTCCTGTAATTCTCATTAGGGGAAGGATAGTGAGTGTGGGATGGAGGCTCCTCTCTGCCTCTAAGACCATCACAGGAGTAGACAGAAGGGCGTGTGAGGACAGGCTGGCATCTGGCTGTTCCCAAGGTGATGAAGAAAGGGTTATCAACGTGCACTAATTAGCTGAAGCTATCTGCCACATCTCCCAGTCCTACCACTTTAGAGCCATTAGCTAAATCACTCCTCAGCCAGGCCAGCATGGGCATAGCGGTCCCCAAAGCCTCCAGAACCCACAGCCTCCGCCCCTCTGATCTCGGAGAAACATGGTTCCAGACTGTTCTTTTAATAATCTAGAATGTGCCAGTTTTAGAGAGAGATTCTCGATGCTGGGGTGTTAAAGCCACTCTGAGTGAGGGGTCTGTTGAGTCAAGTCCAGCTTTGGGAATCAGACACCCTGGATTCAAATCCTGCCTGTGGTGGGTCCTTGGACAAACCAGTTATCCAAACTGCAGTGTCCACCTAGGTGAAATGCCCACAGAGTGGAGTGGACCTTAAGGAGCTGCAGTGAGAACAAAGTCCCAAACCCAGGCAGGCCTGCGCCTGGCAGATGTCCCCAGTGCTCTCGAGGGGATTAAAAATAGGCACAAGAAAAAAAAAAAAAAAAGACTGGTCTGAGGTCTCAGCCCCAATACACACATACTCACCAGAGTAGCCTGTCTGTACCCTCCTTACACTCTACAGCGTGTGTGTGTGTGTGTGTGTGTGTGTGTGTGTGTGTGTGTGTGTGTGTGTGTGTGTGTCTGGGGTGTGGGCTGGAGTGAAAGATGGGGCACAGATGGGCATCTCCCAAGCACTTGCCCTCCCTCTCCCCTGGGGAAGGGCCGGACCGGGCCAGGTCAGGATTGAGGCTGGGACTGACCATGGCGCGGTGCTGCGGCTCCTGCACGGATCAGAGAGTGTGAGCCGCGGGGTCCCCGAAGCCCCTCGAAGCCCCTGGCTTCCCGGGAGCCGACAGAGTGGGGATCGGGGACAGGAGTGGGGGCGCCCTCGGTCCTCACCCCGCCCCCGCCCTCTCCCCGCAGCGGGGGCGCCCCGCCCCCCAGGCGCCCGACGTGGACGCGGCCGCTGCCGCCGCCGCCGCCACCACCGCCGCCGCCGCGCGGGAGTCGCTGTCCGCGGAGCCGAGATGCAGGCGGCGCGGGGCGGCGCGGGGCGGCCCGGCCGGGAGGGCCGTGGGCTGGAGCGTGTGTGCGAGCGGTCACCGGGCGCAGGAGCCGCCATGCCCCCAGGACCGTGCGCCTGGCCGCCCCGCGCCGCGCTCCGCCTGTGGCTGGGCTGCGTCTGCTTCGCGCTGGTGCAGGCGGGTAAGGGGGCCCGGGGCGGGGGACAGGGGAGGGGGACAGCTTCCCCTCGGGCACGCTGCCACCCGGGAGTTCTCGCTTCCATTCCTGCTCCCTGAAGACCTCCTGAATCACCTGGTCCCTACTCTCCTAACCTGACCCTAGCGCCTCCGAACCTTCTTGACCCCTAGACCCGTCCTTCAGCTTCCAAACCTCTGCCAGTCACCTCAGCCCTGAGTTTTTAAACCTCTTGCGTCTCCTGATCCTTCAGGCCATCCCCTAACCCTGAATCTTTGCCTCACCCACCTTTTCTGGCCCCGAGAGCAGCTGAGGACACTAGTGCCCCACCTTGGGCCTCCCTCTGTATCTCCAAAGATCTCTCAGAGACCCAGAGGCAGCTGCACCTCGCAGAGAACTAGAGCCTGAGGTTGAAGGGGGGCGCTAACCCTGCTGCAGTCAGTGTCTGACCCACCCCATGGGGCCCTGCCTCCCCAGATCACCCCAATCCTGTCCCTCCTGGCGGCAGCTGCTGCTTCTCTCTCTCTCTCTCTCTCTCTCTCTCTCTCTCTCTCTCTCTCTCTCTCTCTCTCTCTCTCGCCCTGCTTCTGTCTCCTTGTCTGTCTCTAATGCTCCACTTGTCTGATCTCTGGTTCTGTGACCTCAGCCACCTGTCTGTGTCCTTCTGTTCCTTTCCATGGCATGTCTGGCATAATCCTGGGGCCTTGAGTCCACTCCTCGGAGGGGTATGGGGTTACTGCTCAGGGCCAGGGCTTCTGATCACAGCACCTGCCCTCTTGAGAGACATAGCCCCGTGTGACTCTACTCCCTTCTCCTGGAAGGTCCTTCTTGCCTTGCTCCTCCGCTGCTCTCCCACTTATCTCTGACGTTTCCCCATTCATCTTCTTCCTTCACCCAGAAGGCCTTGCGCTATTTCGGTGTCTCTCCACCAAGGGCCCTGTTCTGAGTGTCCCCTCTTCTCTAACTTCCTCCATCCCTAGCACACGAGGACTCACGAAGTGTGGAGAGGCTCACACAGACCCTTTCCCTGAGGTGCCCTCTGCCCAGCTCACCGTGTGAGGTTGCCCCTCATTCCCATGCCAGGGCTCAGCCCCTCATGGCTCTTCATCTTGGGGTCTGTCTCCTTCCCTCAAGGTCACTCACTTGCTAGTGTGAGGCTACAGAAAGAGCAATGGACTAGGAGTCCTTGTGACTGCTTTTTCTCAGACTAATCAGCAACTCCATTCATCTATCCCCCCTCCGTGCCTAACCACCTATCCACTAGCTCTTGCCCTGGTTCAAGCCCAGGCCCATCAATTTTATTTTAGGACCCTTGGTTTGGCCAGTCTATAGCCAGCAGGAGTTTCTAGTCACAAGGAGCCTGGGGCCTCTCAACCATGAGGAACTGAGAACCATGTGGCCAGCCTTGGATCCTTTCCCCTCTCCACATAGGCTCTCCCAGCTTTCTCTTTCTCAAATATGATGGGTCTGGGCCTCACAGCAGGGCGTGCCCAGGCTCAGGTGCCTCCCTGCCCTGCAGACAGCCCCTCGGCCCCCGTGAATGTAACTGTCAGGCACCTCAAGGCCAACTCTGCAGTGGTCAGCTGGGATGTCCTGGAGGACGAGGTTGTCATCGGCTTTGCCATCTCTCAGCAGGTAACCCTTGGGGGTGCTGGAGGGGAGAGGGTATATCAAGATGGTGATAGGAAACGGGGTACATATGGTAGTCCATGCTATAATCCTAGAACTCAGGAGGCCGGGGAGGAGGGGGAGCAGAAGGACTTCAAGTTCAAGGTCAGCCAGGCAACACAGCAAGACCCTATCTTTAAAAAAAAAAAAACCAAAAACAAAAAACTGGCAAAAAATAGTGTCTGGGATAGAGGCTGATGGTAGAGAATCAGAAAAGGGCAACATTCTGACCTCTCTGAACCGGTTTTCTTAGCTGTACCGGGGAATAAGGGTGCCCCGGGTGGTGGGATGGTAATAGGCATGAAGGGGCATCCCTGTCTGTCGAGGTGGGCAGGAGTGGGCTGGTGCCTGCATGCTAACATGCCTTGCCCTGCACTCTCTAGAAGAAGGACGTGCGGATGCTCCGCTTTATCCAGGAGGTGAACACCACCACCCGCTCCTGTGCTCTCTGGGACCTGGAAGAGGACACAGAGTACATTGTCCACGTGCAGGCCATCTCCATTCAGGGCCAGAGCCCAGCCAGTGAGCCTGTGCTCTTCAAGACCCCACGAGAGGCTGAAAAGATGGCCGCAAAGAACAAAGGCAAGCCTGGGGCATGCGAGAGTCCTAGGGTGAGGGTGAGTCAGGTGAGGGCGGGTTGGCAGAGCAGGAGGAAAGACAAGCAACTCGAGAGATGGAGAAGGCTTGCTTTAGGCCCCCAGAAGGAGACTGGTACGCAGACTTTCTCCTTTGGATTGAGTCCAAATGCTGCCTCCCCAAATAGCCCTCACCGTGTTCCTGGATCTCTTTCCGTTGGGTGTGTTGGCACTGACAGAGACACTTCTTGTTGTGGGCTTGGCCCTGGAGGAGTGGCTAGGGAGGAAAGGAACCCAGGACTAGCTTATCTCTCCCCACAGATGAGGTGACCATGAAGGAGATGGGGAGGAACCAGCAGCTGCGAACGGGCGAGGTGCTGATCATTGTTGTGGTCCTCTTCATGTGGGCAGGTGAGTCAGGCCTCCAGGTCCTTCGGTACTGACCCTTGAGGAAGCGAAAACCTTAGCCAACCCAACTGTCACCCAGGGTGAGGCGCTTGGAGATGTCTAAGAGCCAGGGAAATTCCTAAGACCTGCCTGTGGCAGCTCTAGGGGCTAAATCCCTTCTCTAATCCCTGCCACCCAAAACACAGCATGTTACTGCCATCTTGTATGCTGTGAGCACTTGCCTCTTTCCTCTTGGAAGTGGTCCAGCCTTCCAGGGTAGCCATGGCTACAGTCAATGTACTTGGGAGGCTGGACCTGCAAGGGTTTTCAAGCTTGGGAAGCTCAGAGGCATCTGTGCCTGACCTCAGACTTGGAGCACTCACAAAATGGCCTGCCTGCCTTTGTGGACCCACAGCACACGGCCAGCCCTTCTTTAATCTTTATGTAATTTGGGTGGGCTTATGATACTCTCTCTTCTTCCTAATCTCTCAGCTCCCTGAGGATGAAGTCCAGGTGATGTTCACCTCTATACTCAATGCAGCTGGCATTCATTGACCATTGTTCTATTGGAGAGTGTAGTGCTAGTCAAGACCAGGAGGAGCCTGGTGCAGGCACGGAACTGGGGCTGGAACAAGACTGTGCTTAGCTATAATTGAAGATAGTGAGCACTATAGCAGCTCTAATGTGGGGGACAGAGCTGGAGAGATGGCTCAGAGATTAAGAATGCCTACTGATCTTGCAGAGGACCCTAGTTCAGTTCCCAGTATCTACATCAGGTGACTCACAACCACCGAAAGCTCCAGTTATAGGGGGATCCAACACTTCTGGCTTCTGTGGGTACCTGCACTCACATTACAGACACAGACACACACAGAGACACACACACAGACACACACACACACACACACACACACACGCACACAACACACACACATAATTAAAAATAATAAAAAATAAATAAACTTAAAATAGCATAATATGAGAACATAGGAGATGAGGTCAATTCTGGAGCTAAAAGTAGGGAAAACACGACACTGGAGTGAAGATGCGGCTCAGTGGTAGAGTGCCCGCCCATCATGCACGAAGTCTTAGGTTCGATTTCCAACCCTGAAAACACAGAGCCAAAGACCCAGAACAGAGGTAACATGGGAACTGAGTTGTGAAGGCTGAAGAGAAGCTAACCAGGCAGCCAACAGACGAAGGCTGTTTGGGGTAAGAGGTTCAAGAAACAGCAAATGATGCTCACAGACTCACTCAGTAGCTGTGGCCTAGAAGGGAAGTTGGAAAGGTCAGGAAGAAGGGAGGGGAGGCTGGAGACTACTTTTTTGAGAGATTGGAACATCATGCTCAAGCCTAATTCTCATGGTGTTTGAAGGCAGACTCTGTTGAAGAAGCATTTGGGGGTGGGTGGGTAAGGGTTTCTTAGGCACATAGAAAAACAGACACTTGAGAAAAGGCAGGACAACAAGGGTTATGTGGAAAGGGAGATCTAAGTATGGCACGTTATTAGACTCGGCGCAGACAGTGCTTATGTAATCCTAACAATATAAACAGAGAATTAACCCAAACTTGTGGCAGGAGTCTGTTAGGATGTGTGAGAGAGAAGTAGGAGCTGTTGGGCTTTATTCACTATGGTGGGAAGTGGAGAGCTATCCAACAAGGATCAAGAAAGAACATTATAGCGGCACACACCTCGAACTGGAGTTAGCAGTGTGAATACTATCCACGGTACTGGGTTGATAGTAGACAGTAAGCAGGCTCTGCACAGCCCCTCCTAGCCGCACCATGGCGTGACCTTGAGTTAAGGAAACTGTCACACCAGTGTGCTCCCTTTGTACCCTGGGACAGATAATAATAGGTTGGAGTTGTGAGGATCAAGTGAGATTGGCTATGCCAGTGCACAGCACAGGGCCTGGCCTGTGCTCAATAATGCCGTGATAATTTCTGTGGTAGCGGTCTGAGGCTTAAAGAAAGGGCACCAGGAAGGCTTGATCAGATCCGTGCTGCAGGGGGACCAGCCCAGCAGCAATGATAGAGATGGCTGAGGGCCGGGTAGGAGGGGAAAGGAGCTGCCGGAGGCTGGAGGGAGGCTGCTGCAGCCACGCAGAGGCCACTCGGGTACCTGTACGGCAGCAAGCACAGGAGGGGATCCGGCAGGCAAAGCAAGACTCAGACTGCTGCCTCTCTTCTTAGGTGTTATAGCTCTCTTCTGCCGCCAGTATGACATCATCAAGGACAACGAGCCCAATAACAACAAGGAGAAAACCAAGAGTGCATCAGAAACCAGCACACCAGAGCACCAGGGTGGGGGTCTCCTCCGCAGCAAGGTGAGGGGAACACCTTGGTGGGTGGCCCTGTGCCTTAAACATCTGTAGTCCCTAGACTGCAGAAGGGAGGGGTCAGCTCAGGGCCTGGCATGACAACAGCTGGGCAAAGCCAAGCTTGGCTGCTGCCTGTGTGACACAGGGGACACTAAAAATTGATTCTGGATCCTTGCCTTTTGCAGGGTGCCAAGGGCCAGTGTATTTTTTTATTTTTTCGACAGCCAATGGGAGAGGCGGAGTCCCTGGTGCTGTGGTTGGGACAGCAGGCGTAGGCGTGATGTGCCTGGGGCAGTGATTTACCTCTGTACCTTCACTTCTTTCTCTTTTATGAAAACAGATATGAAACCTTTTCAGTGCTTGCCCTGAGCAGATCAGAAGACAGCAGAGAATGCAAGAGGACCTCACTGTTCTGACGATGATTGTCCAGCACACATCTGGCCCTCTCTTCGTCTCCTCCCACCTCCATCTTCTCGTATCATCAGGCTCACGATCTTCTCTCTCGGCTTCTCTCTTTCTGATCCGTTCCTGAAGCCTCTAACAAACCCCTAACTCCAGGAGCACCTCAACAATGTCCGAGGCTGAGGCTACACCCAGAGACAGAGCTGCAGAATGAGAGAGACCCAGCCGGAGGGATGCCATTGCTGGGGGATAGACTTGATGCGAGAGCTCTTGGCACAGGTCTCACATCTGGGCCACTCAGCGTGACCGAAGGCTATGTGCGAAAGGGAAGAAAGACTTCCAGGCAGGGCTATTCTTTTTGTTTCTGTGAGGGACAAGAGCCTGGCTTTTCGGCTGCTGCTCTGCTGTTCCTTTTCTCCTCTGTCCTGTTTCCTTACAAGAAGTCCATTCAACCGGCTCTGGCCACTTCTCCTGTTTGCTCCCTTCCCGGTTTCCAAGCAGGCCCTCTGTGAACATCATCAAAGCATGGATACCGCCAGCTGCAGGGGATGGGCTTCATTCTCCGCTGGTCCCTGTGTCCTTCCTGGGCACAGGGTGAAAGCTGTAAAAGTGGTGGGGGCGCAGCTAGCTACAGTTTTTTTTCTTCCCCCCATCTTAGTCTGACGAAGGAGGCTGAACTACAAACCCAAATTCTGCAAAAAAAAAAAAAACAAAACAAAACAAAAACAAAAACAAAACAAAACAAAACAAAACCCAAATAAGCCACAAAGCTAGAAGGCTGCACTCCATTCTGAAGAAGGCACAAGTACATGAGACAGAGTCCTGCCTTACTCCTCCTGGACTGGCTTCCTCTTTGAGAAAATGCACAAAACTCTGGGAGAGAGCAGATACCAAGGCTGGCTGGAGCTGTGTCTATCAGTCCAATGGCACCAGGGAGGCTGCAGAGCTGCCTGCTTTTCAGGGTCCTGACTCCATCGAACGCTTTCTGGATCCCGCCACTAAGGACATCTGTGGTATAAGGTGCACCTTTGCAAATGTGTATGATGCCAGTTGTTTGGACTCTTGGAAAACACAATTGGAGGGCTGGCTCCAGAATGTAGACGGCTCTGCCAAGGCCTGAGATGTTTGCTTGCATCTGTCTCACACAAAGATAGATCTTTGTGGTGAGACCATCAGCGTGGAGTTTTAAGAAGCTTTGGAAGATACTGCCCGCTTTTAAGGAAAGTGCCTCAGCTGTGGCGGCTGGGATAACTGAAACCATCTACATCCTACAGCCTCTCTAGGCTGAGCGACCTGCTGGAGAGCCATTTACACCTGACAGGCAGAGAGCAGCCACTGTCACTACTGGCCTGGGGGGTCTTTAGATCTTGCCATTTCATTTAGGGTCCTCTGAAAGTTACCCAGAATTCTCTTCCCTAGAGCTTGAAGTGTTAAGTGCCAGCTAGTGTGCGCTCTCCCCCCTCATCCCTTCCCCCCACTCCCTCCTCTTCTCTCCTCTCCTCTGCCCCTTACTGGTTTAAAAAGGTGCTTGATAAGGCAGCAGCCTTCTCGGGACTGAGGCACCACCACGGCTGCCAAATGCCTGCATCGGAAAAGGTGGACTCTACATCTTCCATCGGTGGCCAAGGTAGTGTGGGAGGCTGTTCCCAGCACATAGTAGGTGCTTGGTAAAATAATTGTGGTACTGAATGATGAGCACAGGTGCCCAAGTCAGAGAGCTGAAAGCCATCACCCAATGACTGCCCCTTCATTTGGGCCTCTAACAGCTCTCAAAGCCGGGTCAGCCACCACTCTGTTTGCTCCAACTGCGGTAGCACGCAGGAGAGGAGAGCCGGTAAGGGCAGATATCAGCAATACTAAGGGCTTCCTCCTGGGAGGGAACGAGGTTCCACTCATTGTCTCGTGACTTCCATCCCTGCTGAACGGGGCTGCAAGGCCAAGATTCCTCAAGGGAGGTCCTTACCTCCGATCCAGTTAGAGCAATAACCACTTTTTAAATGTAAAATAAAGACAAATGAAAAGGCACATCCTCGTCTCTTGGTAAATGCCCAAACGTTGCCCTCTTTTTCTGGCAATTGGCAGCAAGTCAGGATGTGTGGAGGAGGGAATCAGTTCTCTTCCATCTTGGCCTGCAGCTTCTTAGGGACATGCCTGCCAGCCAAGCTGGAGTTGGAAGGGAATTCTCGAACAGATGGGGGTGCACGTGTAGGAGAAGAAAATAGCTGCTTTACCATCATCTTTCTGAGGCTCCTCTCTAAGCTCAGCTTGGGCTGCCTCACCACATAGGTATGCAAGCATCTGCTCAGTTTCTTAAAACAAAGGGTTTTCCTCTCTGGATAGGGCTGGGTGCTTATTCCTGCCAGAGGGCTGTAGTTCTTATTTGGGGTAGGGGTAAGAAAGGAGTGAAGAACTGCAAAGGCAGCTTTCTGCAGAAATCATTCAATATTCACTGTGCTCTTCTGGGCTGTTAAAGGAGCATCATTAAGATTCCAACCACAGGCTGAAAGGCAGGCAGGCAGAGTAATGACTCCATTAGCCAATGAGCGGACCAGTAAATGGGGCACCTCAAACATTCCTGTCCAGAGCAAGGGAGAGAATGTCAGATGCGCAGATTCTGAAAGCAGAGGGAGAGGGAGGCCTTGAACAGTCAGAACTCCAAACCAGCCCTCAGAGAGGTGCTTTCCTAGGCTCCCTCTGCCCGTCTGCTTCCAACTAGGAAGCAGAGAAGCATTGGGTAGAGGCAGTCAGAAGTGTTTGGAGAGCCTGCTAGTTGGGGGCAAGGGTTCCCAGTTCCTCCACGCCTGTGGTATACTGTAATGGATCTGAGGGGAGCAAACTGTTCTTTTAGCTTAAAGGTTTGTCCTTTCTCCTGAGGTAAGGATTGCACTCTTCTTGAATCAACTGTTATGTGCATTATATTATTTAAGAAGTGGTCCCTCTAGTCCTCTCAGGTTACTCCAAAGACGTTTTTGCAATTTGGGAAAGATACAGGCAGCTGAGACCAATCCACAGCAGGCCTGTAGGAAGAATGCTGGACAGAAAGGCAGGAGACCCTGGCACCTTGGGTAGTCATTTCTCCGAGGGTGGAGTAGGCTTCTTTTCAATTGGATTCAGATTTCCAGAGCCTACCCACCCAGGATAATAACTAAAGGCTGACCTAAAAACCTGAGTGGAAGCCGAGGAGGTAGGGCTGCTGGGTGTTTGAGACATGAAACCCTTTTCCTGTCCTCAGTACAGATGTCCTCTGAAATCAAATTCATCCCTTTTTTTTTTTTTTTTTTTTTAAAGATTTATTTATTATTATATGTAAGTACACTGTAGCTGTCTTCAGACACACCAGAAGAGGGCATCAGATCTCATTATGGATGGTTGTGAGCCACCATGTGGTTGCTGGGATTTGGACTCAGGACCTTCGGAAGAGCAGTCGATGCTCTTAACCGCTGAGCCATCTCTCCAGCCCCCAAATTCATCCCTTTACAAACAAACTTAACATCTCACCAGACCATCTATATGAGGTTTCAGACATCTACTTTACTTACTGAATTTTAAGTATTGCTTCTATAAACAGGATTCTGACCACCCCCAGGGCCAGCCCACAGATTTAAAAAACAAAAACAAAAAACAAACAAAAACTTGAAAATACAACCTGAAGCTAAGTTAAGGACATCTCTGTGTACAGATAGTAGCCTGGTGATACATTTCTGGATTGTCACTGGACTGCTTTTAAAGGGTATCCCAAAGATCATACTCCTCCCGTTTCTGGCTGAGTGCTAGGGAAGGCCAGATTTTCCATCTATGACATGTTTCAGCTGTTACAGAGGAATAAACGGGTTGGAATGACACGGCAGGTGCTTATTTATTAAGGAATTCCAACACCGACCAGCCAATTGCCTCTGTGACAAATGGAAATATTTACCCGACAGGTGCCCCAGGCGTGTGTGCATATTCTCCCCCCCCCCCCCCCCCAGCTTTTGGATTATTTAGGGAATAAAGGAGGACATTGGTTTCTCACTCTATAAAAGCTCAAGATGGGCTTCTTAGAGAATGAGCCTGGTCCATCTCTCCTTCCTACCTACTTCTCTCTAACAAGATGAATGAGACACCATTACTTCAGAGAACGCATGAATTCATCCTGGGCTCTGAAATCTTCGATATATATGGTAAAAACTAACACTGATAATTACCAAAAGGTCCTCTACACTTGGTAGGAACAATACATATACACAAGTTAAGAACACCACACACTGAGACAAGCATATCAAATAGCTAAGTATTTACCACATTTCTGTACAGGCTTTTGCCTAGAGTAAAAGAATAGCATTGTCTAGAAAATACACACACACACACACACACACACACACACACACACACACACATACATACACACTCACACACACACACACCCCAGACAAAACTTGGCATGGTAACACTTGCTTGTAAATCTCCTTCCTTTCAAGAGATGGAGGCAAGACTTCAAGTTTGAAGCCAGTCTGGGTTTCATAGTGAGATCCTGTCTCAAAATACCCCTAGAATGTAAAGAAAGAGCCTGTCCAAGTATGTTGTTAGCTATTTTCTCAGCAGGAGCTGGGATTTTAAGAGCACTGGCTAACATAGGTGACAATCTATTATTGCTGTCCTTGGATCCTTGCTCCAAGGAAGCTTAGGTCCATAAAAGGGATTTAAAGAATGCTCTCTCTCCAGCATCTACCCACATCCATACAATCTTCATACCGGACAGGTGCTCTTGGAGCAACAATTGCTGAAGAAGTTGGGAATAACCACTAAGGCTGGGCAGTGGTGACGCACGCCTTTAATCCCAGCGCTTGGGAGGCAGAGACAGGTGGATTTCTGAGTTCGAGGCCAGCCTGGTCTACAGAGTGAGTTCCAGGACAGCCAGGGCTACACAGAGAAACCCTGTCTAGAAAAACCAAAAAAAAAAAAAAAAAAAAAAAAAAAGAACGACCACTAATTTTAAATGACTGATTCTGATTTCTCCTATTTCCAAAGGGAGAATGCCCCGGGAACAGCATGGCTTCCTAACCAGACCCAGTGGCCAACCCAGGATCCATGGGAAGGAATGCAAGGCACTGCCTGCCTACTGCCTGGTCTTCCCCCCTCTGCAAAAGCAGCAGCACAGGGCTATTTCAGGCTCTCCCAGTGTCAGGCTCCTGACATGCACCATATGTAGCTGCAAATCCCAATCAATTCCAACATTTCTTAACTGCTGGAACGCCTTCCCCAGCACTGTAATTTACCCTCAAAAGAACAGGGAGCAAGCAAGCACCGTCTCCTTCCCAGAACCATATTCTACTAAATGCCACGGCCCTCCCATACCCTACTGAACGACCTACACAGAGGAAGGCAAAGAGTGCTCCTCCAAAGCCCGAAACAGATGGCCACAGTACATATGCCACTGACAAGAACTTTTATTTCTTTTTAATGACATTAAACACAACTGCTACAAGGGGAAAAACATGATAAAAAAGGAGGCACCAAACTTCAGTTTCATAATTGACCCTGATAACGATGCAAGTAAATCAGAGCCCAGATAGATGTAAAACCATTGTTACTTGGCTCCTTACTTACAAGTGAACTATTTATAAACAACACATTTTTACTTTGCTTTGTCAAGACCCCTATGGTAAGAATGTCATCATAGATGATAAAAGACAGGTACACAGTTAAATGCACATAACCCTTACTCAAATTTAAAAATACAGCAAGAATTTAATCTGCAATACATGACTTAGAGGCCAATCCCAAACATAAGAGATATGCAGCTCTGAAGAGAGTAAACCTTTTCTTTGGCTTTTTTTTTTTTTCTCCTTAAAGAATACCATGTTAACCACTACAGAACAGCTCTCTCCTCCCCCAGTCCACCAGATTTAATTAGGCTGCTAACACTTTGGAAAAACAGAACTATCTGAGCTAGAGGAAATGTGATTGTCACATTTTCTAGTTAACCTGTCACTCATTTGATTTGGCAAAGGCAATGCTCCTATTATACATTCAGTCTTAACTCCTCCTGGTGCCAGGAGAGCAGGAACATCTCAGAGTTTTGCCTACGCAAAATGCTGTCCCTTCACTGCCTGGGTTACCTGTGGGGAGCATTTCAGTCACCATGCTAGCTACTCCAGCTATATCTAATTTGCACTTTGTGTTGGTCCCAAGAGTGGATTGTTTGGTGTATCTCAGTCTATCAGGCTAGCTTACAGCATCATGGACAAGTGACCACTGAGGTCAACAACTGTGCCCACCAAGAGAGGTGATTGAACTATTTTCAAAGTCTAGTCTCAGAATCTAAACCAAATAACCAAGGAATAGAAAATTCTTTCTGGGGGGAAAAAAGTCAAAAGCAGAGCGTGGTGGTGCACACCTTTAATCCCAGCACCAAGGAGGAAGAGGCAGGTGAGTCTCTGAGTTCTGAGGCCAGCCTGGTCTACCAAGCCAAGAGGGCTACACAAAAACCCGTCTTGGGGTGGGGGCTAAAGGGAGAGAAACTTCTTTCTAGGCATGTGGTGCGCACCTTCAATCCTAGTATTTGAGAGGTGGGGCAGAAAAATCAAAAGTGCAAGACCATCCTGGGCTAAATAGTGTGCTGAAGGCTAGCCTAGGTTTTACAGGAGACCCTGCCACAAAAATTAAAAAAAAAAAAAAAAAAAAGTAAGGAAAAAAAAACCTTGATAAAACCAACAAACACTTGGGAACATTTATCCAAACCCACTAAAGGCTTGAAAACAAAACAAACAACAAACAAAATCAAGCTGTCCCTAACCACAGTCACTTTTTTAGTGGTGATCCATGCCTTTAATCCCAGCAGTCAGAGGGCGAGGCAGGCAGATAGATCTCTGAGTTAAGGCCAGCCAGGTCTATAGTGAGTTCCAGGACAGCCAGGAATGTACAAAGAAATCCTGTCTTGAAAAACAAAACCAAAACGGAACAAAAGGATCACTTTTCTGAAGTGGAGTAGACTGACTATTCAGGGTGGGTTAGCTACATACAAAATGAGACTGAAGAAAGAAAAGCCGACAGAGGCTAGGCAGCTATGAATCACCTTCAGAGTGACTACAGCAGCAGGAATGTCATATTGTAAACATCTCAAAATGATGTCTAGAGCTGCCTGTGAGAAATACAAATCTTCTAAGGCATCCATTAAGACAGTACACAGAGCCTACAGGCTTCCTCAAGGCGATGTTGTGGGCTCAATCATACTTTCCCTAGATGCTCAAGTACTAATGTGAGACAAACGGACCAAATGCTAAAACACTAACACCCAGGGTGCCAGGGTACCTGTAACCAACGGGAGAGGCGGAAGAATGACTCTCCGAAGGAGTCCATAGGCAGAAGCTTCCTTCAATAGCAGCAACGCATAAACTTGGGGTTGTGCAGAAGACACTGAAGATTCCCAGACATCTCAATTGTGCTGGGCTAACAAGTCAAGATTCTGGTGGCCATTCTTCAGCAGACAGAGGGCACTCTGAAAATCATGTCTAAGTCTGAGGGGATAGAAGAACACTTGTTGTAAAGCTCCAGGATCAGGCTAGTCACTGGGGGTGGGAAAAGGAAAACAAAAAAATTTTTGTTTGTTTGTTTTTTGTTTGTTTGTTTTTTTGGTTTTTCGAGACAGGGTTTCTCTGTGTAGCCCTGGCTGTCCTGGAACTCACTCTGTAGACCAGGCTGGCCTTGAACTCAGATATCCACCTGTCTCTGCCTCCCAAGTGCTGGGATTAAAGGCGTGCGCCACCACTGCCCGGCCAACAAAATATCTTAAAAGGGGCAGAAAAAGCAGCCATTCATACAACCACAGAGTCTTCAACAAGGATTAGTCAGCTGTCTTCTGTCAGTTAAGATGTGTAAGATTTCAAACATTATGAACAAGATATATTTAAGAGAGTGAAAAAAGCCATAGGTAATAAATTTTTTTAAAAAAGGGCAGCTAATAGGTACAGAAAAGAGGATTTACATTTTTAATCTAGCCTTTCAACAGGACTTTTCTCCTTCTCTATTCTATTTCAAATGTACTGAATTGGCAACATGAAAATACTGACAAGTATTCAAGAAACTCAAATTTAAAAAGAGGGGTTGTTAAGAGTGACTTTTATCTATTCACAGGCCAACAACAATAACACCGGCTCTTAGCCCGCAGAGGCCCTTCCTTACCGTAGACTGAAAGGCATTTCTTTCAGGTAGAACAAGTAGACTCTGCCTGGGCTTACAGCTGGTATTTTACTTAAAGTCTAGATGTTCTGACTTAATATAGGCCTTCAGAAGGGAATTACCTTCATTTAAAATTTAAAAACAGCAACAACAACAACAAAGAACAAACAGAAAAACATTACTTAACATTGCTGAAACATATACAGCAGACAGACATACAAATGGGGGCGGGGGCGGGGTGGTCCTCATTTAAAAAAAAAAAAAAAAAAATTCAAGACAGTAATGGGCATTTCCAAAAGGTGACAAATTCTTTAAATAAAAATCTTGTGAAAAATAAAACTCAAAATATACAAACAAAAATAGCAGAGGAAAATACGACGCTGCTATGGACTGGAGCTCGGTAGGAACTGTCACTGTTGGTGGGAAGAAACATATGGGCTGTAGGAGAAGTCTGGGAGACGCTGGAAACGGTGGTGGCTTCGCTTGTTTCTGTCAACCCACTGACTCAGGCTGTATCTCTGCAGAGGTCTCTGTCGGAACCGCGCATAATTTCTATTGAGAGAAGGAGAATAAAAACAGGAAGGATTTTCAGCTAGAATGGTCATTTGTATACACAACTACTTTTAAAGATATGTCTATTTCAGACAGGCAGTGGCAGCACACAAGAACTTGGGAGGCAGAGGCAGGCTGATCTTTGTGAGTTCAGGGCCAGCCTGCTTTACAGAGTGAGTGAGTTCCAGTGAGACCCTGTCTTGAAAAACCCAAAAAGATATTTTTTTCTTCTAGAAACCAGATTATATATGTTGTTGTCTGTTTATTTGAGACAGGGTCTGTGTAGCCTTGGCTGTCCTGGAACTCACTATGTAGACCAGGCTCTCTCAGAGATCTGCCTGATTCTGCCTTCTGAGTGCTGGAAGTATATCCTACCATGCATGGCTAGTATTATATTTTACACTATTTTAATTATAGGAAAGCCATCATAAATGCTATTTCCTTCCAACTCTCAACGCCACCTCATTCCTACATAGGTATTGTTATGATATGTGACATACACACCTTGTTCTAAGGAAAGCCAGCCTTGAATGTTTAAGAGCCAGGCACGGTGTGGACCTGTTAGCACCAGCACTGGGAAGTGAGGGCACCCTCAGTCACATGAGTACAAGGCCAGTGTGAGCTACATAACGTCTTGTCTCAAATAAAATAATTAAAGGAGAAAAACAACTTCTCCTTCTAGAAGTGCTTAGAGCAGGATCTGTAGTTCACTGCTTCATCAGCCCTGTGCCTCCAACAGGACAGCACTGCCACACAGGTCAAGGTTGCTTAGGCCACATGCATTAAAATTAGATTTAAAAAAAAATTCCCAGAGATGGCAAGCCATCATGTGAATATCATATGGTAAGTTGAGAGAATGAATAACCAAACACAAAGGCCCATAAAAAGGCTTGAGCAGCACCTGTAAGCCTGGCGGTGGCACACACCTTTAGTTCCAGCAGTAGGGAGGCAGAGGTAGACAGATCTCCGAGTTCAAAACCAGCCTGATTCACACAGAGAAATCCTGTCTCAAAAAAAAAAAAAAAAAAAAAAAGACAGAGACACAGAGAAAGAGACAGACAGTGACAGAGAGAAGAGAAAGTACGTGTGTGTGTGTGTGTGTGTGTGTGTGTGTGTGTGTGTGTGTGTGTGTGTGTGCGCGCGCCATATATGTTACCTGCAGTCATGTTCTGGGTGTGGGTTCTAAGAAAGACCCTCAATAATTTGACACAATCTCAATTCCTAAAATGTTGCTAATAACCACTTAGGAAGCTTGTCAAAGACACAAGTTCTTAGTCAGGTGTGGCGGGGTCACACATGTAATCCCAGTACTGAGGAGGCCAAGGCCAAGGAAGGTCAGCAAGATGGCCCAGTGGGTAAAAGTATCTGCAAATAAATCTAACGAACTTGAATTCAATGCCCAGAACCACATGTGGGAAGGAAGAACGAACTCCTGAATTGTCCTCTGACCTCCATGTGCAAGCTGTGTACAAAGGCCCAGCTGGGCTGTGCAGTAATACTGACTCAAAGCCCTGAGTTAGGCTGGAAATGACCCAGGTGATCGCTAAGAAGCAGCACTTAACTCTTATCCATCACTGTACGAGTCCACCTGCTGAATCCTTTAAGTAGCCCATCTAAGTTAACATTAGTGATGCCCCACTAGGAAAGTACTGGCAGTAACTTCTACACTAGGAAGTAAATTAAGCCTTAGGTGAAGTAACTTTCCTAAGGTCATACAAAGGAGTAGGGAGAAGTCTAGACTGGTTTTCACTATCTGACTCCACAGTGTATTTAGTACCCATCCTATTACATTGCCCCCCTTCTTCTGAGGTGCGTGTCTGCACTGAATCTAGAGCTTACAACCGAGCTGCATTTCCATCCCTACACCGTCTGAGAACTGCTTATGTTGTCTTGTTTACTTTGCTTGTTCTTTCTTTCATTGATTTTGAGAGAATCTTGCTATGTATCCTGGAATTTCCTATGCACCCCAACATAGCTTAGAATCTATAGCAATTATCCTGCTTCTGATTCCGGAGTGCTGGGATTAATTGCTGATTCTGATGAAGCCAGGCTAACTAGAACAGAGTAAGCAATAACAGTAGCAAAGCACACAGCCATTCTTAGCGGATGGACTGAGACAGACTGAGAAAAAAAAAAAAGAGAACCCAACTTGTGCTTTAAAAGAATCTCCCTGGCTTCTGAGTTAAGAACAGTACTTGAGCAATTACAGATATAGAAGACTTGAAATAATCCAGGTAAAATGATAAGATATGCTCAGCTTTGAGTATATAGGTTGTTGAGTCACTGAATTAAAGTTAAAACTGCACTGGATCAAGAACATAAAATTTTAAATGTTTTAACTAATTAATTAATAAACTATCTAATTAATCAATTAATTAATTATGTGCACACACATGTGTGTGGTACGGGTGCCCATGTGCCACAGATCATGTGTAGAAATTAGAGGAGAACTTGCAGCAGTTCATTTTCTCCTTCTACTACCTGGGTTCTGGGGATGAATTCAAGTTGATAAGCTTGGCATTAATTGCCTTTTCTTACTAAGCCTCCTTGCTAGCCCCAGAACCCAGATTTTCGTTTAGTTTTAGGTGTGGTGGTACATGCCTGTAAACCCCAACACCCAGGAAGCAGAAGGACCATGATTCTGAAGATAGCCTGGAATGGCAACATAAGGAGACCCTATCTCAAAACAGACAAACGCATGCTCTAGACTTTTTTTTTTTTTTAAGACAGAGTCTCACTATGCAATCCTGGCTGGCCTGGCACTTGCAATGTAAACCAGGCTGGCCTTGAACTCACAGAGATCCACTGGCCTCTACCTCCCAAGTGCTGTGATTAAAAGTGTGTGCTACCCTGCCCAGCTGGGTATGTAGTGCACAACTATATAATACGTGAGCCTTAGCCGGCTGAGGCCGGCCTACACAGCAAAACCTTGTAACACTGAAGGAGGAGGAAGTGCTGATGCTAACATGAATTTGGGGCCAGCAAGATGGCTCAGTGGGGAAAAGCATTTTCAGTAAAAAACTGACAACCTGAGTTCAACTCCTCGAACCCATGTAAAGGTGGAGACCTGACTCCACTAAGTTAATCTCTGGCCTCCACGTGTGTACCACAGCATGTGAGCACTCTCCCCATGCACAATGCACATATACGATAATAAATAAAAATAAACCTGAGTTTTGGAACCAGAAAATTTGTAGATAACCATAAAATTGAAGTGAATTGATCAAAATCATACGGCTAGTTAGTTAAACATTATGCAGCTGATATTAGAACCTGAATTTTAGTCCCCAATTTTTAGTTCATTCTAAGGCCATGCTTCATTTTCTGGAAGTAGACAAGTATAACCCAACTACTCATCTTCTCTCTCTCGTAACCCAATTCTAGCTGTTCCTTCTTCAAAGAAGGAAGCCCACTCACCGTGTGGTAAGATCTGAAGGATGCTGCCAGTCTGGGTTCTGCATATGAACTTGATCCATCAGGGCATCTAGCTCTCCCAAGGTACCTGTGGCAGAAGATGAGTGCTTAGTAAGCAGTTAAATGTACTTTGTTCGCCTAGATCAAAGCACAGCACATGCTTCAGAAGAAAAGAAACAGGCACTTGACCTGATGATACCTGCTATGTCTACCACAACCAACCAGCATAGAAACTGTAAGCCAGAGTGAAACACTGCTTCTGGATGATGTTGGGGAAACAAAAAATGGCAGTGATCATTCCTTTAACGCTCATCCTACAAAGTATGAAAAACTTCACAGGGACCTAGGAATGTGGCAGGGAATAAGACATTGTGCCTGTCCCTGCCTTCACTTAAGCTAATTAATTGTGGGAGATAAGTGATTTTGAGTATGATAAAGAGATATGCAAGTGGCTACTCAGACTGGGGTGTGGGAACTAGGGAAGGCTAGTCGGGGATCTGAATGATGCCTAGAAATCAGTGAGGTAAGCAGGCTGTAGGAGGCTTGTTTAAGAAAAGTATATGATACAAAGGCTCAAAGACAAAGGACAGTAAAACACCTTGAAGGGAAAAGAGTTTTGCCCCGCCACTGGGTTAGTCAACGCAGACCTAAGGAGCAGACTGACGATGAAAAAAAGAGACAAGAGACAGAGGTACCTGGGGGCAAGACAGGATGTCTGATCAAGCCCCCAAAATAACTTTATTTCTATGCCATTATAAGGTATAGGAGAAGGAAGGAGAAGGACTCTTAAACAATATAACCATGGCTTAAACAATGCTATAGGGCTGGGGAAATTCCAAGGAGTACAGGTTCCCAGCCAGCAGGACCTGTCACCAAGACCACCTAACTGCAAAGGGATCACCCCACCTGGGAAAGGATCCATTCCTAGGAGACAGAACCTAAACAAAAGCCTAGTTCTCAGGAACCTGAAACTCAGGCCTACATTTACTTCTAAGCCTAACTTTAATACAAAATGGCTTCTTCTAAGCTAACAAAAAAGGCTGCAAATCCGTTGGTTCCCAGCAGAGTTTAGAAGAGATGGAGACAGGCCCTCTGTACTAACAAGATGAACCATTAAAGAAATCTTTGAGAACTTGACAATGTATCAGACATTTCATGTTATCTTAATTTTAAAATCATATAATATTCGGAACATATATTCTAACTTGTCTTAGATAGTGTTCTTTGCTGTAAAGAGACACCACGGTCAAGGTAACTCCTATAAAACTCCTATTAGGGCCTTGCTTAGTTTTAGGTTAGTCCATGATCAACATGGCTGGAAGCTGACAGGCATGAGTGCTGGAGCAGTAGCCTGTAGCTTCACAAGACCTGCAGGCAGTAGGCAGAAAAAGAGAAAGAGAGAGAGAGAGAGAGAGAGAGAGAGAGAGAGAGAGAGAGACTGACTGAGCCTGACATGGACTTTTGAAATCTCAAAGTCTCCCCTTAGTGACATACTTCCTCCAACAGAGTGACAGCCTTAGGTCTAAAACAGCCCCTCTAACTGGTGGGAGGGCCAACCATTCAAGCATATGAGCCTATGGGGGCTTCTTATTCAGTCTACCACACAAATGTTCAGAGGTAGATAATAGACTTTGGCTATGGTTAACTTCACTGTGTGTGTTTTCAGTTTTTATTCTTTTTAATAGGTTGTATTAAAAATCATATAAAGAGATGAATGTCCCACCACCATTTGAAAGATAAAAAAATTACAGCTCAAGGAAGTGAACTTGTCTTATCTATTTAATAATCCAGAATTTAGGTTGTTATTATGTGAGACCATGCTCTTTCACGATGTGATATGCTTTTTAAAAAAATTTATGGGCCAGTTGTGGTGGTGCATGTCTTTAATCCCAGCACTCAGGAAGCAAAGAAAGACAGACCTCTCTGCATTCAAAGACATCCCGGTCTACACAGTGAGTTCCAGACAGCCAAGACTACATAGAGAAACACTGTCTCAAAACAAAACAAAACAAAACAAAACAAAACAAAACAAAACAAAACAAAACAAAACAAAACCACACAAAAACAATCTGCTTTAGATTTATGTGCATGTATGTATGTGAAATATATGCATGTCTGGTGTCCACAGAGGTCAGAAGGCATTGGCTTCCCTGAAACTGGAGTTACAGATGTTTGTTAGCCACCATGTGAGCGCTGGGAACCAAACCTAGTCCTTTGCAAAAACATTCAAGTCCTAGTTGTGACAGGGCAAAGGTTCCTCCATCTTGTCTCAGCTACAGCCATCTTTGGTTTAACCTGAAACTGACTCCACCTCACTTTCTGATCTATGAAAAGTCCCATAGCTAAGTACCCAACCCTGTTCTAGAAACCCAAGGTTGAAATGCCCCAACTAACAGCATGTTTTGGCTTCTGTTAAACTGCTTGCTTGCTTTACTTCCTTCTGCAGGATGCTCTATGAGAAGTGTTCCTCTCCAAACAGTCGCCATCTGGTCTAATACAGACTGTCAACTCAAGACTTTAGTTGTGCTGGATAGTCTTGAGTCTCTACCCTGCAACACTAGTAGCCTCTAAACCATCTTTCCAGCCCTGAGATGCTTGTAATCTTAACACTTGGGAGGCTAAGGTAACATAGGAACAACTGAGATGCCATCTCCATGGATTATAGATTAATTCTGATTTAGCAATAAATATACAGCTTCTATATCAACAAATTGCAGCTATAAGCTTAGATCAATCAGGACTTAGCTGCAGAAGTTGCGAATACATTTTTACAGACTGACATCTTTTGTCTCTAGACAGGACTTTTGGTCTTTCATTATTAATTTGGGAATAACTCAGGAGTTGTTCTAATTTTTTTGTTTGTTTGTTTGTTTGTTTTTATGTTTTTCGAGACAGGGTTTCTCTGTGCAGCTCTGGCTGTCCTGGAACTTACTCTGCAGACCAGGCTGGCCTCGAACTCAGAAATCTGCCTCCCAAGTGCTGGGATTAAAGGCATGCGCCACCACTGCCCGGCAAGTTGTTCTAATTTTAACTCTTGTTCTTCCAGTCATCTTCCAAAGACTAAAAATGCCCTACATGCCACACAATGAGATCTGCAAACCTTCAAGTTGACAAATAAGAAAGGGGGACATGCAGTCCACTGGAAATGGTGACCATGAAGCCAGCAAAGCTCTTTGGAACGATTCCAGAAGGCTGAGCCCAATGTCGCCATTGCTGTCGTCCTATCTGCCACTTTTAGGTTTACTCTCTGCATTCTCGGGGACTCTCTGTATTGTGATTTACTTTATGTCCTTCCCTGAGAACATTTTGTCTGAGTCTTTTTAGCAAAGTCCTACCCTGACTATCCCTTCTGCTCTTAGAAAAATAACTTTATCTGGTCCTATTTGGAAGCCTTCCTTATTCCCTGGAGATTGTGATGAGCATAAAGACACTAGACATTTCTTTATGAGGCTATGACTCCAGAATCTCCTTGGTGTCTCCACCCTAAGCAAACTCTAACAGTAGAACTGGGACAGAGTAAACTTAGAGAGAGTTGAAAAGCTGAGTAGCCAGGAGAACTGGCAACAGACCAAAGGCCTCCCTCTACAGTAGAGCTCAGGGCTCTCTGAAAATGTAGTTAAAGATAGAGAGTTGTACTGGGTACGCCCCTAGAGGAGGAGAACACAGTAATACAAACAAACTGATTAAAATGACCTTCTATCTATCTATCTAGAGATGATGAAAGTATTTAAGTAAAAGGAATTAGGTACCAGGATTTGCCATCCATAAAAAGACTGGCTCAGATATTTTCTATTTGTCTAGAGTGCTTTGAAATCACAATCGCTGTCAGCGTAAAGGCAGGCTGTCATATATTAAACATGTTTGCTTTGGCAGGAATATTCTTTAAAATGGAGTTATGGATCTGATAATAAAAATGAAATCTGTTCCATCTGTACTTGTTGACTGTAATTGAACCTGTAACCCTGGACAGGCAATGAAAAAAATCAAACACATGCCCAGAGACAAAATAATATGATCTGCACTTCTTGGGAAATCATGTCTGTCTTTGTTTTATGAAATCTGTATAAATAAAGCAGCAGCCTGGTTGCTAGTCAGTCAGAACTGCAAGGCTCCCCGACCACTGTGCTTCTCCTATTGACACTTCTCTCCTCTCAGGGACCTGTCAACTGCTGGGGCTGGCCCACAGCAGCCACGGGTTCAAGGGTACCCTGGGCTACAGAGGTCATACCTCAGAAATAAACAACAAAAACAAAAACACAAAAAAACAACAAAAAATAAGAAAGAACCATAACAACAACAAACCCTGAAACTTGGGGCTGAAGAGATTGCTTAGTACTTACTGCTCTTGAAGAAGACCTGGGTTCAGTCCTTGGTACCCATATGGCTGACAACTGTTTGTAACCCCAGTTCCAGAGGATCCAACATCTTTTTATGGTTTCCACAATACTAGGCATTCATGAAGTATACTGACATATGCAGCCAAGATAGCAAGTACATAAGATAAAAATAAACCTTAGGAAGGAAGGAAGGAAGGAAGGAAGGAAGGAAGGAAGGAAGGAAGGAAGGAAGGAAGGAAGGAAGGAAGGAGGAGGGAAAGAAGGAAAGAGAGAGAGAGAGAGAGAGAGAGAGAGAGAGAGAGAGAGAGAGAGGACCTGAAACTAAGGCTTACACTACACAAAAACAGAAATAAAAATTATACCCTAGTTAGGAAACAGTTTACCTAGACCAGTGGTTCTCAAATCTTATATGTCTTGTGATTAGATGGAGATTACACCACACACGGCTGGCGGCTCACGCACACCCAGGTTCCCGATTGTGTAGCTCTGGGACTTCATACTCTGAGCGCTGCTCATACTGCTGGTCTGAGAACCTCTTTTTTACTTATCACTTTAAAATACCATAGGATAAACAAACCAGGCTAGCCTTAGACTCAGAGTAAAGGTGTATACACTACTACCCAGCTTCACTTTTGTGTGTTTGGTTTTTTGTTTGTTTGTTTTCATTTTGGTAAGTTGTTGGTATGTTTGTTTGTTTGTTTTTTGGTAAGAGAAGGAAAGAACATGAAGCTAGGTAGGTAGGAAGTTGTGAATGGAAAGTATAAGATCAAAATATGAAATACAAAAAGAAAAAAGAAAAACAAAATTCTTTATACACACATATGCATACACAATTGCTTCTGTATGTTTAACCATTTCCTAGAACAAGGTAATGAATACAAATTGAAACTAAGGTAAATCCTGCTCAGTTCTGAGACAGCAAAGAGATTATCTTCCAAGTTTTAAAACATATTCCTACGATCAGTTATATAAACCTAGCTCAACATCGAGAAGTTTTGGGGGTATTCCCCATCTTTCTGAAAAGTTGGACATTATTAATTACACCCAATCAGATCTTAAAAAAGGAAAAGCGATGAGACACTATGTACTGAGCCAGGATCACTACTTTTGTTATTTGTCACAGGGCCTTACTATGTAGCCCCAGCTGACCTGGACTTCCATATGTAGACCAGACTGGCCTCATATTCACAAAGGTCTGTCTTTCTCTGCCTTCAGAGTGCTGGGATCAAAAGTGTGTGTTACCACACTATACCTGGATTGGATTAGTTTTTTAAAGATACTATACTGTATAAAACTGAGCAACTGAGGCAGAATGTGAGATGCCAGGAACCATGGGTCTTACAGGTTATCCTGCCCCATCTGTTTAACTACACGAAGATGGGTTTTGTCATGGTTTGTGGCTTGAATATGGCAGGCAGGTGTTCTCTGGCACCTTGGCAGCGTTGGGAGAAAGGATGGTGCAGACTGGCAGCATTTTCGGGACACTCATGACTATGAGAATAAGCATACAATGCTGATCAAGGCAAAGCCTGCCTACTACACATATTTCCGGTGACATCCTGACGCTTGTACTACAACAGAATGAAGTTTTTACAAAATGGGTTGGCAAGATGGCTCAGCAGGTCAAGGCAGTTGCCAACATCCCTGCCAACCTAAGTTTAGTTCTCAGAAAATGAAAGACAGAATCCACTCTAGCCAAGTTGTCCTCTTATTCTCACACACGTATTCCCCCTCACACACACACCATACACACACACACCATACACACACACACACACATACACACACACACACACACACACACACACACACACACACACGTGTAAAAACATTATTTACTTAAATCAGGACTGTTAAATACAACTATTTCGTTTTAAAAAAAAAGGTCAGTTCTAGCTGTCATAACCACTAGCAATCCCAGTGCTAAGGAGGTAGAGCAGAGGCAGGCAGAGTACTAGGGTTCACCGGCCTAGCTTAACTTACAAGCTCCAGGCCAATGAGAAACCTTAAAACAAAAAACTAAGGTGGATGCCTCCTAAAGAGGGAAACCTGAGACTGTCCTCTGAGACAGACAGATACACCACGAGACACTTGTTTCATTAATAAGGCAGTGGCTATTATTAATAATTGTTTGCTTGATACCACACAGTCCTGGCTGGCATGGAACACATTACATACATTACTTAAACTCTGCCTGCTTCTGCCTCCTAAGTACAGGAATTAAAAGCATGCACCATCATGCCCAGCCTAAGCATTTTTTAAATATAAATTCTTTATTTTCTTTCCTTTTCATTTATTGAGGCAGGGTCTCACTGCAGTCCAGGCTTAGAACTATCTCACCCCTCTCCCCCAAGTACGGGAGCTATAGGCATGAACCACTATACCTGATCTATCTTCTTAGGACCAGAAAAATATCATTGTTTCAAAAATATACTTTTTGGGGTACTCCATTGTAGGGAGCAAGAAGTCCTCAGTTAAAGTGTATTGGTGACTTGGTCAGACATGTCAAGAGCCAAGGCCTCAGAACTGGCAAAATTCTTCCTGGGGTGAGACTCAGAGGGATGGCAAAGCCTTCCTCTTGTCCGAGTGCCAATGTTGACAGTCTGTGCAGAAAATGTCCATTGTACCTCTTCTTCCCCTGATGTTTATGGCCTGAAGATTACTTCCCTACTGAGATCTCTCTTCCTGGCTCAGTTGTATCCAATAACCTGGCCTCCTTATTCACTCTATATAATAAGCATACTGAGCTTCCAAGATGCTGTTGCTTCTCAGTGAGGAGCCGGGTCCACCAGATCTTGGCTTTTTGTGTGCCTGTGTGTGTTTGTTATTTCTTCATGCCCCCGCCTATTTAGGTCAATCCCTGGAGCTGTGCAGAGAATTCCATCAATGGATCCTCTCTGCAGGTGATGCCTTTGTTTTTGCTGGCCTTTGTATAAGAGAGGCCATCAAAGGCATGCACCCAGAACTTGAGAGACAGAGGCAAGTGGATCTCTGAGTTCCAAGCCAGCCTTGTATACAGAGTGAGTTTTAGGACAACCAGGACTACACAATGAATCCCTGTCTTGAAAAAAACAAACAAACAAACAAAAACCAAAAAACGAGAGGAGAGGAGGAAAGGGAGAGA
>CM052702.1:117350291-117407630 GCA_028551405.1 Uromys caudimaculatus
ACAGCACATATACACATAAACACAATAAATAAATATAATTTTAAGATTTAGAAAAAATATATTGCCAAGGCAGGTGTGGTGACACATGCCTTTAATCCCAGTACTTGGGAGGCAGAGCTCTGTGAGTTTCAGGACAGCCAGGGCTATATAAGACTCAAGGATCTGAACCTTGCCCCCTACCATTTTTTTTAATAAGACCTACAATGCCAGGAAGCTACTGAGGAAGCTAATGTTTTAGAATCACTTGAACACAGATGTTTTAGGCTTGCTAGGCAATACTGCATAAACTTAAAAAAAAAAAAAATCAAGGCCCAGGATTAAGTAATTTGTCTAAGGTCATATGCCTAGTGACAGACACAGAGTTTCAACAATGTAATATTACCAGAGTTGAGTCTCCTTGAAAGCAAGAATTCTATTATAGGATATCTCACACATCCAGGCTGTACCTTAACACAGCACTGGATAAAGAGGGTGCAACAATTTTGTTTCTGTCAATTCAACAAGAAATGTTATTTCTTTTTGATCTTTTGTAGGCTTTGTTTTGTTTTGTTTCCCCCTGAGACAGTTCCTCTGTATAGCCTTGACTGTCCTGAAACTCATTCTGTACACCAGGCCTGCCTCAAATTCAGAGAGACCCACCTCCCTCTGCCTGCTTCTATCTCCGGGCACTGGGGTTAAAGGTGCGCGCCTCCGTACTGTGCAAAACGCTACATCTTAGAGGTTGTGGCACGTGCCTTTAATCCCAGCACTCGGGAGATGGGTAGATAGCTGCACTAGAGATGCAGTAGGCCAGCCTGGTCTACAGAGCGAGTTCCAGGACAGCGAAAGCTATACAGAGAAACCCTGTCTCGTAAAACTAAATAAATAAAATAGAAAGATAGAACAAATTTGTTTCTAAGAGTAATTTTTATTAAGAAGATTTACTGATCTGGAGATGACGGTGGCTAACATTCACCAAGCATACATGCACCAGGTTCTGTTTATATACTTCATTGAAATTCTAACAATTGCTAAGAATAATTTGTCTTCCTCATGAGAAAACTGAAGTTTGGAGAAGATACTCAACCACCACCTAATATTTTGATTGGTAAGCCAGATTCAAACTCAGGTGAGGCTAATAACCCAAAACCTTATTTTAGTTCTTAGCTCCAACCTCTTCTTCCTCCAAATTTAGAGATGCTAACAAGAATTGGAACATTTAAATGTTCTCTTCTCTTCATAGTCTCTAACAGATGGGTTTTCTTGGACCAACAATCAGTATCATGATTTTATTTTTAGGTTGTGGTTAGAAGGTAGTAAAGATTGTTCTTTGTTCTGTGGCTAAATGAAATTCATCTAACAATTTTGGAGGGGAAAAAAACCTTACACTTCAGTAATTCAATTAGTAATATAAACCTTAACTTATAAAGTTGGTGTTAGGGAAAATTCCATTTAGTAAGTGACCTTAATAATTTGAAAAGTGGGGCTGGAGAGATGGCTCAGAGGTTACGAGCACTGTCTGCTCTTCCAGAGGTTCTGAGTTCAATTCCCAGCAACCACATGGTGGTTCACAACTACCTATAATGAGATCTGGTGCCCTCTTCTGGCCTGCAGGAGACATGCAGGCAGAACACTGTATACATAATAAATAAATCTTAAAGAACAACAAACCAAAATAATAATAATAATAATTTGAAAAGTGGTGCTGCAAAGATGACTCGGGTTAAGAGCACTGGCTGTTCTTGCAGAGGACGTGGGTTTGATTCTCAGCACCTACAGCAGCTCACAGTCATTTGTAACTTCAGTTCCAGAGGATCCAATGCCCTCTTCTGGCCTCCTGCTATCACCAAGCACACACATGGTGCACATGCATACATTTAGATAAAACACTCATACACATAAAATAAAATCTTTAAAAAAAGTTGAAAAGTAAATTGTATCGAAAGTGAAGAAAATAGGTATAAATACCTGCTATTCCAATTCTGACAAGTTTTATAGTTCACCTTATTTTGTACAATATAAAACCAAAGAATAGAATCTATCCTCTGGCTAATAACTAGGACATATCCTAGCACTAACAGGTTTTTAACTGAATCAGTTTGATACTGTCCTTAGGAATGTGAGGTTCAGTAGTGACAGAGTACAGGAATAGATAACGCTAATACATAGGTGGGCGGGGCTCTAGAAGAGAACAATCAATTCAGATAGTTAACAGAGCAGCAGAAGCACTCTTTGACTGGTGACATAAGATTAAAGAAAACCTCAATAGAAAAAACAATGACCAATTTTTAAGGTGTCTTTAAAGGCAAGAAGCCTGGCTCTATGGTTGATTCTTTTCTCACTATGAAACCTACTTATATGATTAGGAATCTCCTCTCCCCAAACCTAAGAATAAGAAACTCCTTTGTATATTCATGAGGCCAAAAGATAATGCTGGGTGACTTTCCTTGAGTCAAAAATCTCTCACTGAATCTGGAGCTCTCCAATTGGCCAAGCTGGCCAGTGAGCCTCTGGGATCTTCCTGACTGTCTCAGTGCTAAGACCTGTATGTACAAACATGCACAAAACAGAAATAATAAGAATGTAAATAATTTCAAGACTACTTTTCTAATTGAATTGACCAATTATTAAGTGAAAAAAAAAATCACAAGAAAATTAGAAAGTACCTTTAGGAACTGCATTTATGGCTTGACGATTCAGTCAGTGCTTACGACATGGAAGACTCTAGGGTTCAATCCTCAGTACAGACACACAGACAGACAGACAGACACACACACACACCCGGGGGGGGGGATTGATTTTAACCTTTTAATTAAATGAAAAGAGACCATAAGACGCTAAGGGTTTTGCCAGTCATGGCGGTATACACCTTTAATTCCAGCAGTTGGGAGGCAGAGACAGGTGGATCTCTACAAGTTTTATGCCAGCCTAATCTGCATAGGGAGTTCCAGGATAGCCAAGGCTATATAGTTGAGACCCTGTCTCAAAACAAAACAAACCCTCACAAAAAAAGATTTTAGGGGCTGGAGACATGGCTCAGCAGTTAGCCCTCCCTGGTTGCTCTTCCAAAAAATCCAGGTTTAACTGCTAGCACACACATGGCGATTACAAACGTCTAACTCTAGTTCTGGTGGACCCTATGCCCTCATACAGACACACATTCAGGCAAAACACCAATGCACAAGAAATAAAAAGAAATAAATTTTAAAAAAGATTTTACCTAAGTAGTACTTAAACGAAAAACTGTAACTTTAAATGTTTAGAGAAAACAGACTTGAAGCTAATGATCTAAACCTTTATATTAAAGAACTAGTAAACAAGAAAAAAATTTAACCCAAAGCATGGAAAGAAAGAAAAGACCAGAAAGTAGAGGCACTTGTCACCAGGCCTGATGACCTCCAATTTCAATCCTGGGACTCACACAGAAGGAGAAATCTGACTCCAGCAAGTTGTCTTCTGAGCACGTTCATGCTGCAGCGCGGGCATGCACATGTACTGCTCACACACACACACACACACAAACGAGCTTTTCAGAAGTATGAAAATAAAACTTTATTTGTGTGGAAAATATCAGTAAGTTTGATAAATTCCTACATATACTGTTCAAGAAGGCAAAACAAGAAAAACACAGCTCCCTTCACAGATCACCCGCACTGGGTCTGAAATTGGGTGACGCTACATACCCTGAGGCAATTAGAATAATAATAGAGAGAACAATAGTATAACAATATAATATAAAATATTATAAATAGTTTTACTTTAATAGCCCAGGCTATCCTGGAACTTGCTATATAGACAAGGCTGGCCTTGAACTCAGAAGGTCTGCCAGTCTTTGCCTCCCAAGAGCTTGGATTAAAAGAGTATGCCAATATTGCCCAGCTAAAAATCCTTTTTAAAGACTCTGGTAGGATGGCTCAGCAAATAAAGGTGCTTGCTGTTTAAGTCTGATAACTCAAATTCAAGCCCTGGAAACCACACAAAGATCGAGGAGAACTGACACTACAAGCTCAAACAATCCACCTAACATCTATCTGACTGCCCCTCTCTCTCTCTCTCTCTCTCTCTCTCTGTCTCTCTCATACATACAATTTTAACAAACTTTTAAAAAAAAGATTTAGCAAACTGAGTAAAGGTGACTTAGGACTAAGAAAGTTTATACAAGTTGGCCTGAGAACAGAGGCTAGCATGGCATGTGCAAGCCCTTAAATTCAGTTTCTAGAATCACAAAACTCAATCTATCAATCAACATAAAATAATATAATACAGAATAAAAGAAAAATACTATTATGGCGTTTGCAAATGCAATAAATAAACGCAGAAAATGCATTTAACAAAATTTGTTACTTATTCATGACAAAAATTATTACATAATGAGAAGGGAATTGTCATAACCTGCTAAAAGTATCTATGATAAACCTATATCACATTTAATGTGCTCAGGACCACAGCCAGTATAGTAAGGCAAGAAAAATAAAAGGTTTATAAATTGGAAAGAAATCAAATGTCTTTATTTACAGATATCAAAACACAAATTCTAAAATATCTATTAAAAAGTTCATGAAACATGAAAATTCAGCATAATTTATATAATATAGTCATAGTCAAAATATAAAAATCAGTATTTCTATATTCTAGCAATAACTAATGAAAAAGTAAAATATCATTTAATACAGCATAAAAAAGCATTAAATACTTATGAATGAACTTAACAAAATGTGTACAAGACCTATAATAATAAAAGCCAAAACACTGTTGAGAGAATTTTAAATATACATTAATAAACGAAAAAAGATATCACAGATGTTTTAGATGAAAGCAGAGGAGGGTCAGCAGTTCAAGTCACCCCCAGATCCATGATGGGGTCAAGGCCAGCCTGGGCTATAGGAGAGCCTGTCTCAAAGAAAAACAAACAAACAAAAAAACCCAAAGAACCCCCCCCAAAAAACAAAACAAAACAAAACAAACCACCCTACAACAGCTACAATAAAGTACTATCTGTAAAGGAGAGCTCAGGACATCCAGGGCCACACAGGGAAACCCTGTCTTGAAACACACACACACACACACACACACACACACACACACACACACACACACACACACACGACTATCTATAAATAAATAAGTAATCAATCCAACAACATTAGACAAAGGTACTTAGGAATATGCATAAAATCAGGAATAAAAGATAAGTTAACACTGAAAAACCAACTGTAACTCTGTATTAGTAGAAATAACTACTATGTAATCATTTCAGTAGACACATTTAAAATATTTGACAATCTCATTTCCAATGAAACTTCCATCAAACTATAACTGAAAATACTGGTAAAATATTCAATGTTTTCCCCTAATACTAAAAACAAAGATTTCATTACTTATATTAAATGTTGCATTTATATGCAATATGGTAAAAAAGCAAATAAAAAACAAATAAAAGCATATTTGCTAACAACATAGTCATCTGTATAGACCTGATAATAAATAGCCCAGGCATGGTAGCATAGGCCTTTAAATCTCAGTACTCCAGAGGCATAGACAGGCAGAACTCTGTAAACATGTTTTACATAGTTCCAGAACATAGGAAGACTCTGTCACAAAATAAAACAAAAAAACAAAACCCAAGAAAACACCTGATGAAGGGTAGGGAAGTGAACCTGAGTTTGAATCTCCAGCAGCCAAGCTAAGATTATGTGTGGTAGCCCATACCTTTAGTCCCAGCATCTGGGAGACAGAGGCAGGCAGATCTCTGTGTTCAAGACCAGCCTAGTTTACATATAGCAGCAATCCAGGACAGCTAGAGCTATAAAGAGAAACAAAAATAAAACCAAGCGTGTGTGGCCACACATGCCTACAACTCCAGAGTTGGTGGAAGGGACTGATGGATCTGTGATGGATCCTGAGAGATTGTTTAGCCAGCCTAACCTAACCCAGGGGCTTGAGGTTTGATGGAGAGACCCAGTTTCAAGGAAATATGGCAGTGTATGAAGAGTATCATATTAGCAGTCTTCCTCTGGCCTCTGCACAGGTATACACATACACACACAAACAAAGGAGGGAGGGAGAAAGGAAGGAAGAGTCTTTCATTATTATTATTTTGAGACAGGGACTTTCTACATAGCCGTGGCCCCAATTTTCAGAGATCCACCTGCCCCTGCCTCCCATACGCTGGGATTAGAAGTGTGTGCTACCATACCCAGCTCCTTGATGAAATCTATTTAAAAACCTAGCAAGCAAGTTTTGATTAATATGTAAGAATCAACTGAGTTTTTATACACTATCACAGGACAAGTACTTATTTGTGTGTGTGTGTAGGAGGTACTTTTCTTTTATTGAGACAGGGTCTTATGTAATTCAGGCTGGTCTCAAACCCCTTATCTTCCTACCTCAACCTCCTCGATGCTAAGACTATACTTGTGTGCTACCATACCTAGAGAGACACTCAAATTCTAAAATACACCTTTGACAAAACCATCACCATATGAAATACGAAGAGATACCAACGATGTGCAAGAGTGTGCGTCAAAAGCTATAAAACAGCTATCCAGAGAGAGGTCAAGCCTGTGAGACTAACACTCAGAATGCTGAAGCAGAACAATAAGCAGTGTAAGGCCAGTCTGGGCCACAGAACAGCTTGAAGACACTGGAGGTTACAAAATACTGCTGAAAGAAATTAAAGATTTGAATAATTAAAGATCAAAACACTGAAGATACTCATTCTTGCTAAATTTTTTACCCAATTTCTATAAATTCAATGCAATTTTAATAAAAGTCCAAGCAAGCTTTTTAAATAAATTGATAGGCTGATTCTAAAATTTATCTATTGGGGGGGGCATGGAAATGATGGCTCAGTAGTTAAGAGACTGGCTGCTTTTCCAGATGACCTGAGTTTAATTTCCAACACTCCCATGGCAACTCACAATCATCCTATAGCTCGAGTTTCAGGGGATACAATACCCTCATCTGACTCTGAGGATACATGTACACAGTCATACATTCAGGCAAGATACCCTTATACATAATAAAATAAAAATTAAATAGCATTTATGCATCAATACAAAGAAAATATATAATAGCCAAAATAACTGCAAAATAAAATTACTGGAACATATTAGGATTTTTTTCACTATAGGCTTAGGTCAATTAATTTTTTTTTTTTTTTTTCGAGACAGGGTTTCTCTGTGTAGCCCTGGCTGTCCTGGAACTCACTCTGTAGACCAGGCTGGCCTCGAACTCAGAAATCCACCTGCCTCTGCCTCCCAATTGCTGGATTAAAGGCGTGTGCCACCACTGCCCGGCTAGGTTAGTTGATTTTTAACAAAGATACAAAGGTAACTTAGTCAAAAGTGAGTTGTCCTCATAATAGTAAAGAAACAACTAAAATTCAGGCCAACAAAATGGCTCAGAGATAAGGTGCTCCCTACAAGCTGGTGAGCTGAGGCTGCCCCCTGACACCACATGGAGTAGAGAACTGACGGCAGGCTATTCCCTGCCTTCCATGTTCATGCTGTGGCACATAAACACTCAGACAGAAAATCAAATGCCATTTTTAAAAATTAAAAAAAAAAATAAAGAAAAAAGCAGCAAAACCCACTTTGACTAATGTCTTGTACTATGTACAAAATAATTTCAGAATGGGTAATAGATCTAACTCTCATAGCTAAGGTGGTAAAAGACAAGGCAGTAATTCTGACTTTGATTAGACAAAGACTTCTTAGCATACCAAAATATATAATTCATAAAATAAAAGAATCAATGACAAAAATTAGATTAAATGTTATGGAAGACCCTTCAAAACATTATAAAAACAAAACTACCACTTGATCTACTTTTAGATATGTATCACAAAGAATTGCGCTAAACATGGTGGCTCATGTTTGTAGTCTTAGACTTCAGGAGGCTAAGGTTAGGAGAATAACCACACATTTGAAGCTGTCCTGGGCTATACAATGAGTTTCAAGCCAGCTTGAACTACAAAGTGATACCCCATCTAAAAACAAACAAACAGACTACAAAGCCAGCCAACCAACCACTCTCCAAAGGATAACTTGCAGACCTATGGTCACTGCAGCATCATTCACAACCAGGCCAACTAGCAGTACACACACACAACAGAAGACATTAAAAGAGCACCTGCCACATGCCACGGTACGAATGAGTCTTGAACACATTAAGTGGAGTAAGTCACTCCTAAGAAAACAAAGTTTGTATCTTTTCATCAACATGAAGTATCTAAAGCAGTCAAACTCATAATAACTGAAAACAGAATGATATTGACCAGGGACTGGAGCATGCAGAGAAGGGAACTGCTTATTGACAGTCACAGAGTTTCAGATTTGGAATATGAAAAATTCTGGAGACTTATATGACTGACCACCTGACCTGCATGACACTTATAAATGGATTAATAAAGTAAATGTTATGCTTTTGAGCAGCAATTAAAAAATAAAAAAAGATTAATGCTGGTATGAGAGTAGGATTCAGCTTGAAGGAGCTCCAAATGGTCAAATTTGAGATCAAACTGTCCATCAACAAAGAACAGGAACTGGGACTGGAAAGATGGTTCTGCAGTTAAGAGCAATTGCTGCTTGCTGTAGAGTACCTGGGTTCAATTCCCTGCACCCATTTAGCTGTTCACAACCACCTGTAACTCCAGTTCCAGGGGATCCAACACCCTTTTCTGGCTTCCATGGGTACCAGGCACACACACAATGCACAATCATACATGCAAGCAAAGCACTCACACACATAATTTTCTTAAAGAATAGGAACTATAAACATAACTTTAAAAATCCATGAGGGCTGGAATATAGCTCACTGGGAGAACATATATTTAGCATCTATGTAGGGAAATGAGGAGTGAGTTGTAGGTGGATATGATCAAAATACATTGCATACATGTATAAAACTGTCAATAAACACATATTCTAAAATAGAAAAACTATAGATTATATATAGAGAGGTGGGGGGTAGAAACACTTTATAACAGCTAACTCAGATAAAGATCATTAATAAATGTTCAAACCATTAGGTAAAGTTAGTTGTAGGGGAATAGGCTCTTCATAGGGTACTAAGGCAGCACCCCATAAATGACAGTAATTAGAGGGTAAAAATGTACCGTATAGTGGAAAGTTCACTAACACCTTAACAAACTCTGTAACATTAGTTTAACAGCCTGTCACTAAGTGCCAAGGTTTATAGAGCACAAAGGCACCTAACAGCCCTCAGCTAGCTCTGCCCAGAATGCTTAATCTGAATCTAATCCTGCTTCTAGTTTACAGAAATACAGGAAGCGAAAATCAAACTAAAAGCACTAAAGAAGTGATCAGACGAAATTCAGAATGAGAAAAAAAGAGACTGAGATGATAGCTAAAGATGGGAACCTTCGTGGATTCTGCCTCAAGTTTCCTAGGGATATTGGGAACAATTTCAGAAACTGGAACATGGACTAGCCATTAGATGATCTTAAGAAGTAATATTTAGCTGGTGAGGTATAATACACCTTTAACCCAGTGCTCAGGGGGTGGCACAGAGGTAGGTAGATCTTACAGCCTTGTCTACAGAGTTTCAGGACAGCCAGGGCTACACACAGAGAAACCCTATTTAGAACAAACAAACAAACAAAAAGTAGTATTTAAGCCAGGCAGTAGTGGTGTTACATGCTTTAATCCTAGAACTCAGGAGGCAGAAGCAGTAGATCTCTGTGAGATCTACTGTGACAGCTAGGGCTACACAGAGAAACCTTGTCTCAAAAAAACAAAAATAAATAATCAGTAATTATAAAAATTTAACCTTACTAATTAAAAATATTAAATTTACCTATTAATATCAATGACAATAAAAATTCAGTGTTTTGATCAGGGAGACTGGTAACATATAACAAGAGTTTTTTAAATGTTTATATACTTTACCTAGTAATTCCACTTCTAGGCATTCATCCTATAGAAATAAGAGTTGTACAAAACATTTATTGACCAGAATTTCCACTATAACATACTAATGAAAACAGATACAACCTAATTATCTAAGATAAACTACTTGTAATTACTACAGAATTATTTTGGTATTTTGAGACAGGCTCTCATATGATACAGATCGCCCTTGAAGAACATTTTTTTAAATTCATACTTATGTATTTAAGGGGGAGAGTGGCACTCAAACACAGAAGTCTAGCTTTCTTCTTTCACCTTGGGAGTCTGCAGACCAAACTCAAGTCATCAAGTTTGGCTAAAAGGAGCCTTTTCTCACTGAGCTACTTCATTGATCCCAAATTTAGTTGAGGTTGGTCTCAAGTTTCTAATATTTCTTTCTTTTTTTTTTTTTTTTTTTTGGTTTTTCGAGACAGGGTTTCTCTGTGTAGCCCTGGCTGTCCTGGAACTCACTCTGTAGACCAGACTGGCCTCGAACTCAGAAATCCTCCTGCCTCTGCTGGGATTAAAGGCATGCGCCACTACCACCCGGCCTAATATTTCTAAGTACTGAGATTATAGGTGTATTACAGGAGAAGCTAAAAAAAAAAAATATTTTTTTGCTTTATTTGGAGACAGGATCTCTCATGGTGTAGTCCAGGCTCCTGAATGCTGGGATTACCAGCCACCCACTCTTAACAATATATTTTTATTTGTTTACTCATTTACTTATTTTACTTACTCTTTAAAAGCTTATTTATTTTTATCTTATGTATTTGCTTACATCAGTGGTTGCCTAGGTCCATTGGAAAACATAGATATCTACATTATGATTCTTAACAGTAGCAAAATTACAGTTACGAAGTACACTGAAAATAATTTTAAGGTTGGGGGGGGTCATTACAACATGAGGAACTGTGCTAGAGTCATAGCATTAGGAAGGTTTAGAACCACTGGTCTTCATGTATGTATACTACATGCATGCCTGGTGCTAGCATTGGCCAGAAGAGGGCACTGGAACCCTTGAAATGGAGTTACAGAAGGTTGTGAGCTTCCATGTGGGCACTGGGAATCAAATCTGGTCTTCTGCACTAGCACTAAGTACCCTTAACCACTGAGCCATCTCTCAAGACCCTTGTTTTTAAATTACTGGATGCGTGTATGATGTGTGTACCGCACATGTGGAGGTCAGAAGTGCCTTCAGTTCTCTTCTTCCATTTTGATTTGGTTCTGGGGACTTGACTCAGTCAACCAGGCTAATGCAGCAAGCAGTCTTATTTGCTGAGCTATCTAGTTGACCCTTGACTAAAAATCTGAATGTATAGCTAGGTGATGGTGGTGCATATCTTTAATCCCAACACTCGAGGAAGGCAGAGAAAGGCAAATATCTGAGTTCAAGGACAGCTTGGTCTACAGAGCAAGTTCCAGAACAGAGCTACACAGGGAAATTATCTTGGGGAGGGGTGTGTGTGTGTGAAGCAATTTACAAACTAACATACTCCCTTTATAAGTTCTACTTTATAGAACAGACTGTATCAAAATGTTAATTTTGATATTTCTAGGTGGTAGAATGGATTAAGAAATTGAGAGTACTGCTGTGAGTTCAAGGCTAGTTAGGAAGCACCATAAAACCTTATTTCAAAAAGAAAGAAATAAGGGGCTGGAGAGATGGCTCAACAGTTAAGAGCACTTGTTTTTCTTCTATAGGACCCAAGTTCAAAACCCAGCACCCAGGGCTGGAGAAATGGCTCAGCGGTTAAGAGAACTGACTACTCTTCCAGAGATCCTGAGTTCAAATCCCAGCAACCCCATGGTGGCTCATAACCATCTGTCATGGGATTTGATGCCCTCTTCTGGTGTGTCTAAAGACAGCAATGTACTCACATAAAATAAATAAATAAACCTTTAAAAAAAAAAAACCAAACCCAGCACCCACATGGCAACTCACTGTCTGTAACTCCAGAAACCGACACCCTCACACAGACATACAGGTAGGCAAAGCACCTATGCACATAAAATAATAATGTTAAAAAGGAAGCAAATAAGCAAACAAACAAGAAAAGATGATGACTACATACTTCCCTCATTTTAATACAGAATATAAGAATCTCAAAACTTGAGCAGCTGAGTATGGTAGTTTGAATGAGAATGGCCCTATAGTTTGAATGTCTGGTCCCCAGTTAGTGGAACTGTTTGGGAAGAACTAGGAAGTGTGGGCTTGTTGGAGAAGGTGTGTCACTGGAGATGTGCTTTGAGTTTTCAAAAGCACCAACCCCACCCCTTCACCCCTCTCCATTGCCTGGTGTGTGTGTCTGTGTGTGTGTTTCTGTGTCTCTGTCTCTCCGCCTCTGTCTCTCTCTGTTGTCTGTGGATCAGGATGTGAAGCTCTCAGCTACTGCCCGAGTGCCATGCCTGTTTGCTTCACAACATGATAATCAGGGACTAACCCTCTGAAACTATAAGCAACCCTGCCACACCAACCCCAGTAGATTCCGTGTGACAAGTTCCACAGACTGAGGTAATAGACTTCAAAAGGAGGGGGTCCCCTGGAACCGGTTGTGGGACTCATGGCAATTTGTCTGCTTTTTATTTCTCTTTCTTATTCACGAGATGTTCCCGAAGGCCTAGACTGGGACTTTATGACCTCATCTCCAGGGAAGTAGGTGTTTTACTTCACAAATCATTTACAAAATCATATAATAGTGGTAGGACAGACAAAAATTTTTCCAACAATAAATGATTTTTGTATGACTATGCATGTGTTGTTGGAAGTGGCTTTGGCACATTGGTAAAGAAAGTATTATTTTAAAAGAAGAATTAAAAATAGTTTTCGCCGGGCAGTGGTAACGCATGCCTTTAATCCCAGCACTTGGGAGGCAGAGGCAGGTGGATTTCTGAGTTTGAGGCCAGCCTGGTCTACAGAGTGAGTTTCAGGACAGCCAGGGCTACACAGAGAAACCCTGTCTCGAAAGAAAAAAAAAAAAAAAAAGTTGTAATACTTGAATGATTTTGTATTTTCTTATGCCAAATGATTATAATTTTTTAGAGTTGTAATACCTGTTTCTCTATGTATAAAAACCCTTGCTTGAGAGCTGCAAAATGCACTCAGATTCAAACTGCCTCTGTGTTTGTTTCTGTTTGTCACCGCCAAATCCTTACTCACCTAGTCTTCGAGGACCCTCGTCCCAGGGACCCCCCACACCCGGCTGGGGTGGTCCGTGGCACAACCCCCTCTTAAATGTTTTCTTTTATAAAAGTTTCCTTGGTCATGATGTCTCTTCACAGCAATTAAAAAAGTAACCCAGACACTGGGGCTGTAGCTCAGTTGGAAGAGCCTGCTGAGCACAAGGAAGCACTTATAAACTTGGCATGGTGTATACCTGTGATTCCAGCACCCAGAAGGTAAGGGCAGGTAGTTAAGAAATTCCTTCATCCTCTCACTTAGAAGGCAAAGGCAGTGTGTGAGTTCAAGGCCTGCCTGTTCTACACACCAAGTTCCAGGCCAGCCAGAGATAGCCAGTGAGACTCTTCTCTTAAAAAAAACGTTCAGGATCTGCCTCAGCTACATAGTGGTAAAAGGCAGCCTTATATAAATGAAACTCTATCTCAAAGAATCTCCCAAAAACTTAAGATTGTGCATATGTACACTGTGACTACTGTATAGGGAAAAAACTTAGTACTAGGCTAGGAAGATGGTCACTGGGTAAAGTGCCTGCTGCACAAGCATAAAGACCTGGAGGTGGATCCCTAACCCCGACGTAAAGACCTGGACAGAACAGTGAAGTCCATAGCTCCAGCAGCAGTGAGGAGGCAGGAAGTAGATCCTAAGGGTTGGCTAGCCAGTCAGCCAATCTAGCTAAAATGGCAGTCAGCTACATGTTCAATGTAAGAGCTTAGAAAAGTAAAGTGCAGGCATTGAATTATTAATTCCAGGCCTACACACACACACACACACACACACACACACACACACACACACACACACACACGGGGAGGGGGGGAGATAGGTATGAAGAACTGATGAAATGGCTCACTGAGTAAAAGCACTTAATCATTTATATAACGATTTAGATATTTACATTTATATTGATATATTCATACATATAAAAATTTCAAATCCCTGGAACCTACATAAAAGTGGAAGGAAAGAACTAACTCCACAAAGCTTTCAGACACTTGCCAGACACATGCATGTCATGGTATATACATCCACACAACAGTAATAAATATAATTTAAAAGCAATAACAATAAACAATACTAGATACTGAAGACAAAAATGTCAGAGATACAAGAAATCTTTAGAATAACTAGACAGGAAAATATTAATAGATGTCAAAAAGAATTTCCTATAAGTGAATTTTTAAAAATCTCATTATAGAATGTTTCTAATGTATACGAAAGTAAAAAACAAACAAAACCATATACTCCTGTGTATTCATCACTCAGCTTCATCTATCAACATTTTTGTCAAACCTATTTCATTTTATTTTACAAGGTTTTTGTTGTATATTATTTGTTGAGGCTTAAAACATATCACACCCTCTTACCTAAAAAACTCTATAATGAGCCAAGCACAGTGGTACATGCCTTTCATCCCAACACTTGGCAGACAGAAGCAGGAGGATATTTAAGATTGAGGGCAGCCTGGTTACATACATAGCGTTTCCAGAACAGCTAGGACTACAAAGAAGACCCTGTCTCTAAAAAACTTAACAAAAATACTTCACTATGAAAAGAGTGAACTTTCTTTATTTTAAAGATTTTGTTTTGTTTTGTTCTACTTGATGTGTATGAGTGTTTACCTGAACTTATGTATGTGCACTAAAAGCAAGTCTATTCCCAGCAGTGGCCAGAAGGGGATATCAGGTTCCCTGGAACTGGAGTTTCTGGGGTTTTTTGTTTTGTTTTTCCACGAATTAGTTTTTAAATAGTCATGTGGGCTCTGGGAAACCTGGGGCCTCGATAAAAGCAGGAAGTGTTCTTAACCACTAAGCCATCATTCCAGCCCCAAACTTTCTTTGTCAATACTGGTATTTAATAAATTCTATTAGCTAAAATTGTATTAGCTTGAGCTAAATACTGTCTATACACTATATGTGTATTGGAATATATAATTATGTTTCATACAAACTAAACTTCATTATTCTCATTTTACAAACAAGTTTCCAGTGGCTCAAGGTCCCATCTAGTCACCAGTGCTGCCAGGATATAACCCAGAACTTGTACCTGTGGGATGGGATGCTCAGCAGGTAAAGGTACTTGCATGCCTAATGACCTGAGTCCAATATTTGAGACCCACACCGTGGAAGGAGAAAACTGACTCCTACAGGCTGTCCTCCACACGTGCGCTGTGGCTGCACATGCCTACATACATGCGCACATGTGTACAAAGAAAATATAACAAAAAATAAATAAACCTAGAAGTTAAGTCTAAACTTTATTTTTTCAACCACTAAAGTCGGTTGCTTTCCTACTGTATTTCTAGCTATTCCTTGCAATTAGGATGTAAATTGTAGGAATTTTGGGAGAGGGATTGCTGAATAGAAAGCAAATGGAAAAGATGCTAAAATATGAACAACTGTGCCTTGCTTTACATGAGAAATTTTCTTTGAACACCTCAAATGGAAAAGAAAAATATAACTAGATACCAGAGCCATCTCCTAGGATATAAAAGCCACCTCAGAGGGAGAAACAAAACATCCAGGCTTTTTTTTTTCGGTTTTTCGAGACAGGGTTTCTCTGTGTAGCCTTGGCTATCCTGGAACTCACTCTGTAGACCAGGCTGGCCTCGAACTCAGAAATCTGCCTGCCTCTGCCTCCCAAGTGCTGGATTAAAGGCGTGCGCCACCACTGCCTGGCCAGGCTTTTTTAAAAAACAACAACAACAACAAAAACAAAAAACAAAAACAAGTTTGAAGATGAACAATGAACAAATCTCTTTAAAGTCCGCCCTCCAATGATATGGGTAGGAAAATGTCTTTACTTCCACCAGACCTAATAGTTCAAACAAACAGACCTCACAAGCAGGGGGCTAATAATTGAACACCAGTGATTTCTGATTGTTTAATAAAATCTTGAATAAAAAAATCTATTTTTAAAATTTTCCTGATTGCTATTAGCATTCTAAACCTTTAAAGACAGAAACTACTAACCCAGGACTTTTCAAGAGAAAGGAGTCTTCACTGCAGAACAGCTTCCCAATGCCCCTCCTTAGGACAGCCCTGGGTACCTACGTTCATCACCTGGCCTATGGACCTTCTAGGACGTCTTTCTAATCATCTCCACTCTTCTCAAACACAAACTGAAGAGTTCCTTCCTGGTTCTACATTAGTCCAAGTGTTTCTTTAGAAAACAAATCAATATTTTAGTATAATGATCTTCTCTAGACCATGAATTCCCACAGCAGGCCAAGACCCATTGCTTATGTGTCCAGTTCCTAATTTTCAAATTTAACACTTTTAAAAGTACTCTACAAAGTTTGCTGAATAAGGAAAGAAGCTAAACAAAACAGAATACAGCATGACTCTTATGGGAAGAAAATCTTTTATCAGTATAAAACCTCCCAACATTCCATGTCTTCAATTCTGCTCCTTTCTCTTTAGAAATTTCCCATCAGCCACTGGTTCAAACTGAACAAAACAGTATAACTCCACTTTGGCTTGCAATAGCTTCTAATGAAGTACAGGGAAATTAGTTTGAAGGATCTAGAACATAGTTCAGACTTTCAAGAGCTTGTATTGAGAAGCCAAGACGCAGAAGGAAGTCTGAAATACTTGCTTTTTACATTTAAAAGCAAAAGGCAACAGGGAAAAAAGCTCCACATTTTAAAAGACCCGAAACAGTGATTAGTAAGGAACTTAACTTCATCCACTTCTACTACTTAACAGTCAAAACAGCAGCAGCAGCAGCAGCAGCAGCAGCAGCAGCAGCAGCAGCAGCAGCAGCAGCAGCAGCAGCCGCCGCCGCCGCCCCCAGTTCACAGCCCTCAACTACAGGGAAGAGAGTCCCTGGCCTAAACCCTTTCTCTAATGTTTGTTGTCCAAATCACTTTGCATAGTTATCTGCTTAAAGAACCCTTTGAAGTAAATCTTTGGATAAGGAAGTTTTCTTCATCAGTTTAAGAAAATTCAAAACAATATCACAGTTTAAACTCATTACCATGGAAAGAAAATGCCTCAATCCATGTTTTATAAGTCATTCTTTGGTTACCATGTTACCTTGGTTAGAGTCCCCTGGGTCTTCTATATGAGCAATGACTTTGCTGAGATAAATGTCCTTCTGCTTTTCTAGATCTGACTGTGAGAACATCCTTGAATAAAGCAAACCAGGAAGAAAAACATCCATTAGAACCGGGACTATAGTGCTTTGTAGAAAAGTCACATGTTGGTAACAGGTAAAACATCTAACTTTCAGATCCAGTGAGAGAAAAGACAATGTTAGTTATAGTACAAAACTGAAATCAAGTATAGAGTTTAGAAGTAAAGGAAGAAAAGAACTAAAACACCTGCTAACAAAGAACAACAGAAGGTAAAAATGAAATAGCTCCTTGAGAAAGAAAGCATTTGTTGAATAATTCAAGTTTAGCGAACTTGACTGAGCCACACAGAAAAAGTTGAGTAGGATAGGAGAAAAAACCTTGTAGCTAAATCTGGAAATTTAGGGCAATCATGCACGACCTTGGCAAGAGCAATTTCTTAGTCCTTGCTCATAATGATAATTCTGTATAGAAAGAGTCAGTGGATGAAAATATTGACGTTGTAATTTATTAGTGTTCCAAGCAGCCTGATTTGTGGGTTTTGGTATAATTTCACCCTAAGGAATTCACAAAGTGGGGTTGGAGAGATGGCTCAGCAGTTAAGAGTGCTGGTTGCTCTTCTAGAGAACCTGGGGTTCAATTCCCATTACCCACATAGCAGCACACAACTGTAACTCCAGTCCCAGAGCATCTGATGCCCTCTTCTGGCTTCTGTGGACACATGGCACACAAATATAAATATAGGTAACACACCTATACATGTAAAACAAAAATAAATAAAAACCTCAAAAAAACGAAAAAACTGACGAAGCTTCCCTCAATTATATAGAAAAAGAAAAACAGAGCCCACAAAACTAAAATTTAGTGGCAAATAACCTTATTTGTCTTTTTTAAATGTTTAAATAAGAATACACCGTAAGTGTATAATAAGTCTTTTTTTCAATTTTATTGTAACTGAATCAATCTGACTCAACCTATAAAGTAGCATTTCTAGTACACTCTACTGAAAATGCCCATGTATAGATACTGCCATCTCCTGGCAACAAGAAAGTAAACTAAAAAGATGCCTCAAAACTGCAATCCTAACTAGTATTTGTCCCCAGTAGTACAAGAAGAGAGAAAACCAAGTAATTATCTAAACAATTTTAACCTTTTTTTTGTTAAAATTCTTTCTTACTTCCTATCAAATATGTGATCAGGCCTCCTCATACATGGAAAGTTTGTGTTTATTCAGTGTTTTACTAGTATGTCTTTCAAAATAACCGTGTGAGGCTATAGGAAAGGCACTATTAGCTTCATTTTACTGACACCGAAACTGAAGTGAGAGAATGATTTGCTTTAGATAACACAAACAGGTCGACTCAGAATTTCAAGTTTGCGTAGTCCTCCTGCAAGGCTTCATACCCTACCCCCAAACATAGTAAAGAAGATACTGGGAGAGGAAGGAAAGAAATGAAAGGAGATCACCAGAGCCCAGAATGGCTCTACAGTACGTTACCTGGTTCTGGTCTGCAGAACAGGAATGACTTTGCCCAGTCTTCTCTCTCCTTTCGCCTCCCCTGAATCCTTGTCAAAAGCATGCTGATTTGTTGTTGTTGTTGTTGTTGTTGTTGTTGTTGTTTTCCAGAGCAGAAGGCAAGAATACAATAGGACAGATAATTACTAGTTATATTTTTTATAATTTGCAGCTGTATCATTCAACTGTAAAGATCTCTGTAAGAATATGAAATTTTTTGGGGGGAGAGAGGGGGTTTGAGACAGGGTTTCTCTGTGTAGCCCTGGTTGTCCTAGAACTCGCTCTGTAGACCAGGCTAGCCTCAAACTCAGAGAGATTCCCCTGCCTCTGCCTCCCGAATGCTGGGACTAGAAACATGTGCCACCACTGCCTAGGGAAAATAATCTTTTTTAAAATAAATGATTATCTTTAAATATTACATATAACACACTATGGTAGCATTTAAAATAAAACAGCAATTATAATTTTTAAAAAAGGAAAAAATTTTTTCTGAAGATGAGATTATTTTATACAATACTCATTTAGGAGACAGGGAATCAAGCTCAGAAGCTAATAGAATCTAGAGATACAGCTAACTTCCCTAATACTCGTGAGGCCCTGTTTGGATCTCCAGCATTTAAAAGAAAACCACACATAGAAAAATTAAAAAGTCTGGGCTAGATATGGTGACTCATGTTTGTAATCCCAGCACTCGGGAAGCAGAGGCATGACTGCTGAAAGATCTAGGCAAGTCAAGCTTACAGATTGAATTCCAGGTCAGCCATGTACCAGACACTATAAATACATTATTTCATTAATTCTTGCTGTAATGCGAAGTAACAATTACTCAATTTATAGTTAAGAATTGTCAGGTGGATGGGTACAGCTTAGCAGTACGCATATGACTAGCACACACAATGCACTAGGCTTAATCTCTGTTATCAAAAAAATACAAAAAATAGAGAAGTTTGCTGGGTGTGGTGATAACACTTGACTTTAATCCCAGCACTCAGGAGGCAGAGGCAGGTGGATCTCTGCGTTTGAGGCCAGCCTGGTCTACAGAGTGAGTTCCAGGGACAGCGGGGACTACACAGAAAAACCCTATCTAGAAAAAAAACAAAAAACACAAAAAATGAAAAGGTAAAAGAAGTTTGAAGAAACATCAAAGGTTGAAAAACTAAAGTAATGGTGTCAGTCGGGATTCAAACCCTAATTCCCTTAAATATAAAGTTCTGCTAAACTCAAACGAAATTATCATTATGGTATATGATGTTCACAGGGGAGGTTTTATATATTTACTTTTTAAAAAAAGATTTACTTTATGTATATGAGTAGCTGTAGATGTCTTCAGACACACCAGAAGAGGCCATCAGATCCCATTACAGACGGTTGTAAGCCACCGTGTGGTTGCTGGGAATTAAATTCTAAACCTTTGGAAGAGCAGTCAGTGCTCTTAACCACTGATCCATCTCTCCATCCAGTTTTATACATTTTATATATGGGAGTTAAGTACATAGGAATTCTTTCTGAATGAAAATAACTTCATTTCTACTATATCTTGAAAAAATGTACTTACTCTGTTTGATGAACTGGACACAACTGGAATTCTCACTTCACAACCTGATTTATGAGATCCACTGTTTTTCCTGTTGGGTACCTCTGAATGGTTGGCGATCTGAGAGAACACAGGGGTAGGTTTCTTACTTTCAGGTACATTTTTGTCAGAGGCAATCTGCTCGATGTCACTGTCTGAAGGAGAAGAGAGCCGGGGCCCGTCCCACGCAGAGTTACTGGGACTGACCCCTTCAGGTTCAGTGCAATGTTTACTCTCATTAGGGTGAAGACCGTCTTCTTTTATCTGTTCCTGAAGGGAGGCAGGTTTTTCCGTTTCTTTAGAAGAATCGATCTTGTCTTTATCAAGCACAGGATCACAAACTGTTGGATTAAATGGTGCAACAACAGTTACTTTTATAAGATTCTTTTCAAGTACAAAGTGTCTGTTTAATGATTTACTAGGGGTTGGTCCATGACCAACTGATGTACTTAGTTGAGGTAGTTTGAGGAAGCCAGGGGTTTCAGTTGCTGGTCCCAAGCTGTACAAAGAATTTTCTTGAGTATTGGGTAGAATTTGACTCTTTCTCGCTTTATACTCATTATGCCCACCATCATCGTCCTTCAAGAGCATCTCAATCTCTTCCTCTGTGAAGCTGAAATGGCCGTCATCCTCTTCTCCATCAGAAAACTCCAACAAGGAGTCGTCCAATTCATCTTCATCCGAGGAACCCCAAGAAAATGAAGCATTGTCTTTAGGCAGAAAAGAGGTACCAGAAGACTGTTCAGAAGGTAATAGTGAGCACGTCATATCTGGAAAAATATGAGGAAGTTTTGCTGAAGAACAAGAAATATCTTAAACCAACTTCAATCTACTGTGTGCATAGAGGAGGCATCCTAGGATCTTAAGTGCTGTGCTTGCTCTGTGATTTGTAACTTGAGAAATAATTTGGCAACACCATCTGATCTACTAATCTCACTTCTGAAGTTTATCAGACTGAACTACCTACTACAAATGGAAATTTAACATATAGACCTACCTACTACAAATACACATGGAAACACAAGGATATTCAAATCAGTATTATTCAAAATAGTCAAATACTAGAGGCAACTTAAATGTCCACCTCTAAGAGAAATGTTCGAATGTCAAAAACATTTTTCAACTACTTAAAAGCACAATAAAGTAGACTTATATGTACTACCATAGAATGACTATAATATTCAAGCAAAATATATGTTTTGTGAAATGTTTTAGACATGCAGTTTATACTTTTAAAAAGAAACATGAACTCTCCAGTTCTGGTGACTGACCCTGGAGCCTCATGCATGCTATGCAAGCCCTTGCATCCCCAGGCTATTCCTTACTTTTTAGTTTTAGATAGAGTTTTACTAAGATACCCAGACTAGATCTAACTTGCTCTAAAGTAGTACAACTAGGCCTTCAATTTGTACCTCCTGCCTCAGCCTCCAAAGAAGCTGGGATTCCAGGCTTGTGATCCAACTGAAATGAAACAAACACACACACACACACACACACACACACACACACACACAGTTAAATGAAAATGAAATGTAAAGAAACAGGAGTGGGAAGTAGATAGATAAATGTTGCTGGGTATAGGTGGTTCATGCCTTTAACCCCAGCATTCAGGAGGTAAAATCAAGTGAATGTCATAGTAAGCTAGAGCTATACAGTGAGACCCTGTTTCAAAAAACAAAAATTAAAAAAGATATCTTGCATACTGTGAAGAGCTGCTGGAGCAATCTCTGCCTTTGCCACGAGATCCTGCTGGCTGTTTCTTTCAGGAGACTTGTCAAAGTGATTGACTCCCACCTTCCTGCAGGCACAAAGAAAATTAAAGGATCTTCTCATCACTTTCAACCCTGATAATTACAAAGTCAACTGCATTATGCTTCAAGGTGTTCCATCTATTAATTTTGATCTTGATTTTTTTTTAAATATCAGCAAGTTGGATTATTTTCAGTGAAGAACACCAAAGAAAAATCTTTAGAGGAAAAAATTATGCAACTAAGAACTGGTTTAGTTCCTCCCAACAACTGGCACTTTCTCATGACTACTGTCTGCTTTAGTTGAGTAAATAAGGACTAGGAGTCCTAAGACCTAAGATCTGGCTCTGCCAATAACAAGTCCTAACCATTTAGTCACTTAACCATTTGGACTTGTTCCTTGTAAAAATAAAAAAGGGTTGGAGAAGGAGGATAAGGCCATGTCAAAGATCTTGACAAATGGCACATGCCTTTAATCCCAGCACTTGAGAGGCAGAGGCAGGTGGATTTCTGAGTTTGAGGCCAGCCTGGTCTACAGAGTGAGTTCCAGGACAGCCGGGGCTACACAGAGAATCCCTGTCTTGAAAAACCAAAAAAAAAAAAAAAAAAGATCTTACCAAATTCTAAAAATTATAACCACTCCAAAAACCAATCAAGTCTCTTCCTCATTATATATATATATATATATATATATATATATATATATAATACAAAGAAAAAGTCAGCAAAGATATAAATACAAAAATTGTTGCTTATTATCAATTACAATTACAGAGACAAGTGTCAACATCATTCAACTCTTTTTCTACATGAATGTTTACTTGGTAATTAAAACCTAGTGTGGTGGTTAGGGAAGTGACTGAGTAGTGTTTGCTTAGCATACATAGTGGGCTGGGATTACTGGCACACACCACTATACCTACGTTATATGGTACTGGGGATCCAGTGGAGGGCTTTGCTCATGCTAGGCAATTGCTTGTTTTTTGAGGTAGAGTCTCATATAGTTGAGGCTGGCATCCAAATCACTATGTAGTGGAGTGGAACTCCTGATCCTCCTCTACCTCCCAAGTGCTAGGGTCACAGGAATGTACCTCTTTACCTGGCTTCCTTTAGAGCTGGTTTGTTTGTTTGTTTGAGACAAGGTTTTTCTGTGTAGCCCTGGCTGTCCTGGAACTTGATCTGTAGACCAGGTTTGCCTCGAACTCATAAGAGATCTAGCTGCCTGTCTCTGCCTCGTAAGTGCTGTGATTAAAAGTGTGACCCACCAGCTGCCACCGAGCCCCTTTTGGCTTTTCCAGACAGGGTTTCTTTCTTTGTGTAGCCCTTACTATCCCGAACTCGATTTGTACACCTGGTCTGGAACTCAGGATTCACCTGCCTCGCTGTTTATAGCTTTCTAAACTAAAATTTCCTTCACTAACTAACCCCCATACCACATCTTAATTTTCAGTAACTTTCAGCTTTAATTCATACATTCCTTAAGCAATAATTTTCCAAGCCACAACCATCAAACAACTAAGCTACATACTTTGTCTCTATGACTTTTAAGAAATAAAGATGATTCCCAATCTCCCAGAACATACACACATTTATTTATTTATTTATTTATTTATTTATTTATTTATTTATTTATTTTTGGTTTTTCAAGACAGGATTTCTCTGAATAGCCTTGGCTGTCCTGGAACTTGCTCTGTAGACCAGGCTGAGTTCGAACTCACAAAGATCCACCTGCCTCTGCCTCCTAAGTGCTGGGATTAAAGGCGTGCGCCACCATGCCAGGCAACATGTTAGCCAGAAAACACCAAATATTAAGTTCTAATATAAGAGAATATTAAATGGTATAGACAATAAAGCACTAAAAAGAAAGGAGGGGAAAATACAGCATTTTATACTTAGAGGGGTTCTAGTTAACTCTGAAGTGTGATGGGCCAGGCATAGGGGTACATGCCTTTAATCCTAGCACTCAGGAAGAGGCAGGCAACCTTTAAGTTCAAGGTCAGATGATCTGCAGAGTGAGCCAAACAAAGCTATAGTCTTAAAACATATCGCTTTGTTTTTGTTTGTTTTTTGACAGCAGAAACAGTGCTTACTTTTAGAAAAGTGCAGGTTTTATTTTTTGTTTTTTAAGTTAAAAAAAAAAACAAACAAAACCCTTGTGCCAGCTGCAGTATATTTTACTTGCCTCCACAGTCATCTAGCAAATGTCAAAAGTAGAATCCAAAACCTAGGCCTTCTAAATTTAATATGCTTGCTAATATACTATAGAGTATGTAGATACTAAAGACAGATTTTTTTATTACTTGGAAAAATAATTTAACCTATCCTAAAATGCATCAGAAGCTGCCCTAGGTCTCTCAGATGTCATCCATCATCCAGAGACACAAAATTGGCTCTTTTGAGCTCCTCTCATAATGTCCCAAATGGCAAAAAAAACAATATCATACTCATAAATACAAAGAGACAAATACATTTTAACTCATACAAATCATTCTCTTTGTAACTTTAGTTCCTGAATTTCAAAAATTCTTTTTAGTAATTAAACTTAAAACATGAAAGTAAGCCTGGCATGGTAGTGTTATGCTTTTTTTTTTTTTTTAAAGATTTACTTATTTATTATATGTAAGTACACTGTAGCTGTCTTTAGACTTTTTTCTTCTCGCTCCAGCCCCGCTCGCTCCACTGTAGCTGTCTTCAGACACCCCAGAAGAGGGCATCAGATCTCATTACCGATGATTGTGAGCTATCACGTGGTTGCTGGGATTTGAACTCACGACCTTCGGAAGAGCAGTTGGTGCTCTTAACCACTGAGCCATCCCTCCAGCCCTAGTGTTACACCTTTAAACCCAGCACTCAGGAGGCAAAGTCAGGTGGATCTCTGTGAGTTTGAGGCCAGCCTGGTCTATGCTGAGAATTCCAGGACAGCCAGGACTATAGAGAAAGACCCTGTCTCAAACAAACAAACAAACAAACAATTTGTAAGTAACATAACTAACTTCCATGGCCACCACTCAGCCCTCCTCCCCCATCTACCAACCCCACTGGGAATCTCTTACTCCAGCCTTTTCTCCTTTACTAGATTATTTTGAAATAAATCTCAGCTATCACACCATTTTATTTATAAATAACAATTCCTTATCCTAAAATATCCTGCTCAGGGGCTGGAGAAGTGGCACAATGGTTAAAAGTGCTGGCTGTTCTTCTAGGGGACCTGGGCACTATTCCCAGCACCTGCATGGTGGTTCACAACTATTGTAACATGGTGCACAGACATACATACAGGCAAAACATCTATACACATAAAAAATAATAAAAAATTTAAACTCCTGCTCAATTTTCCAATTATCTTATTCATATTTTTCAGGCTTAAGGAAAAACAAACAAATAAGGCCCATAAAATGCAATAGGCTTGTATGTCTTCTAAAGATTTCCTACCTTTTCCCTACTGTTAAAGAAAGTTTCCATGAATATATACAGATATTACAAAATTATTAAAAATATTTCAAAAATAAGAAACACCAAATTCATGATAGCAATAACTTCTGGTAGTGGCAAGGAGACATGATTAGCTTCAGTCTATCTATAATGTTTTGGTTTCTTTGAGTCGAGGTCTCATGTAGCCCAGGCTATCCTGATATTTGCTATGTAGCCAAGCATGTCCTGAACTCCTGATTCTCCTTCCTTGTTTGCCTCACAAGTCCTAGAACTACAGGTACCAGACCTGGCTTTTTTTTTTTTTTTAAATCAGTAGAGATGGAAGATAAACCTGGACAGTAAGTATAACTGTAATTATTACTATGCTACCTTACTTAATTTTTTTGTCTGAAATATCTAATAAAACAATACTCTTAGAAGATGGCTAGCTGTCTTGGTGAGTAAAGGTACTTAACCCACAAGTCTGGATATCTGAATTTACTCTCTAGTACCCATATAAAAATAGAAGAACTGACTGATTTTCTCAGACCTCCACTTCTACACCATACACATGCACAAAAACTCACACACCATACATACATACATACATACATACATACATACACATATACAAATTAGTGAAAAAAAAGTTTTGGTTTTGGTCTTTTTGAGACTCAGTCTCACTATGTATCCCTGATTGGCTTGGTACTCACTATGTAGACCAGGCTGGCGTAGGTGGATGGGTTGACATACACCTTTAATCTTATCACTCAACTGGCAGAGACAGATGGATCTCTGTGAGTTCAATGCCAGCCTGGCCTACATTGTCAGTTCCAGGCCAGCCTGGGCAACAGAAACCCTATCTCAAAAAGCAAACCACAACAACAATGAAAATTAAGTTATAAAGCCAACGTGAAAGATATACCAAATGCACCATAAGTATCAAATACTCTCCACCTATAAAATAGGGAACCTCACAGTCCAGTAGCCTCATGAGGTTATTACAAATATTAACAGGAACATAAGGTACTTAGTACACTAGCTATGGTTATTTCACCCCATCGATCCCACCCGAAGAGCCGTAAGCACAGGAATGGTAGGAAAAAGGCAAAACTGGCAAGAAACTTCCCCAGACACAGTTTAGAAATTATTCAGTATGATCTACTTAGTGAAGCATTTAACCACATTATCATTAAACTAATTTAAGACCAGACTGGATGGATAACTGAAATATCAGGTAAATTCTTCAAATAAATGGCCCATTAAGTAGTTTGTATTAGAGGCACTGGGCTAAAATTCAAAGACCTCAGCAATTCACTTGAAGTCTCTGAACTTCAATATAAATGAGACACTCATCTGAAAAAGGCAGACATAATGGCACCACTCACTTATCTGTATTTCCAGAATGTTGCTGGGGGAGGCAAGAGGATGAGGAGTTCAAGGCTATCTGAGGCTCCATTTCAAATTCCAAACCAGTGAGCCAAAGGTGGGAGAGAAAGGGAAGTGTTTGTGATAAAGTCAATTTGAATTTTCAATGGAGGGAAGCCTCCCTTCAAATGAAAATGAAATTCTTGCAAGACATGGAGGCATTCACCTTTAATCGTAGCACTTAGGAGACAGAGGCAGGTGGAGCTCTGAGTTCCAGGCCAGCCTGGTCTACACTTCGAGTTCCAGGCTAGTAGTGGTACATAGTGAGACTGTCTCAAAAAAATTCATAATCACCGTAATAATCATAAACACCCTGAAGTTCTTAAGTTTCACAACTACCTCTCTTCCATACTACCACCACCTGCCGTTCTTGGCACTTGCCTGCTAAATCTTTCAAATATGGAAGCTTGTTAATTTTTCAGGGAAGAATACTTACCTATCCCCAATTTCTCTTTAATTCTGCTCCACATCTCTGTGTGACCCTATTCTGTCCTTCCACTTCCCTCACCTGTCCACCCCCTTCTTCACACTTTAGTGTACCACCCCCTCTCTGTTCTCTAACCTCCTGGTTGCAACCTCAGAAACTGGTTCCCCCATCTATTTTTATCTTACCTCAGAAAACCTATTGCCTTCGTGCACAAAGCCTCATTCTATTCAGGACAGTAAAAACGCCAATGCCAAATGTATACTACACATCCTCGTTCAAGGTTCTAAAACCAAAACCACTACCCAACTGGGTCTGATATGCAGGGCCAAAAGCAAGGACCATTTTGCAAAAGAGGGGACTTCTCATTGGCCTTTGATTTCTAAACTCTTCAAAACACAATACACGTGAAGCAATCAACATACACACAAAAAAGGGCTGTATCACTAAAATGAGCTCCCCCCCCAAAAAAAATTTTTTTAAACAAAGTGAACTGACAATTATCTGAAAGATTTTTGCGACTCCCTCTGTGCTAACTGCAAACACTGTAAAATGGAAAGACAACCCTGTCTGGAAATCTCTGCTTTAGGTAACAATCCCCCTAGACTAGGGAGCAAGAATTCCCACACAGGCCCAGGCAGCAGATTTTTCTAAACTGAAGCAACAGGTTTCTTTTATAAGAATAGTCTATTAAAGCCTGGGGCTCCTAACAACCACGGGGGGGGGGGGCAAAAAAACAAAAAATGAGGGCAACCGGTAAACTACGTCCTCATTTGGTGGCCCTCTTCAGGGCTCATCCCGAGGTGTCTGTAGCATTCCCTGCGGCCCTGGATGAAAAACAGCAAGGGTGGCCCAGGGATGCCTTTCAAGAATGCTGCGGGCCTCCGTCTTGGGGACACTGCCCGCCGCGCCCAGGGCCTTTGCACTTCCCTCCTCCCACTCGGGAGAGCGAGTTCTCGCCTCCCCGCGGATAGCGGGAGAAGCGCGTGTTTCCTCCGTGCCCCTCCCCCCAGGGGCGACACAGGTCCCCGCCGACACCGCCAGTGCACCCAACCTCCGGGGACAGACGTCGACAGCCACACCTCGGCAGGCTGCGGCCGGCAGTCGCCGGGAGTGGGTCGCCCTCTCCCGCCACGACGCACCGCGGGAAGCCCGCCATCCCCGCTCTCCCTAGCAACACCCTGGCGTGGGGAGAGCACTGGGAGAGAAAGACCTCCTTCCCCCACTGGCAGGGCCGGCGGACCTCGCATGCGGCCCGAGGACCTGACAGCTCCCTTTTCCTCAGCAGGATGAGGGGCGTCACTCGCCCACGGAGGTGGAGGTGGGGGGCAGGGACAACCTCCCCGCCCGCCATCACCTGAGGAGCGACAATCAGCCCTTCCCTCAGCGAGACGAGCTTCTCCACTCCTCCCGGGGGCAGATGATGTACGCGGCCCTGTGGAGAAGCAACAGGCGCCCCCGACCCCTTGTCTAGACGACGGACGCCGACCCCTCGTCCCTCCCGCTCTTCACCTCCGGAAGCCGGGCCAAAGCCTGGGCGAGCCGCAGCACCTCACTCCGCCCCCTGCGCCATTTTATCGCCCCCTTCACGACCTCCCCCACCCCGAGGCAGCGGGGCCAACACCAGGGGGAGGGCAAGCAAACAGTGATTGGCAGGAAACCGCCCCGCCCCTGAGAGGGTTGCGTCTTGGGCAGCCTTCCTAACCCCGCCCCCCGCTCCACCTACACTGTTTTGATGGTTCCGCCCCTTCCTGTTTCATCGATTCTTTCGACTTTCTGCTGCTCCTGACTCGGGGCTACTCCAGGGGAGGGGGAGAGGATCTAGGCCTAGCAAGAGGAGCTACGAGCTCAGCTGATGCAACCTGACGGTACTAGAGTGGCAGTTCCCGGCACGCGGAGACGGCGGCGAACGAGGAAAGGGCGCGGGTGCCGGCTGAGCGCGGGAAACAGAGAAAGCGGAGCCATGGGAGATGCTCCAAGCCCCGAGGAGAAGCTGCACCTTATCACCCGGAACCTGCAGGTCAGGCCTTGGGGATGGGATGCGCCGTTGGGTACTGAGGAATCGGAGTCCTGTGATTCCCGAGACCAATCCCTAAATGAGTGGGGCCGCGGTCTCCGCGCCTAGGCGGCTCTAAGGCCCCCTCTGCTAGTTGATCAGTAAGTCAGTCAAGCACCCATCCTCAGGGTGCAAAAGAAACTACAACTGGCTCACCCTTTGTGCGCACGTATCTTGTGCTGTAGTCATTCTGGGGCTGGGAACCTCATTCCACCCTATTATATGCCGGGAGCACTGCTAGTAGACTCTAGGGAGTCAGGGCCATGTCCTCCCTTTAAAAAGACTCGTAACCCAAACCACTTAGATAAAGCAAGTACTGAAAGTTCCTATGACTAGAGTCCTGAAAAGAAATGGGAGCCGGCTGGCTGAAGAGATGGCTCTAAGATTAAAAGCATGTACTACTGTCGCAGAAGACCCGGTTTCAGTTCCCAGCACCCATGTCAGGCTGCTCGGCACGGCCTACATCAGGGCATCTGATGTCCTCTTCTGACTTCCATGGGGGCGTGTGTGTGTGTGTGTGTGTGTGTGTGTGTGTGTGTGTGTGTGCACGCGCACGCGCGCGCTCGCTCACAAATGCATTTCAGACAGATGGAAGACCCGAGGGGAGCAAGACTTTTGTGGTTCAGAGAGAAGGCTGGGCGTGTGGCTCCGTGGTAAAGCACGTGTGAGGCCCTGAACTCAGTCTTCAGAGCCCTCACACACCCTTACTCCAAGAAGCCTAATTTACTTGGAGTAGAGCGTGTTCATTACCTCAACCGCCTTCCTTCTCTGAGCCATCTCTTTAGCCAGCTCTCTCCCATTACTTTTCAGACCTGCAGTCATAGAACTTTCTGAGAAAGGCCTTCCTTGCCAGCCGAACTGACTCCATCCCTGCCTGCCGGTGCCTCTGATGTTCCTCCACAGAACCTATCACTGTCATTTGACTTATTCTTTTAAGAGAGGCAGGTAGGAGCCAGTCATGAGGCCCTTGTAAACTTTGTTTTACAAGCCAGATAAAGACTGGACTAGAATTATGCTAAGGGCGGTTGCACCCCCAAGCTTTTTTTTTTTTTTTTTTTTTTTTTTTTTTTTTTTTAATTTACCTATCCTGGGTGTGGTGGTACATGCTGCCTGTAATCTCAATACCTGGGAGTCAGAGACAGGGGGATAACTGCAACTTGGAGCCCAGCCCTGTTTACATAATGAGTACCTGGCTAGGTAGGGTTCTATACCGAGACCCTGTCTCTAAGAATAGTCACCTCTTTGAAGGGTACATTTTAAGTCAATTCTTGTATATCCACAAGGTTAAACTATTAGAATGTTTTTATTCCCAAGTCCCCACCCCCACCCCCCGAACCAACCTGAGCATGGTAGCACATGCCTGTAATCCCAGCATTTGGGAAGTGGAAGCAAGAAGATCCAGAATTTAAGGCCACTTTCGGGTTACATAGCTGAATTCAGGGTCATCTTGGGCTGCACAAGATCCTGTTTCAGTGAAAAAGAAAAAGAAAAAAAACTTGGACCATTAGCTATACTACCTACCTGTTATTCATCCTTGTCCCCCAAGTACTGATCTGCTTTCTGTCCGTACATGTGTACCGCTCCCGGGCAGTTGTGATGACTAGAGTCAGATGAGATGTGTCACACAAGCGTGATTTTGTTTCTCTCAGAATTTCACTCCTCATATTTTCTTCTTCACTCCCTTGCCCCCCCACCACCCCCCGTCTCTCCGTTTCCCTGTGGTCTCCTCATTTCCCTTTCCTGTCTCCCTTCCTTTCCTAATATAGTCTGTCCTCCCTTCCACCTTCTCCTCATCCCACTGGCCTACTCTGACCTTTGGTCTCTTCCAGGAAACTGCTTCCATTACAGGAAGGACTCTGGTGTGTGGGAAAGAATGAGAGGGAAACAGACACCTGAGAACAAAGGCACCCTGAAGGCAGAGACACTGAGACAGATGGCTCTGCTCTTTATTTATTGTATTTTGGCTTTCGAGACAAAGTAAACCTTTTTTTAAAAAAAGAAAATCAGGGACAAGAGAGACGGCTTGGTGGTTAAGAGCACTTGCTGTTCTGACACTCATATTAGGTGTCTTATAGGCACCTAAAGGGATCTAATGCCTCTGGCTTCTGCGGGCACCTGCACTCATACACAGATACGCATAATTAAAATAGAGTAAGTCTTTAAAAAGAAAAGAAAATGACACCTACTGCCAGCTACCAACGATCAGGTCAGATATCTGGGACCTAGGAACCTCTTGTCTCCTCTCTCTTAAGCCTGTACCTCAGGCTAGCAGTAGTTGGCTCTGGTCTACCTTCAAGAAAGAAGCCAAAATTTGAATTCTCTACTTCTCGCCCTGTGTCTTCTGTCTGTCTAGGTTGTGGTCTGTGACCTGTCTGTCATCTTTCTGGTGTGTATCTGATGTCTGTTCCTGTTGCCTGTCCCTGTTACTCTCTGTTTACTGGACAGCACAGAAATATGGCACAGGAAGGGAATGAAGGACACTTTACTAGACAGATCTTTAGCAGCGTTTTACAAAGGAAGGATTTATTTCATTGACTCAGAAGAGTGCTCAAAGCCTTACACAGTTGTTATCAACATATAACCACATGTTGCCTGCAACATTTATGGGGGTGGTTGTTGCTTTCTACTTATTCGCTGCCATCAGCAAATGACTAACACACACACACACACCACACACGCGTGCGCACACGCACACACTTCTGGGTCAGGGGCATGGGAGTGTAGAACTTACAAGTAAAGCTCTGAATTTAGCGTGGGTCATGAAAGCTGACTGCGTGGGGAATCCAAGGCAGGTAAGGTTGGTTACGTTGTTCTCTTACAGGCAAGTTAAACTTACAGGGCTGAGTACTCAGTAGGACAGCAGAGTGGGTACAAGGTAATCTCAAGGCACTCCACTGCTAGGTCTAGAAAAAGGTCTGTCTGTTTGAGAGCAGGCGGTATTTTCAGAAGCAATTATTACTACACGGTCTCTACATAGTTTCAGACACCTGGCTTTGCTTAAAACTTTTGTTTTGGGGCACAAATTGCTGAGACAGCTCAGCAGTTAAAGAGCATATACTGCTCTTGCATAGGACTCAAGTTAGTTTCCAGAACCCACATCCCTAGCTAACAACTCCCTGTAACTCCAGCACCAAGGGGCTGACTCTAGGCTTCAAAGACACTTGTACACACCAATATGCATACATACATACATACATACATACATACATACATACATACAATTTAAAGAAATAAAATAAATCATTAAAAATTGAAGCTAATGCCCATTTACCATTCCTAAAATACTAAGTAGGAATGGTTGTTAATAATTGTACTAAAATCTGTTTTTCCCTAACTTTTGGCATTTGAGATAGTTTCTTATATAATCCAGGATAGCCTCCAGGAATTACAGGAATACGCCTTACCACACACCTGGTTTTATGTGGTGATGAGACGCAAACTCAGGCTTTCTCCGTGTTAGGCAAGCAGGCTACCACCTGAGCCACATCTCCAACCATGTTTAAAACTTACAAAAGCCATCCAGTGATGTTTACCTGTAATGCTTTGAAGCAACTGAAGGGAATAATTTGGGCAGAATGTGGGAATAGGGACTAAACATAATATAGCTGTGTTGGTAAGGGCTTGCCCAGTGTGACGAGCAGGGCTGATAGGCTATAGGACACTCAGCAGTTAGAATGTCCACATGAGGTTTGTCTTTCTTAGCTTCAGCTAACCAGCACCAATTGTCCCAGTAGTCTTCCACCGGGCTTATTCTGGACTCTAAAGCCAGAGCCACAGGCTGAAGCTGCCATATTCTGCTGCTTGCTGGAGCTGGAACGTGCATAGCCCCCCACCCCTTATTCTATTACCAACTTTCTGTTTTCTAACTCCCTCGCTGTCTAAATTTGGCTAACTTGGACCTTGCTCTGTAGATTGACCTTGAACTCAGAGATCTGCATGCTGGGATTAAAGGCGGATACCACCGTGCCTGGATTTAAGCCTTTCTTCACCTAGAACTTGCTCTGTCCCAGACTGGCCTTGAACTCAGAGATCTGCTTGGTTTTGTCTCCTGGGATTAAAGCTGTGTAGTACCATGCCTGGACCTAAATTTAGCTGCGTACGATCTTGCCCCAGAGTCCCTCTCCCTTAATTCAATTTAATATCTTTGAAAATAGGACTCAGCTCCATTTCAATTCCTGGAGCCCCTTTAATATTCAAACCATGTATTTTATATTTTTTCTTTCTAAGCTTGCTATGCTTTTTCAAAACCTTCTTTGATGAGACTTAACCAGAGAACAAAGTCTATGGTGGGCATTTCTGAGACTTCCCTTGTCAATGCAATTAATCTGAGTCTCTTCACCTTAGCCTCAGGCAGAATCTGCAGACTAGGGCAAAAGTAGTCTCTAGGACACATACTGAAGTTCTTCTCCACTGAAACCTCTTGGGCCAGGTCTGCACAGTTCAAATCACTCACAGCAACAAAGTCTTCCATATTCCTACTAGGATGGCTCACTGAGCCCCACCTAAAACATTCCATGGCTTTCCAAATCCATGTTTTCCAAACAAAAACATGGTCAGGCCTATCACAGCAATGCCCTAATCCCTGGTACCAGCTTCTCTCTTAGGGTTTTATTGCTGTGAACAGACACCATGACCAAGGCAACTCTTATAAGGACAACATTTAATTGGGGCTGGCTTACAGGTTCAAACCATAACAGTACTTTAGGAGCAAGCTTGACCTGCGTCCTTCAACTGTGGCAAGCTAGGAGATTGGGACTTTTGGAAGTTCTAGGAAGGTCCTTTAAAGCTTCAGCCATCAACTAGAGCTGACAGACAGGCATGTGTGTTTTAACAAGTGTGTGTGTGTGTGTGTGTGTGTGTGTGTGTGTTCGCACGCATGTGCGTTCGCGCGCGCGCGCATCTGTCTACACACCAGAAGAGGGCATCAGATGTCATGGGACTACAGTTATAGACAGTTGTGAGCCACCATGTGGGAAACTGAACCCAGGACCTCTGGAAGAATAGCCAGTACTCTTAACCACTGAGCCACCTCTCCAGCCCCTAGTTATGGTTCTTAAACTCTTTGGGTGTGTCAGCGCCTGGCTTTACAGTCTCGCTGTTTAAACATAACTATTTTTTTTCTGTTAACAGTCAAAGCCTTCTGTTCCCATTGTTTGTAAATATTTTTCTCCTTTTACAACAACATTCTTTAAGTCAAAACATGTTACATTCATTTTTTCAAAACAAACTTAGTTCAAAACAGTGTAACATGTTTCCAACATAGTTTCCAAGTTACACAAAAATGGTTTCACTCACCTTAGCATACACAAAGGGTTGATGCCTAGCCAGGCATGGCGTGGGGCTACACCCCTGTAATCTCAGCCCTCAGGAGGTAGAGGCAAGAGGATCAGAAGTCTGAGACGAGCTTAGGTTATATGAAGCATAACAAAAAGGAATGTAGAATCAGATGAGCCTTGCTGACGTCTCAGCAGAAAAAGAAGCGGGAAACTAAGAGTAAGGAAGACAGAAGAAGAGTGAGTTTCAGGCAGGAGGACTGAACGATGTTCACTAACTGCCTGGGGTCCTCTGTGAACTCAGAAGAGTGTGGAGCTCGCTGGAATGGGGCGGAAGCAAATGAGACCAGAGGAGAGGGCTAAATTAAGAAGATGCCTCCAGGGACTGATGAGGTAATTCACCAGCTGCTCTTCCAGAGTACTAGGTTTGATTCCTGTCTCCTACATGGAGGCTTACAACCATCTAGAACTCTGGTCCCGGGGCATCTGACACCCCCTTCAGGCCTGCTGGGTCACTGTACACGTGTGTCCACAGACATATATGCAGGCAAAACACCCATACTCATGAGATTTAAAAGGAAAAACATTTTGTTGAGGTGGCTACAAAAGGAAGCGGGGAGGGGGGGTGTAAAAGGAAACTGAGGGGGTCAGGAAGGGGAAGACGGGTAACCTTGTGTACTCACATCCTAACATCAGGGTCATTTCCTGGAAGAGACACTAGCAGCAGCAAGAAGAGCTTAGGTTGGCTCTCAGCACTGAGAACATGTCTGGACTCAGTGACATTTGCCTACAGGCTCTGAGCTTGAACCCCAGTGACACACGGCTTTGTTTGCAGGGTAAAGGATGAGCAGGGAGGGGAGTCAACACTAAACCATCTCTTCTGCTTCCACAACAGGAGGTTCTGGGGGAAGAGAAGCTGAAAGAGATACTGAAGGAGCGAGAACTTAAAGTTTACTGGGGCACGGCCACCACGGGGAAGCCACACGTGGCTTACTTTGTACCCATGTCCAAGATTGCTGACTTCTTGAAGGCAGGGTGTGAGGTGAGAACCCAGGCTGTGAACTAAGCAGTTGTCATTAAATAACCCTAAGAAAAACTTAACAAGAGTGGGGGCAGGGAAGCGGGTGGAAACAACGAGGGCCAATTTACACTTTGGTGGCCTCTTAATGTCTCTGTCAAGGTAACCATCCTGTTTGCGGACCTTCATGCCTACCTGGACAACATGAAAGCTCCCTGGGAACTTCTAGAACTTCGAACCAGTTACTATGAGAATGTGATCAAGGCAATGCTGGAGAGTATTGGCGTGCCCTTGGAAAAGCTCAAGTTTATCAAAGGCACAGACTACCAGCTCAGCAAGTAAGCTCTTGATCGCTCCTCGGAGACCTGGTGTTCCTTGCTAATTACAGGGCTGTGGAGTCTAGGTACTCTTTAAATTTGGGTCGCAAGCTACTTGGTACTACCTGTTATGGACTATTAAGCAGTTTATACCCTTTGTTGGTTTAATCCACCCAACAAAAATATACGTGGCTCAGAAACACCTAGGTACTGTTCTGTTTGCTACAGATCCAAACGTAGCCCTAACAGAGCCTCCGCCTTGGAGTGCATAGCCCTTGGGAAAGGGGTGAGAAACACCCAGCCTCCCTCTCTTTCAGCCTCAGCAAATAATGATAGAAGAAATGTGAGAGGAGGTTCTCTGTCTTCTCTGTCTTCTTCCCAGCAGTCCTTACTGTGGTGGTACTTGGGATGCTGTATCATCTCACGTCAGGAACATGGTACATGGGATGCTGTGCTATCTCATGTCAGGGACAGATTTGGACATTTGTGGCTTTTGACATAGAGGGAGGCACCCTGAGATACCAAGAGGTATCTCTACCTTAAAATAACTGCTGTCATGTATGCACCTTTGCTTGTGAGAGTCAGTTTTAAATACACAAATATTGAGTGTTAAAATATGCTCTTAGGATGTGTAGAACAGTGTCTGAGAAATGGAGCAAAAGTGACTGCTTGGCCCTGGGAGAGTTAGGGTCTGTGAGCGGGTGCAGTGAGACAGTCTAAAGAGTGAATTACGTTAAAACGAAGGCTTCCTAAGCCAGTCGGTAGCACCCGGCTTTAATCCCAGCAGTCGGAGGCAGAGGATCTCTGAGCTTAAGGACAACCTGGTCCTCAGAGCAAGTTTCAGCAAGCTTTTGGGGGTGTGGCAATGGCTCTGTGGGTGAGAACGCTTGTTTTTGCAGAGGACCTAGTTTAACTCCCAGCATCTACATGGTGGTTCACAGCCATCTGACCCAGGGGATCTGGTGCCCTTTTCTGACTTCTGTGGCACCAGGTACACATGTGGTACATATACATACATATATGCAGTCAAAATACTCATACACTTAAGATAAAATAAATCTTTAGAAAAAGAAATACTTAAGAGTATTAAGTACTTAAGAGCACTCACTACTCTTTAGTAGTTAAAAAGCACAAGACTTAAGCCAGGCATGGTAGTGCATGGTCTAATCCCACCACTTGGGAGGCAGAAGCAAGTGGCTCTCTATGAGTTCAAGGCCAGCTTGGTCTACAAATCAAGTTCCAAGCCAGCCAGAGCTACATAGTGAGACCCAGTCTCAAATAAACAAACAAATTAATTAATTAATTAATTGATTAATTAATTAAACATGTAGATTACTTAATAATTAAACTCTGAGTCTCAAAGGATGATGGTGGAGCATATACTTGCCATTTATAAAGTAAGTCCTAGGTAGAATTTCCAGCATTCTCCCATTTCAAATTAAGACTTCCACCTCATCAAAAGTAAAATTTAAAAAAATATCAAGCCATAGGCTGAGGTGTAATTAGCACACAAAAATTCTTGGTTTCAATCTCATACATGCACACACATACACACACTATAACTGGCCAAAATCCTTATGACATATACAACTGGCCAAAAATTAATATCCAGTATTTCAAAAATTATAGAATCAGTGGGGCATAGTAGTACACACCTTTAAACCCAACACTCAAGAGGCAGAAACAGGCTAATTTTTTATGAGTTCAAGATTAGTCTGATCTACATAGTTCTAGGCTAGCCAGACCCTTTTTGTGAAAAACCCTGCCACAATAAGTAAGTGTGTGTGTATATATATATATTAATTACAGTCAATTTTTTTTAATTGAGTCACTCCAGGGAGAAGGAGAAAGGCTCACTTGCATATTCCCTAGAATTCTCCAGTGTCTAGTAATCATATGGGAGGGAAATAACAGCCCCTGGTTGTTAGTCAAAGAATGAAGATTACGATCCTAGTGAGAAATCACAATGTAATAACTAAATGGGCAAAGTTTTTAAATCGCAAAAATGAGGTAATAAAATTGACAGAATCACTTTGGGAAATACTTTGGCATTATCCACTGCAGTTCGAGGTGTAAATCCGTATTACCCTGGCACCCAGGCCGTGTGCCCATGTATACCAGTATAGGCACACTGCTTACAGACACAAGTGCAAAGCTGGGAACAGCAGCAGGCTCAAGAAAAGGGTTCCTCTAAAGAAGGCGGGTCAGGGGAGGACACTGGGTGCTGCAGAGGGGTGACTAGTCATTTTCCTTAAACTGCATGATAGGTGCTGTCCTTTGTATTATTTGTTCCTTCCTTATCTTTTTAGGTTTGTTTTAATGAGTGTTTTGTCTGCATACATATGTGCACAGCTCTTGCATGCCTGGTGCCCACAGAAGTCAGAAGAGGGCATCAGTGCCCCTGGAACTGGAGTTATATATGGTTGTGAGCCTCTGTGGAGGCACTGGGAACGGAACTCAGGTCCTCTGCAAGAACAAGTGCCCTTAATCACTGAGCCACCTCTCCGGCCAGTTCATTATTCCTTACACACACTTTAAAACATTTTTTTAAGCTCTGGAAGGAAGATTGGGAAACTGTAGTATTTTCTGGCTAGGGATTCCAGAAGAGAAAGGGGGGTGGAAAAGATGCAGTGCGCCACGAGATAATAGCTGGGCGTGTTTCAGAAGCAAAGGGAAAACTAGGACTTGAAGTAATGGTTTGGATGGAGGGACAGATCCAGCGCTGTAGAAGCAGCGTGACGGTGCTCTCTTCAGAGTGTGCTAAGGTCAGGGCAGTGAAGTAACGTGCTGTCCCGGGACCCTGACGCCTGCCTCACAGCTCTCTCTTCCTCTCTTCAGAGAGTACACACTGGATGTGTACCGACTGTCCTCTGTGGTCACACAGCATGATGCCAAGAAAGCGGGGGCTGAGGTTGTGAAGCAGGTGGAGCACCCTTTACTGAGTGGTCTGTTGTATCCCGGCCTGCAGGTGGGTAAGAGAGTGCGGCAGCCCGCTACCTTTGCGGACTCTTTCTTCACTTTCCCTTTCTTTCTATTTTTATTTCTTATGCGAATTGCTGTTCTCCCTGCATGTGTGTCTATATTATGTTGGAGCCCTTGGAACTGGAGTTACAGATAGTTATGAGCAACCATGTGAGCGTTGCGAGTTGAACCTGGGTCTTCTGGAAGAGCAGCCAGGGCTCTTAACCACTGAGCCATCTCTCCAGCCCTCTGCACTGTTTCTAAGGACTGGACGCAAGCCTCTCAGGGCACTGGTTGTACCAGCCTCGGCTAAAAAGTGAGTTCCAGGATGGCCAGAGCTGTTACACAGAGAAACCCCATCTCAGAAAACAAACAAAACAAAACAAACATTTAGCTCTTTAATCAAATAGTTTCGTTTTCTAGTTCATGGTAATCGTGTGGCTACTACAAGCTCGGGCAGCACTGACATGGAATGTCGTCTTCGTTACAGAGAGTTCTATTGGTCGACTCTTTACTCAGCCTCCGTGGTCCCTCTTTCTTCCTCTCTACCTTAACCAACTGTGAAGTAAATTTTACCAATTCTGCTTTTTAAATTCAGGTCTAGGGGTGGTTCCATGCATAAGGTGCTTGCTGCTTCAGCACCTACATTAAATTTAAAAAGGCGAGCAGGTATGGGAGCCGGCCTGGAATCCCTGCCCTTGAGAAGCAGGACAGGGAATCCCCAGGCCAGCTGACTGTTGATCCCATCAAAGGAGAGGAAAGACCACCAAACCAATTTTTGGTTTTGATCGAATTAAACAAGCTTTATTTTCTGTCAGACAGGCCTGTCTCCCTAAAGCTGCGTTTGAGAGAATAGCCCCACAGGAGGAATGGGGTTCTTATAGCCCCAAACTGCAAGGCTAGGGGGCTCCCAAGGGTTTTGGTTACATAGGAACTTGGCAGAGCATCTCACAGTAATTTAGCAGATCATCTCATCAAAGTGGAGGTCAGAGTACGGGCTGTGGAACATGTCAAATGCCGGAACATGGGTCAAGACCTACAGAAAGCAGCAATGGATTTATTTTAACCTTGGAATAAGATAGCTTCTAATCTTTAGATAGAAAGGGGCTGGTCCATCACTAACTAGCAAAACTCGCCGAGTTAGTGAGCTCTGAACTCAGTGAGAGACGCTGCCTCCAGTGGGGAGCAACAGAAACACCCAACACCCATCCCTGGCCCCCACAAACGTGGGCACACGCGCTTACACACATATCAGTTCTTAAACTAGTTATTTTTACTTAAATTTTTAATTTATTTTATTCTATGTACATTGGTGTTTTGTCTGTGTGAGGGTGTCAGATCCCCTGGAACTATAGTTACAGACAGTTATGAGCTATTGTGTGGGTGCTGGGAATTGAACCTGGGTCCTCTGGAAGAGTAGCCAATGATCTTAACCACTGAGCCATCTCTCCAGCCTCTTAAACTTGTTCTTATTCCATGTCTCTGTTACTTTGGTGTTTTCATCTAGACTTTTATAACAGCCTATACTCTGTCTCAGCCTACTCTCTGTCTCTAGCCTACACGGGCCTCTGGGCCATGCCCTGCCCTGCCTGTAACTGGTATCTTTCTTCAGTGCTGGTCACATTTTTCCTTAAAACTGTCCACTGGCAGTATAGTACTAAGGCACTCTAGACAATACTAATATGACACTCATAGTCTTACTGACTTCTCTTTTCATTATTATTACTTTTTTTGTTGTTTTGTTTGTTTGTTTGTTTGTTTGTTTTTTTTTTTTTTGAGACAAGTTCTCACTTTGTAGTGAAACTAGAACTAGACTAGAACTCATTATGTGAAGCAGGCTGGCCTTGAACTCCTACTTCTACGTCCTCAGTGCTAGGATTAAAGGTGTATAGCCACCTCTCCCAGCTACTTTAATTCTTGAGACAAAATCTTTGTAGTTCTATCTGGATTAGAGCCCACTATGTAGAGCAGGCTGGCCTTGAACTCATGGGAATCTGCCTGCCTCTGCCTCTCCAGGACTGAGATTGCAGTCACAGCCACCATACCTGGTGCTCACCTCCTTGCCTCACCTCTCCACTCACAAGTACCACATCTCTTGAGGGTTGCTTTCCCAGACTGTCACTTAGATTTTCCTAAACACCTCACACTCTGCCTTCTCACTGTGTCTCCTGTTTGTAGTTGAAACCTCAAGTCCAACCCACAGTCTGGTTCTAGGAAGACTTCCCCACCCCCAGCTGACCAGACCACGGGAATCGTGTCTTCCTTGGTATTGGCCCTGTTCCTAACATGAACGTGTAGTTAGCCCTTAAATGCTGTGCTGAGATGATCTGTTTACGCATCTCTCCCCAAGCAGATAATTGAGTTTGCAGGGAAGTGGGCCTGATTCAATCCTGAATCCACAGGGCTGGCACCAGGCCTGGCAAGTAATGAGTGAGAGACAGTGTTCAGTTAGTAGTCCTAGTTTACTTGTTTTGGTTTTGGGAGTTTTGGTTTGCTTTGGTTTTGGTTTTGGTTTTGGTTTTGGTTTTGGTCTTGGTTTTGGGGGAAGGGGGGCAATTGATGTGTAGCTCACTGTATAACGTAGATTGGTCTAAATCTCATAGCAAGCTCTGTGCTTCAGCCTCTTGATGGCTGGGATTATAGGCATGAGCCACTATATGCAGGTCAGTGTTATCTCCCCATGCCTTCAAAGTATCAAGGAAACTATTCAAAAGCAAAGCAATAAAAAGCATCTGAATCTCAGCCAGCAAGATGGCTTGGACAGTTAAGGCACTTGCCACCAAGCCTGATGACCTGGCTTCTATCTCCCAAGACCCACGTAGTGAAAGGAGACAATCAGTTCCTGTGCATTGCAAAAGAACTCTGGGCCTCATGAGTGAAGACCCTGCTTTACCTCTTATCTAAGTAGTCATAAGCCTTTGTTTATTGGGGGTTTGGTGCTCAGAATTGAATCCAGGACCTTGTGCAAGTTAAGCATATGTGCTTACCACTCACACACCTATCTTTGGGAGTCTTTTTTCTCCCAGAGTCTCTTACTATGTTGTCCAGGCTGGTCTTGAACTCATGACCTCAGTATAACCTCCTGCATCTGCCTTCCAAGTACTTGTAGTGGCTGGCTAGCAGGCTGGCAAGAGTTACTGCCCCATGCCAGTTCTTGGATGTGACGTGCCTTATTCAGTGCGAGAGCTTTGCCATCACTTCCTCCCCCCAGTGAATTAGAGTGTGAGCATCCTGAAAGCAGAGCCTACTCCGTATGCAGTAATGTTCACACATGTACTCCACAGTTGTTCCTGAGCCACCAGGGAAGCTCTGTGTTGCTTGTTTCCCTCCTGACTCCACCCTGTGAGAAATCATGTTATTCAGAATTTTCTGTCTCTGACCCATAGGGGACAAAGGCGGCAGGTGTTTACACTCCATGTTTCTTTCTGCAGGCTTTGGATGAAGAGTACTTAAAAGTAGATGCCCAGTTTGGTGGTGTTGATCAGAGGAAGATTTTTACCTTTGCAGAGAAGGTGAGTGTCTATTCCTCATTCGCACCTCTGAGGTATACAGCTGAAGTTGACTCTACTATAATATGGTCGCACTGCTCCTAAGCACACTGGATGGTGGCTATCCGTGTTCTGCAGACGAGAAAATGATGTCCGTGCTAACACAGGTGTAACTAAGCCAGCTCTGTCTGCCATAGCAGCCCACACACTCTTGGTACCTACCCACAGCTGTGCTGCTGGATTCGGTTCCATCCTGTTCCTACCAGTCAGGGGTACTTACTGCCAGACATTTGGTTGCACTGCCCTGAGTTTTGTAGAATCTGCTGGTCCAGGAAATGAAGTTCACCAGGGTTTCAGAGGAAATCAGCACAAACACATAATTCTTTTCTAGAAAGAGCTTGGATACATTGAGAAGTCTGTTGTGGTTTTGGTTTCAGGGTTTTTCTTTTCTTTTAATGATTATGGGTATTTCATTTGCACATATGTCTATGTACCAGAAGCCACAAGAGGGTGTCAGATCTCTTGGGCCTGAAGTCACAGGTGCTTGTGAGCGTCTGAAGCCAGGTCTTCTAGAAGAGCAGCCAGTGTTGTTAACCACTGAGCCTTCTCTCCAGCCCCTCAAAGCTTCTTGAAACCTGATTTTGGCAAGGTGTAAAGAAAACAACTCAAGCAGAAGTATAAATTCCTAGAATACGTTGACAGCTCTAGAATGTTCCTGTCCTTTGACCTAGTAAAACCTGCTCCTGGAAACCTGACCTAAGAAAATATGAACAAGTAAAGCTTGAACTGTGTGAGAGCACTTACCGTGTTATTAACTTATAGCAAATATTTAGAAATAAACATATCTAGAGGCAGGGAATTAGATGAGAATGCTCTGAGGGCTGAGGAGATGGTTCAGTGGGGAAAGTGCTTGCTTTGCAATCAGGAGAAGCTGGGTCTGAATCACCACCTATCACTTAAACGCCTGCTCTGAGGCGTGTGTCTATAGTAGCAGTCTAGAAAAGGCAAAGCCCCGTGGATCCTGAGCTCACTAGCCAGCTAGTGTAGTCAAAACATTGAGCTCCAGGGGGCTGGAGAGATGGCTCAGTGGTTAAGAGCGCCAAGTGCTCTTCCGAAGGTCATGAGTTCAAGTCCCAGCAACCACATGGTGGCTCACAACCATCTGTAATGAGATCTGACCCCCTCTTCTGGGGTGTCTGAAGACAGCTACAGTGTACTTACATATAATAAATAAATAAATCTTTAAAAAAAAAAAAAAATCGAGCTCCAGGTCAGCGGGAAACGCTGTCTCAAAAACAATACAGTGGAAAAGCAATTGAAAAGGCCATCCCAGTGTCAGCCTCTGGCCTTGTACCCCCACGGGTGAGTGCACCCTCACATAAGCACACATGCACGCACATGCACGCACGCTATAGTAAAACAGTTTTCAGATTTACTTAACAAATGGGAAAATGTGTGCAATGTTTCTTGGTAGGGTGACACCGTCTGGGTTTTTTGAGGGGGAAAAGTTGAAGCAGGTATATAACCTTAGATGGCTGGGACCTGCCATGGAGTTCAGCTTGCTTTGCAAGCATAGATCCTCCTGCCTCTGCCTATGCCCTCCGAGCGCTGGCGTTAAAGGGATATGTCACCGTACCTGGCATAGCAGGTTGGCTTTTCTGACACAGGATCTCTTGTAGCCTAGACTAGCCTCTCATTTGCCGTATAACCAAGGATAACTTTGAGCATCTAATTGCTTCTATCTCCCAAAACATGGGATTACAGGCCTTCAGCCCAGTTTGTGAGGTCCTAGGGATCAAACTCAACACGTTTATTGACCATGCTAGGCAAGCACCTGCCAGCGAGCTGTCTCCCCAGCCCTTTATCCTCATCTCTGAGACAGCGTTTTATATAGTATTTTATTTTTATTTTGTGTTTTTCATTCTAGTATCTCCCTGCACTTGGCTACTCAAAGCGGGTCCATCTGATGAATCCCATGGTCCCTGGGTTAACTGGGAGCAAAATGAGCTCGTCAGAAGAGGTGAATCACTAGCCGTTTCTTTATACTTTACATTTATTTATTTTGTATGTGTCTGCACACGTGCGTGCTTGTCTGTGTGTCTGTGAGTTCTTTTCCCGGTGAGGCACTTCACCAGGCCAAAGATGGTGCTGCTCCGTCCCTGTTCATTTAGTTTTGGGTATTGAGCCGAAGGCCTCGCACGTGTGAGGCAAGCCCCCTTCCACAGCTGCATCCGCCACCATTCACCTGTGTGTGTGCATCCACACCCGCGATGGCCCATGTGTATATGTGTATAAGACTGCTTAGGGAAGCTGGTTCTCTCTTTCTGCCATGTGGGGACCAGGCATTGAACTCAAGTCATCAGGCACTTTTACCCACTGAGCCATCTTGCTGGCCCCCCACAACCATTTCTTGAATCTAGAAAACTCCAGCAAAAGATGGATTGAAGACTGCAAAGAACAGTAGCTAGCTAACTGGAGAGTCAGAATGTCTGTGCTTGTAAGGATGACCTTATGTCCTTCAGTACACCACCAGCCAGGCGGTGGCCGTCTCATCGCCAGTGCTGCTGGTGACCAGAATGAGTGGATCGAATTTCTTCCTTCCTAGTTCAGCCCTACTGCACTGGGCTTGGTGACACCATCTACTTGTAATGTCAGCACTCTGGAGATAGAGGCAGGAATATGGGCACTACAAGTCAGCCTTGGTGGCACCATTACCTGCTTAGCCACCTCACCAGCCCTGGCTTCAAATTGTTACTGAGTATTGTGCCACCTCACATAACTAAAATCTTTATTTAAAGATTTTTGTTTTGCCAAGCAGTGGTGGCACACGCTACACACTTGGGAGGCAGAGGCAGGCAGATCTCTGAGTTTAGGCCAGCCTGGTCTACAGAGTGAGTTCCAGGACAACCAAGGTTACACAGAGAAACCCTGTTTCAAGCAAACATCATTTTAAGAATTTATATGGGGAGCTGGAGAGATGACTTAGCAGTTAAGAGCACTGTCTCTGAGTTCAATTCCCAGCAACCACGTGGTGGCTCACAACCATCTATAATGGGATCTGATGCCCTCTTCTGGTGTGTCTGAAGAGAAAGACAGTGTATTCACATAAAAAATATACAAAATAAATCTTTTTTAAAAATTATATGTAACTAGAGAGATGGTTCCGTGATTAAGAGCACTCGTTCTTGCAGAGGACTCAGGTTCAGTTCCCAGCACCCACATCAGGTGGCTCAAGACCACTTGTAACTCCAGTTTCGGGGGACCCACCATCCTCATCGGGCCCTGTAGTCACTTGCGTACACGTACACATACATACACTCAGGCGCGCGCACACAGTTTTTAAAAAATGGGTGGGTGGTGGGTAGGTAGGTAGGTAGGACATGAATGTAGCTTAGTTGGTAGTGTGCTCACGAAGCATACGTGAAGCCTGGGCTTGACTGAACACTGCATAAAGCAGCCTAATAGTTCATACCTGTGATTCTAGCCCCGGAGAGGTAAAGGCAGGAAGATCAGTTCGGGAACATCCTTAGCGAGTTTGACGACAGCCTGAATTACATGTCACCCTAGCTCAGAAGAGAAAAGGTGTGTAATCCATCAAGGGAAAGATGGATACATTAGACCTCATTAAAATAAACTTTTAAATATTATGTAATGTGTTAAAATTAGTTGAGTGTGTTCTCATTTTCAACCACAAGAGGTCTCTTCCCTCCCGACTTCTAGGAGTCCAAAATCGACCTCCTTGATCGGAAGGAGGACGTGAAGAAAAAGCTGAAGAAGGCCTTCTGCGAGCCTGGCAATGTGGAGAACAACGGGGTTCTGTCCTTCATCAAGCATGTCCTCTTTCCTCTCAGGTCTGGTAAGATCCTCCCTGCGGGGCTCAGAGATCCATGTTCCTGCTGTGACTGGTCACAGGTCCTTCCTGCAGGGCCTGGCTGCCCTGAATCTCTGTCCTGATTTCATATATACAATGTGTGTTGTGAAACTGGGATGCCCCTTAGTTGTCTTGAGTTCACTACCAGGTGGGGTTTTAGTGGCCGCGGAGGCGAATCCGAAGTGAGAGTAGACAGACATGTTGAACTAGAACACAAAAGAGCTCTGAGCATTGTTTTTTGCTGGATACACAGTGTGTATTAGAGAACAGGAGAGCTCAGCTGAGAGAGCATGGTTAACATCCATCAACCTAGGTTTAGTCTTAGCACCAAAAAATAAAAAAAAAGTCAAATGCTGGGGCTGGTGAGATTATTCACCTGGTAAAAGTAAAAGGTGTTAAATATGACGTTCACACACACACACACCACACACACCACACACACCACACACACACACTAATGCATTGGGTTGAGGAGTTACAACAGGCTGTTCTTGACTTGTTTGCTGCTGTGTTGTAGAATTTGTGATCCTGAGAGATGAAAAGTGGGGTGGAAACAAAACCTACACCGTTTACCTGGAGCTGGAAAAGGACTTCGCTGCTGAGGTAATGCTAGAGAAAAGTGAAGACACTGCAGTCACAGCCCTCTCCCTCCTGGCTGCCAGCCTGTGGGAACGAACCACACAGCTCTGTCTTGGTACCCACCAAGGCTGTGTTTTGTTAATGACTTAGATTCGGATTCAAGTACTTTATTAAGCAGGTGGGGCAAATAGCACAAACCTAAGTTATTGATCCTGAGTACTCTCCAAAGGGCTAGACGCAATAAAGAGCCCTTCTCCATGGCTGCACTCAGGGCACATACCCACACTCAGACACATTTATACACATAATTTAAAAAAACAAACAAACAAACAAACTTAATTAAAAGAAAAAGTCGTCATGTTGAGCCAGAAAGTAAGTATATATTCTGTCTTCTGGTATATAAGAGCTGGGTTCTCTTCTCATGGCTCCAGAGGGCTGATGCAAGACTGGATTGGGAGAGGAGGGGTAGAGAAACAGCTCAGTTATTAAGAGCACTCACTGCTCTTGCAGAGAACTAGGGTTCAGTTACCAGTACCCACATCAGGCAGCTCACACTACCTGAGACTCTACCTCAAGAGACTCTGACACCATCTTCTGGCCTCCAAGGGCAGTAGCATACATGTTCCACACACACAAATATACATGTAGCTTTGAAAAATTGAAAAAGATTATATACACATATTGAATTTTTTAGACAGGGTCTCTCTATGTATCCCCGGCTGTCCTGGAACTCACAGAGTCCCTCCTGCTTCTGCCTCACCAGTGCTGGGATTAAAGATGGGCACCACCACGAAACACCTAAGAGAAGCTTTCTAATAATCTCAATAGTTGGTGAAGGCAGGCTGATTCACTTGACTTTGCGATCCCTTTCCTTAGAGGTGCGGGGTCAGCAGCTGGAGAACCAGCTTGGAGATAATACTAGATGTAAGCCGGCTGACCAGCAACTGGAGGAGACTCTGATCCCTGAGGTCTGGCATGTGGCCCGTTAGGGAAAGTGTCAGAAACATTGCTCTGAGACCATTCTCTGCTGTCTGAGGCAGGCCACAGTACCCATACCCCTGGACACAGTTCTTTGTGGGAATGCTGCGCAGAATTAGAAGGAAGCTTCTAGAAAACTGCGGTCGCCTATTCCCATAGCACCTGCCAGTCGAATGTCAGTTGGGTGTGTCTATGTAGTTTTGATCGTCACTGCCTGAGACAGAAGTCACTCGCTAGTGACAGGTGGCCATGGAGCACTTATGGCATGGGTACTGCAACCAACAGACTAAATTTTAATTTACATCTGCATAGCTGCAGGCCTAAAGCTTGCGTTCAAAATTAACTATTCCCAGGAAGTGAAGAAGTAGCATCAGAAACAGTAATGTCATTAATGTATCACAGTGACCATACCTAAGGGTGTCTTCAGAATACCTAAGGACTTCCAGGCTAGATTTAGGTCCAAAAAGGTAACTACAGGACACAAAGTAAAACACAAATTTCTGAACCACAGGTTGAATGAATATCCCTTATCCAAAATCCATAAAGAAAAACAGAAAAACAAAAAAGTTGGGCAGATGTGGCGCATGCCTTTAATCCCAGCACTCAGAGGCAGAAGCAGGCAGAGTGTCTGCACCTTTAAGGTTGCTTTAATTGCATGTACGTGCATGTTTTGCCTGCAAGTATGTATGTATGTGTACCACAGCAGCCTTCATGCCCACAGAAATTAGAAGAGGATGTAGGAGGCTCCTCTGGAATTGGAGTTAGGGGTGGTTGTGATCCACTACGGGAGTGCTGGGAATTGAACCTGGGTCCCTGCAAGAGCAACAAGTATTCTTTTAACCACTGAGCAGTCTCTCCAGCCTTTGACTGTAGCATTTCATACAAGGTCCCATGTGGAATCTCTCTTGTTATCCTATCGGTGCCCAGACTTTGGAGCATCTGAACCAGCCTTGCAAGTGAGGGGTGCTCAGCCATACCGCAGGGCACCATTACCACCATGTTGTGTGGCTCAGTGCTCATTCTGACTCAGGCACCTGCTATCATCCCCATTTTTATTTATTGTATTCTGAGTCTTGCACTGTCTTAGTCAGGGTTTCTATCCATGCACAAACATTATGACCAAGAAGCAAGTTGGGGAGGAAAGGGTTTATTCGGCTTACACTTCCACACTGCTGTTCATCACCAAAGGAAGTCAGGACTGGGACTGAAGCGGGTCAGGAAGCAGGAGCTGATGCAGAGGCCATGGAGGGATGTTTCTTTTTTTTGTTTTGGGTTTTTTTTTTTTTGTTTTTTTTGTTTTTTTTGTTTTTTTTGTTTTTTTTTTTTTTGAGACAGGGTTTCTCTGTGTAGCCCTGGCTGTCCTGGAACTCACTTTGTAGACCAGGCTGGCCTCGAACTCAGAAATCCACCTGCCTCTGCCTTCCAAGTGCTGAGATTAAAGGCGTGCGCCACCACTGCCCGGCTTAGAGGGATGTTTCTTACTGACTTGCCCAGCTGGCTTTCTTATAGAGCCCAAGACTACCAGCCCACAGATGGTACCGCTCACAAGGGGCCCTACCCCCTTGATCACTAATTGAGAAAAATGCCTTACAGCTGGATCTCATAGAGTCATTTTCTCACCTGAAGCTCCTTTCTCTGTGATAACTCCAGCTTGTGTCAAGTTGACACAAAACCAGCCAGTACATGCACCACAGCCTAGGCTGGCCTCAGACGCTAAGCAGTCTTCCTGCATCAGCCTCTCGAGTATTGAGACCACTACAGGTGTGAGTCACCAGGCCCATCCTGTTACTCTCATTTTATAAGTGAACCAAGACTGGACTGGGATTGTAGCTTAGTGTAGAAAGTTCGCCTAGCATGTGCAAGGCACTGGGTCCAAGCCCCAGTACCTCAAAAAAAGAAAGAAAGAAAGAAGAAAAAGGAAAAAAAGAATAGAAAAGAAAAAAGTAGTGAAAGTTGTCATCATCCAAAGACAGGGCAGAAGAGATGGCTCAGCGGTTGGGAGCACTGACTGTTCTTCCAGAGGGCCTGGGTGCAGTTCCCAGCACAAACATGGCAGCTCACAACTGTCTGTAACTCAAAGACCTGATCCCTCACGCAGACATACCTGCAGTCAAAACACCAGTGCACATAAGACCTACAAAGGGGTTAGCGTCCAATCACACCTCTCACTGGAGCCTTCTCCTTGTGTGTGTAACTCAGTCTTTAGGTCCAGGGTGTCCTGTGTGGACATTTCAGTGACTAACGTTTGGTTTATACCTCAGAGCATGACTGGAAAGACTAAGAGAATCAGAATAATGAGCGCACTCTGCCTACACAGCCCATAAGCTAGAACAGAATTCAAAGTCAGATGACCTGAGTCAGGCTGAATACAGCAGCAAGCATTTGTGATTCTAGTATTCCATGGGAAGATTGTGTGTTTGAGGGTAACCTAGGCTACATAGCGAGACCTGCCTGAGAGAGACAGGCAGGCAGGCACCTGCCTTTGAGACTAGTTACCCTTCTCTGTTCCATGTCTCATAAGAGTGTTGTGGACTCAAGACTTCTGGGAATGTATTTCTGTCTGCCATGTCACCTCTTTAATAGACTCTGGTATCCAGGCCTCTTCTCACTGGGCCTTGTTTACTTCTGCAGGTTGTACACCCTGGAGACCTAAAGAATTCTGTTGAAGTCGCCCTGAACAAGTTGCTGGACCCCATTCGAGAAAAGTTTAATACCCCAGCCCTGAAGAAGCTGGCCAGTGCTGCCTACCCAGATCCTTCAAAGCAGAGTAAGTCTAGCTAGGAAAGGAGCCTGGAACAGCGTCTGAGTCTCTTTGGCTTGCTTTGACTGACACTGTGAGCTGGTTATCTGCTATTACACCAACACTGCTAAGAGGCTATTGTGAGACTTGCACTTAGAAGCCTGCCTCGGCTTTAGTGAACTTGTCTGCAGTTGGTGTTCACAGCTGCTCGGCCTTCTTGAAAAAGCTCCCCTTAACAGCCTCCTGGCTCCCATCTCTCTGCTTCTGTCTTGTGAGTTAGCCATCCAGTTACCCATGATGCTTAGATACTGCCATAGATACTTTGACCCAGAAGAGACTCAGCAAATTCTGCATGGATTTTATGAGTAGAAAAACCCAAAGATGGCCAGAAAAGGCATGGGGGGAAATGGAACACCTTCTGCAGGGTTGCTGAGCCTGTGCTAAAGTGTGACTGGGTGGATAGGTCCTGTGAGTCTCTCCTCAGCGCTGCCTACCTTCAGTATCCTCATTGGCGCTGTCAGTACTGGCCTGCCACTGGGATGGGGGAAGGGGAGAGTTCTGACTCCATGGAGTTCTTCTCATTCCCAGAGCCTGCTGCCAAAGGCCCTGCCAAGAACTCAGAACCAGAGGAAATCATCCCATCCCGGCTGGATATCCGTGTGGGCAAAATCCTCAGTGTGGAAAAGGTAGCCATTCCTCACCACATCCCAGAGAAGCAGAGAAGGGTTAAGTTTGTATGCTGCCATCTGTAGGAAACCTAGCTGGAGATGGGAAGTAGCATCCCTGGGGTCATAGTCCAGTCAGAACCCAGGCGGCCTCTGGACCTCATAGTACACAGCCAGGATCACAGAAGGAACTCAGCCATCAAATATGGCCTGAGGATGCGCTCAACTAGGGTGGACCGGGTTGCCTGGATTAGCTTTAGGTCTTACCTCAGGTTGGCCACCTATCTTCCTAGACGGTTGGGGGTGAGGGGTGGGGCTTCCTTTTTTTCATACAGGTCATGTGATCAATCATTGGCTGGGAACCATTGTTCTAGACCCTTCTACACACACACGCACATTGATTTCTTGACATTCTATGGACCTAAGCTTCCCAACCACGGCCAACATTAGTCCAGTCCCAGCCACCTTGGTGTAGTACCTGGGGCATAATTGCAGTTACCAACAGTCCAGTCTTTAATCTCTATTAAGAGATTTTCCACAAGCCACTAGGTTTATTTTCTCAAATCTAGACCCTTGAGAAGTAAATCTACCTTCGAGGCATGTTCTCAAAGCCAATCGAGATGAGCACATGCCTGTGATTCTAGAATTTAGGAAGCTGAGGTGTAAGGATCACAAGTTGGAGTCCAGCCTTGGCTATATAGTGAGACTTTGTCCCAAAGATGAGAAAGGGCCAGGGCAAGGGAGCTTTGGGAAGAGCAGATGTCCCTGGGGAGATGACTCACCAAGCATTTAATCCACTCGACTGTGGGCATCCCCCATTTATCTAATTTGTATATTGGGGGTTGTGTGGAGGTTAGAGAACTCATTTCTCTCCTTCCATACGGACTTGGGGATCTAACTCAGGTGGTTAGGCTTAGTAGCAAGCACCTGTACCCACAGAGCTCTCTGACCCTGACAAGAATCTCTTGCTGGCAGCATCCAGATGCAGATAGCCTGTATGTGGAGAAGATTGACGTGGGGGAAGCTGAACCCAGGACTGTGGTGAGCGGCCTCGTACAGTTTGTGCCCAAAGAAGAACTACAGGACAGGCTGGTGGTGGTGCTGTGCAATCTGAAACCGCAGAAGATGAGAGGAGTGGACTCCCAGGGCATGCTCCTGTGTGCTTCTGTGTGAGTGGGGAGTGGGGTGGGCCAGGCCCAGGGGAGGGCAAGAGACTGGGGAACTGGCCGATAGGATGCCTTTTGTATGCTGCGTGCAAGCCCTAAGAAAACTGTTCCCTTTCTTGTTGATGCCAAAAGATGAGGCTTGAAGGGGCTGCTGTGCAAGTCCTGTGAGTGAGACATATGCATACAGACAAACAGACGAGTAGTCAGGTGTGGTGGCACACGCCTTTAATCCCCGAACCTGGGAGGCAGAGGCAGAGGCAGGTCTACATAGTGAGTTCCAGAGTTACATAGTAAGACCCTGCCTTAAAAAAAAAAAGAAAAAAAGAAAATTGCCAGGTGGTGTTGCATACTTTTAATCCCAGCACTTAGAAGCAGAGGCAGGAGGATCTCTGAGTTTGAGGACAGTCTGGTCTACAGGGTGGGTTCTAAGAGAGCCAGGGCAACACAAAGAAATTCTGTTTTGGGAGCCAGGGGGATTAATTAAATAATTAAGAGTAAAATAAAAATTAGTGGATGCTGGACACAACAGCACCCACCTTTAATCATGACACTTGGGAGACAAAGGAGGAGGGATCTCTTTAATAAGCCTGGTTTGCATCCCAAGGTCCAGACCAGGCCAAGCTGCACAGTGAGAGCCTGTCTCACCAAATAAAAGGGTGAAGGTCGGACACAGCTTGGTTGGTGGAGCTCAGGCTTGGTTGGCATGAAGCAGGGGTTTGATCCCCAGCACCTCATAAATGTGAGCATGGTGATCCACACTGTGGAAGAAGCAGCCTGAGAATCAGTTCAGCTAAATAACAAATTCAGGTATAGCCTGGGCTACATGAGACTCTCCAAACAGACAAACATAACTGAAGTGTCTCACTCCTAGGAAGAGGTGGAACCAGGATACAGGCATGTGGTAACTGTGGCAGAGTCCTTGCTGGAGACTCAGATGTGACTTCCCCGGAAAAGGAATGTAATATAGTCCTGGTTGTATGTTCACAGATGTGGTCAGGTGTTGGGGACCTTCTGGGCTACAGCACTGAGGGTGTCCTAAATCCCTTTAGGTCCCAGCTCACTTCAACATCCCCAACTGTTGGGAAACCCATAATCTTGCCTTTTCTTCTCTTGTGTCTTTCCAGAGAAGGGGTAAGCCGCCAGGTTGAACCTCTGGATCCTCCTGTCGGCTCTGCTCCTGGTGAGCGGGTGTTTGTACAGGGCTATGAGAAGGGCCAACCAGATGAGGAGCTCAAGCCCAAGAAGAAGGTCTTTGAGAAGCTGCAGGTAAAACTCTGTTGCCTCTGTTGTTGGAAATAATGTGCTAATAAGGCCGTGTAAAGACACGCAATCCACAAATGCTATTTATAAGCCAAATGCCTAGATTGGGCAGATCTAGGACTATTCTGACTTATTCCCCAGCTGTAAACCCCCTTGCTGCTTGCTGTTTCTCCCGGCCACGGCGTTCTGGTCCATGGCAGCTTCCTCCTCCCCGTCTGCCCTCCTCTTCTCCCTCCCTGCAACCTCCTCTCAAACCTCCAGTTGCACTGTACTCCCTTCACTGCCCAATCACAGGCCTTTTACTGACCAGTTAAATTGGGGAGAAGGTTCACATGGCCTCACTAGGGTACATGTGAGCATCTTCTCACGGGCAACCACACCTTGAGAAACCAATTTTAGCTATAGGACACATGCAGCATCATGTCAACCCACTGCAGTCCTCCATTACCCAGGCTGCCCAGTGTGCTGTCCCCCCTTGCCCAGGCTGCCCCAGTGTGCTGTCCCCCCTTGCCCAGGCTGCCCCAGTGTGTTGTCCCCCTTGTCCAGGCTGCCCCCAGTGTACTTCACTGATTCTTCTCAATATCAAGCCCAGAATGTGTCAGGCCCTATCCTACATGCCTTGACTGCGTCAGTCTCTCCATGGAACAGACACTGTAGAAAATGTCTTAAATACAGGGCCAAAAATGAGAAGACTACCTCTAGTCCTCTAGTCCTGCTGGGTGTGTTGGTGCCTGTCTAGTAATTCCAGTACTTAAGAGACAGAGGTAGCAGGACGGCCCCAAGGTCATGCCAGTCTGGCTTATAAGAAGGTCCAGGCCAGCCAGGGCTACACAGTGACCTGTCTCAAAACTGCTAAAATCATCCTCAACTGTGTCCTTCTGGTCTTTTGCTGATAGGGGGGTATTCCTGTTCATCTTCTTATGCCTGAGATGTCTCCTCATATTAAATAGCGGCAGGGGTCATGTTCAGTGCGCTGTACTCACTATTAGCCTGCTGTGGCCGGCCGGGGGCACACTTGGTAGCAGAGCACTCAGCATAGGCATCAAGCCAGACCCTAGGTTTGATCTGTACCATCACAGCACACACCGGTGCGGCAGTGGGTATCAGCAGTCTCATGGTCCTTGCCCTTACTCATAGAGAAAATGTACTTACCAGAAGATAAGAACATAGAATTTGGGAGCTGGGCTGAGAAGTTGGGTCCAGGTATGGTGGTACACACCTTTAACCCCAGCACTCAGGGGCATGGGCAGGCAGAGCTCTGAGTTTTGAGTCCAGCCTGGTCTACATAGTGAGTACCAGAACAGCTAGGTCTACTTAGGGAGACCCTGTCTCAAAATCAAAATGGAACAGTTAGGCCAGCTTATACTAATGACATAAGAATGTTGTGTCCCCCCATTGCCATTGTGACTTTATTTTACTTGTTTTTTGTCTGTCTTGTTCAGGCCGACTTTAAAATTTCTGAGGACTGCATTGCACAGTGGAAGCAAACCAACTTCATGACCAAGCTGGGGTTCATCTCCTGTAAATCACTAAAAGGGGGTAACATCAGCTAGCCAGCTTGGTGTCTTCCCACCGTCCTGTCTGCCGCCTCCACTTGGCTCCACTCGTGGCATCTCTCACCCGCTCCCATCTCAGGACACTGAAGCACCAGGTCTGAACTGCTGACTAGATGCAGAACTTGGAAAGGGCCGCTCACCTTCCTACCGTGTGGGATCACCCAGCCTGGCTGAAAGGAAACGGAGTGCCTGGGATATGCTGCCCAGCAGCAGACTGGCTCTACCTTCTTCCCTTGGCAGCTGACTTCAGAAATCTGGTTTCAATAAGAACCCACAGAAAAAGTTTATTTCACGGTCTTTGTAATTGGAAAAACACTGGTTCCCAAGTTTCCGTGGGGTTTTCCCTGAAGCTGTACTTCTGGCTGAGATCTAGTGCCCTGTCTGGGCTAATTACAGCTTCTCCCCTCCAGGAAATCGTGGGATTTGAAAAGAAGGGAACACAGAGCCTAGAGGTCTCCCAAGCTTCCCAGGACTGGCAGCTTTCTCCAGGCTTGCCTTCCCTGAGGCTTGGCACCAGAGGCAGGATTTGCCCCTGCTCTCTTGGGGTTCCTTTGATCTGGCTTGGTTGGGCACTCCCTAAACAAACCAGGATGGAAATGGACAGTGTGCTGCTTTCTTCAGAATGTGGGATACTCCATAAGGCATCTCAATCAAATCACTAACCACCATTGTCAAATTCAAATAAAGTGTCTAAACAAGGCTTTCTGGGCGGATTCTCATTAACTACACCATCTCAGGAGCCAGCGTGAGTGCAGGACGGCTGTTAGACTCACCTAACCTGGGATCGCTGACGTTAGCCATATGATGGGATGGGACAGGCAGGGACAAGTAACGGGCATCCTGAGTGTCCCTCTGGTCAGTACTAAGAGGTCTCCTCTCTGGTCAGTGCTTGTAGCAGGCAGAACACCATCCCTTGTGTGGGCCAGAGCACTGGCCTGTCTACCACAGCCAGGTCATTTGTGGTTCATTAGCCTGGGCGTTAGGTTCATGCCAGCATGAGGTACGCATTCCTCAAACCCTGTTACCACATATTACCAGGTATCACCTGCTGCCAATGTCTGGAAAACAGCAGTCACAGCCAAGTTTCAATCATTTAATTAATACCTTTTAATGAAACACAACTTTGTCCTGTGTCTCACTCAAGCTTCAGAGGAGAAGGAATAGGGAAAGGATTGTTTATATAGACATATCAAAGACTCAAAAGTAAGGAAATATATATATATATTTCTCTCTTCTAACATTTTTATGCAAATTAAAAATCAGAGGCTTTTGGTCTCTCCATTTGCACAAGGTCAAGCTCATTTACCCCAGAGGACAAAGAGATTGTCCCTCTTAGACTCTTCTTCCTTGTTTGCACTCTGGCTCACCCAGTGGGGAACACACAGAAAAGCTCCCAAGCACCCTGGAGGAGGAAAGCCGAGGCAGCTGCTTCCCGCCCCCGACAGCCCCCAGACTACTGCCAGGGCCTGGTTCATGGGTTCTGACCAGCCCTGGGTCCTGGGGCGGAACAGTGCTTGCTTCAATTGGCCTCCCTCCCAGTAATGTCCACCCAGCAGCAGCTCCCCATCACACACTGGACAAGGAAAAGACAGCAACAAACAAGTGGCCCTAACGAGGGCTTAGGGAGCCTGGACTCTACCCCATCTCCCCAGTTCTTGACAGCAAAGTCAGTAATGGGGTAGTGTGCCACTCTCCTCTTGGTAGTGGAGAAGCTAATGGCAAGCTCTCTTGCCAGGCCGGAGCCCCTGTTGAAAAGATCAAGGGGTGGCCCTGAAGGAGGCACAGCCGCTGGAGGTTACAGGAACTCCAGCTCACCTCAAGATGTGGTACAAGCTGAAACCCAATCTTGGGGTTCCAGGAAGAGAGATGATTACAGCAGAGGCTGCTATCTGGGGGTAGCCACCTGCCTGCTGGAAAGATCCCGGCTTATCCCCTCTTCTAGAGAAGACCCTGGGGTAACATAAATAGGCCGTTGGCTTCCCACCCCAGCCACAAAACCTCAGCTCCCTCCACCTGGCAGAAAGGTAGCTGCAGAGGGGACATGCACCGAGGAATGGGGACAGGTCAGAGAAAGAGTCTGAGGATAGGCCTAGGCCCACTGCCTAGTAAGTCCCTGCCACTCTCCCCACACCTTGGCAGTATTTCCTGCCAAGCTGAAATGGACACAT